>NW_020769310.1:39808928-39844971 GCF_900518735.1 Pseudonaja textilis
ATCTATCTATCTATCTATCTATCTATCTATCTATCTATCTATCTATCATTATCTATACTTTTTATACTTCAAACTATTAAAGTCTGTTTCAGGCTTACAATAACATGATCTGATACCCTACTTTGATTAATTATGCATCATCAATTGGTGTCAACTCTTGGCAACCCCACCGGTAGATTTTGTTAGATATCAGATTGGATACTGTTTTACTTTCAACAGAGTTTGTCTTCTTAAATTATTTTCTCCTTGTCAGTTCATACACCTGTTGCAATATATCTTCTCATGTTTTCCTTTTAGATGGAATGAAATCATTGCTTAATGACAGTGGTTAATTATCATTCATATCAGAAGCAATTGATAACTGTCCAATGTTTTATGATTCAGATTTAACTATTTTTTAATCCATCTTCAGTATTTCTCACTGCATTAAAAAAAGGACCATAGCATCTACTACCACTTTACTGCTAGTTCCACATTGTATAGAGCTGGTATCTTATATATAAACTTTCTCTACATGTTTAGGACTTAATTGTGATTAAGAATTTTAATGTTCAAAGTTTGATTGTTAATGTTGGAAAAGACTCTTTAGAATACCACGTATAGCCAAAAGGACCACACTGGAGAGAGATGTTCCTGGTTGATTCCTGCAGAAGAATTTTCATTAATTAATTTTACTTTTTATTCATTTCCTAGACCATTATTGCAATGTGTGCCCTGCATATTTAATACATTTTGAAAAGTAATGTATATTGGTATTATCTTTTCATTATTTCAAAAATTACTCATGTTTCTGTTCCATTTTCCATTACTTATTTTATTTAGTCGTCTATTCATTCTTCCCCTCCCCCACTGGAACTGTTTATTCCATCGTAATACCTGTGTTGCCAAATCTTCCTCCTTACTGTACATCAAATACTTGTTTGAAATTTCATTTTGTCTCATGTGATCTTGAACTTCCAAACTCTGTTCCCAGTTGTATAGTGACACATATCTTTTGCTCCAAAGATTATTTGCTCTCTCATCTCTTTCTTTTACTAGATGTGGCAAGCTTTTCTTTCATCTTTTTTTTTTTTTTAAGGAAAGGGATTTATAGACATCTGCAAGTAAGGGCAAAGAGCTGCAGATCACAAAACGTGGGTCATGACATCACAATGCAACTCCATTCCTTTTGTACTTACTGGCTACCAGTATCTCCTCTGACTTAGAAGATAACATAAGGTATAATATGGTATAATTTCCTTTTTTTCCATTAGTAGCTTCCTATCCAGGCAGCCATATTAAATGGACAGCAGGAATAACTAAAGAAACAACAGGGATAAATAGAGTGGACTTTGCAGTGCTGCTCTATTATACTCTGTTCCAGAGTGGCCACAGCACCAATGGAGCAGAATTAGCAATAAGAAAATGGGATAAATTGCTCAGCAATGTAGAAAAGCACAATGGAGAAACAAGGGATAAAAGGGAAATGTGGCTTCCTGATTGCTCCTTTGTGTCTGTGACTTGGTAGCTGAGCTATTTCTAGATTGTTTTATGTATAAGACGGACTATTTTAGGAGTTAGATTCTTGGCAGACTACTTTACTGAAACAAGATTCTCCTGAGTCATCTTTAACAAGATTTATTTAAAGGGTTACATTTGATTGCAGATATTTCAGCAACTTGGTTACTTCACTTTCAAACCTTGACAGCTGAAAAATGTGCAGATATCTGGTAACAATTTTTCCCAATCTTTTCTTCAATCCTTATCAGCCTGTGACCAGGCCATTACAACTGGACTAGCACTATTTTTGAAAGTGCTATATCCCTATTCACATGTAGCCTGGCTAGTGGAGATTGCAAGCTTAAATAAAGGGGATGGGAGGAGGAAGTTCCCCTGATGAATTTACTCTGCATAAGACCTTGTTTATGCCTAAGCCTAAGCCTATTTAGTTTAGCAACTTGACAAGTAGAAAAACTTAATTTCAAATACTTGCCTATGCTTGTCCAACCACACTCTGGAGCTTTATCTTAGAAACAGTGCTTGATAATGGTTTTCACTCCAGTAAACAAACATTTTGCTGGAAAACAAAATGAAGCCATGTGAATGTATCACCCATTTTCCTTGACTTGACCCATAGTAAATCCATACTAGTCTGCTTTATCACTGTGACAGAATAGGACTCAGCAATAAGGGTAGGGAATTTTATGTTGCCCTACTTTTCTGCTATCTCAAGGACTAATGGATAGCATTTTAACATGGCCATCTGGCTCTGCCCAAAATGACATCAAAGATTAGTCCAACATTTTATCTTATCCTTTTTTCTCTTTCATTCCAAGTACATTTATAAGCAAACCTATCTGCATATGAATCTTCTGTTTCCAGGCCAACCCTTTGAGGAAGAACAACCAGAATGGCTGCAGAGGTTATCAACCATTCCTGATAATCCCAATTACTTCAATATGCAATAGGAGCAGTTCCCTTTTCATTGATAAAATATTCCAAACCAGATATATAATTTCCATAAAATATAAACAATGTAGCAAGTAACCATTCAAGTTTTCTTAAAATAGCTGTTATAGCAAGGACAAAATTGGTCAGATCTGATGCCTGAATGATCTTGGCTTGTTTTCCTGGTCTTGGCCCTTGCTTCCTTCAGTAAAGTGCCCTTTGTGGAATCTTTTGGGATGAAGATCAGATCAAAACATGGTTCAAATGGATAAATAAAAAGTGCATAATCTTAGGCATTCTTACTTGCTGGTAAATTAGCCTCTCACTCCCTCATTACTAACTATATGATTGCCGGGCAATGTGGGTTGGGGAGAAATCCTGTAGATCAAAGAGAAACAGAATAATCAATTCTCTACCACTAAGATCTATGTAGTGATGTGTGGTCCATCTGGTTAGCATCAAGTGCAAGGTAGCTTTTTGTTGTTTGTGTTCCCCGCCCCATACAGTGAATGATTTCATTTCATATCATATACATAAAGCTGATGTACTTTGCAAGCTGGTTTTAGATGGATGGAACATGTTACATTTCATTATGCCCCTAAGTACTTTGTATGCATTTGTGGAATCAAATCCCACATTCAATAACTTAAACAAATATTTTTCATCTTGCTTTCTTGATGACTTGAAATTTAGCATACAGTTTCAATTTTTCTTCATTTTGGCTCACCAGAAAATAGTGGTCCTTGAAAATTCTAATACCAGATATAGAACATGCATTTAATTTAAAATATTGATTAAAGATGTTTTTCTAGGAACAGGGTTGCTAGTAAGCTATGGCATCATAAACTTGAACCAGATGAAGTATCTACTCCATCCTTTAAAATGGTTTTTTTTTTCAATAGTAAGCTAAGTCTTGAGTGTGCCTAATTAGAGATTTTATCTATCCTATAAAGTGCAGTTATTATACTTTCCAGATTTGCACAGGACTTTATGTAAAATTTTAAGCTCATTATGTTAAAAACCGTGTGTGTGTGTATGTGTGTATGCAGGGGTGTATGTTTAGCATCAATTAATATTTCAAGTATGTTATTTGGCTATCAAATTGAAAATTAGCTTGTGATATGCAGATAGGGGTTGGGCTTTTTTTGCTTTTCTTTGGTTATTTCCATCACTCTCCATCATTCTGAAAAGAATAAGAAAAGGGAACAAATTGTGTAAAAGGAAATTAGTTAAGTGGACAAAATTAGAGACTTAGCCAGCAATAATCACCCACAGTGATGACATAAATGAGGAATACAAGCACAAATTAATAGCGGTGTCCCAGATGACAATGAAAATGTCATATTTTTTATTTTAGAAACTCCACCTATGAATGTCTGTTCTTTGCCATTGACAATCAATAGACATTCATGGGTGGACTTCCTAAAAGCAGAAATGCTACATCCTCATTGCCATCTGGGAAACTGATATTAATTTGTGCTTGTTTTCCTCATTTATTTAATGGTTTGGTCTGTAGGTTTTTTGTGGAGACAAGAGAGGTGCATTTAGGGCTTGGCTGCTGGTTGTGATGGAAGCTCTGTATTGAAGAGACAGATTATGGTGAAAGAAAATGGCAAAGGAGCAAAATGAGAGAATAAAATAATTGCTGTGAAAGATACAATGTTATGATAAACAACAAAGAGGACCAGTAATAGAATTGACATAATATTCTTGTAGCAGTACTTTTTGTGTAGCACAGAATATTATATTTGGCTGTGGTTTTTCAGTTGAACAAACACTGGACTGTGGTTGTAGACAATTGTGTCATGAAGAGAGAATTGGCTGTTGTGTCTATGAGCAAGGTGGAAAGAGGAGTGCAAGGACTATGGCAGGACTTGAAATAGCACTAGCCTTCTAGAATGTGATATCTGAGATTGGTCTGGTCCTGCTGTTGATACTTTCACTGTTGTGCTTCTGGGCAGATTTTTGGATCCATTACATAGGGAAAGAAATAGTTTGAAGGTCTCTCAGTTGGCTGGCAAGGAATTAGATATCCTGGGTGGAAGAGCTTTGAACTTACAATACATATTGGACTATAAATTTTCTTTCCTTATCTCATATGAAGGGTTAAGAAAGAGTCCACACATGTAAATTGCCAGCACATGACTGATTTGGTAGGAATACTGGAGCATGAGACAAATGAATCTTAATATCAAATAGCTGGAAGAAGATGTTTCAAAACATGGATGTAAATTCAGAGTTGTGACCCAAGATCACATGTGCATAAAAGGCCCATGTGCATACAGTAAACAAGTGATTTAGAAGAAACTGCACATTTCCTGATCTGATGGCTACTAAAACATTCTGAAGACCCAAATGCAGAATTTTAAATATGTCCCCATGTCCATTTTTATTGTCACGGAAGCATTTACACTATCTTTTCTCTTAAAGTAAGAGAAAGATATAAATGGGTGTTGTTAAAAAAAAAAGTCCTATCATTGAGAGTGAAAGGTGAAGAATAAGTCTGTGATGTTCTCTGGAGGTTGTCAGTTTGGACCCTGGCATACCATTGTTTCCCTCTACTATGTCCTAACAGATCTACATTCTGTCTCCCATTTTTCTGGGGGATTTAACCTTGACTGCAGTTTAGTAATAAGGAGAGTTGGGATTGAAAGGTTGTATTCAGGTTCTTAGCTTGCTCTGTGAGCTAGGAATGTAGGTGACATAAAAATGGAAACAGGAAAATGAATTGTGCCCAGCTGATCTGCCAAGTTGTGGAGTTTTGCAGAATTTTCAAATCTTCCTGATGTTTGTGTATACCTTATGCAGCTTTTAGTGAAGCATTTCAATAGCTGTACCAACGTCTAGCTGTTCTGTATGCAAATACTGTGGGGTAAATACATTTTAAATTCACATTAAAAAGGGATTTAAAGGGCAATATTGAGTTTAATTAGACAAGCTTTAAATCACTTTGTATTTTTGTGTTGACCTCTTGTCCCCTTTCTGAAAGTTTAACAATTCAAATTCAGAACTTAGTTTTCAGTAAGATCAATAACTGGTGCTACTGGGCTAATAATATGTGAAGTTTCTATACAGCTTATTTAAATTATAATTAATTATAATCATAGCTTGGGTGAGCCTCATTAAATCAAATATTATGGTCTGATTGGCTTATGTTTGAAAGTCGTGTTAAGAATGGTTCATGAATTCTGATGAGCATTTGGGAATTAATTTTGGACACACCTAATGTGCTACATAATCAACACATCCATCCCTTGGGCATTTTCAGATCTAACAGCATAAATCTTATTTTTCCCTATCCCCCCTGTTGTTACCATGCACAGAAGAAGCCATTTATTGATTTTCTGGAAGTCTGTCGTCCTTCAACTAACTAATGTGTTATTAGAATTGTGCTCATTTTTTGAATGCATTGAATAAACTTTACATTGTACAACTGGCTGCAATCTAGTGAAGTCACATTTAGTGACAACAGAAATAAGCCTTGCAGTGACATTTTGTTGGATATCGGGAGAAAAGCTTTTATAAGTCAGAATGCAAGAACTTCCTTGCTCATATTATTTTACTAATGTGATCTTCCTTGCAGGCTAATCTGTTTCCTTAAGCTATCTACATGTTATAACCAGCCATCTCCAGATAAATCTGAGCTCATCATGATAGTTAGATAGAATAACAGTAGCCAGAAGAGTGAATGCTGAAGAGAACCAATTTTGCCATATGCTAGAATGTTCTTAGTTCCACAAAATTGTTTTGATGTTTATTAGCCACTGAATGGATTCACAGAATAAATCTCTGCGGCTATCTCTCATGCCCTTCCCTCCGCCTTTCATGCAATGGGGCTTAATTTTCTTTAGCAGATGATTTGGTTCTGTGCCATTGTTCTTCCATAAAGATTAATGTTGGAGTTTTCATCAAGATGTTGAAGGCAGGTTATTGCATTCACTCATTTTCTTGAGTTATTTATTTGGGGAATGAAAGAAGTGAGTTCATAGTATGAGAGAATATTGTTAGTAATTCACTGTGAAAGCTATAATGCATGTTATACAACAGCTGCTGATTTTATTACAGAATTTCTTGCTAAACGGACTACCTTATGTTACACACAGCAGCTGGCAATAACTGCTCATATCTGGGTCCAGAAGCTAACATGGGCTTGGTTAGAATGTGAGTGGGTGGGTACTAAGGAATTCCTCTAGTAAGAAAGACAATGTAATATAAGATAGATTGAGAACTTAAAAAAAAAAAAATCCAAGAAAATTCTGTAAACCACTTCCATGCTCGGGTTAGAAAAGTGTAGGTTGCATCCATGGGGTAACCAGGAGTTGAGTTGGACTGTACTCATCCTGTACTTATGTTAAATTATTCCTCAGATGGGTTACATAAAATTTCTGATAGGATTTGGGACAAACAACACCCTCCCCTAACAGGCCTCAGGGGGTGGTGGAGTGGACTGGTATTTAAAGATCCAACCACTTTGGAACAAGAAAGGGAATTCCTTGAGGGTTCAAATATCTGATTTCTACAGTCAAGTTGCAAGACTCAATGAGAGAAAATAGAGGAGGGTAATTCTTAGCTCTGGGTTGAATGTCATGGCAGCAGTACGGTGAGGAGGCAGGACTTTGACTAATGTATTCCATAACTAGGAGTTTCTTTCAGTAATGTTTTTAGTAGATTAGGATGCTTCTGAAGTAACAAGGTAAGATGTGAATCAGGAATGCACAGCCTGATAAGAACTGGTTCAAACTATCCCCTAAGGACACTGACTTGAAATTTTGTGCTCTGAAAATTCATTTTAATGTGAAAAACGAGACTCCTAAATATTTAGATGAGCATTAATAAGATCATATTAGTAAATTACTATTGCCCAATATATTTGAATTGTATATAAAGTAATTGTCCACCTTTTAAAGCTGCTCCTCTTTTGATGTGTGGCCCGTGAGGCATCCTCTCTACTTATGAACATGAGTAAAGAGTAATTTTAATCTATGTTTCCAGCTCAGAGCCCAGACAGAGGCAATACTGGGATAAATACCACTGACATTTCTAGCTAGCAGGTGAAAGAGGCCTGATGTTATCCTTAGCCTCAGGTTGGAGTGATTCTTACTTTAGCAACTGACAGTCACCTCATGGCAAGATGGGCACCAAAAAATAAATTAAATAAAGAACATCACAACACATATTTCCACTACGGATTTCTATGGCATTATTACAATAACAGCTCTGACCCATCTTTAGTCCAGCATCCCTGGTCTTTATTTCTAGATCTGGTCTCAATTCTTTCTCTTTAAGCAAACATATACTGTTTTCCCAGTTTTACTATGGACTACTTTAATTGCTATGTAGAATCTATTTCTATGAATTGAAAAGGGTACAGGTAGTCCTTGATTTACGACAATTCATTTAGTGACTGTTCAAAATTACAGCATTAAAAATGTGATTTATCACCATTTTTCACAGTTACAATAGTTGTGACATCCCCAACTGTTGTGGCATGGTCACATGATCAAAAGTCAGATGCTTGGCAACTAACTCATATTTATGATGGTTACAGTGACCTGGGATCATGTGTTCACTGTTGTGACCTTCAGACAAGCTAAGTCAGTGGCAAAGCCAGATTCACTTAATAGCCATGTTACTAACTTAACAACTGCAGTGACTCACTTAACAACTGTGTCAAGAAAGGTCGCATAATGGGGTAAAACTCACTTAACAATATAAATTTTGGGCTCAGTTGAGATTGTAAGTTGAGGACTACCTCTATTCAGGAATAAGGGCTGGATGTTCTTAACATGAGCAACATTCTGTTCTGTTTTGAGTTGCCCCAAAGCCACAGAGCCATTGTAAGAAGCAGTGGTTGAATTACGCAGAGTGGCATTTGAAATTAGCTATTGGCTATCATGGCAAGTACAGTACTATAGTAACTGATTAGAGGCCATATGATCATATGACAACAAGTTGTGTAAACTCCAAGATTACTTTATTTAAAAAAAATGAATATAGGGTCCAACTGCAATTTTGGCATTATCTGGCATTCTGATAACTTTATAACCTGCCTATCTCTATAAATAAATAGTGTAGACAAGTTTTAGCTCTGAGACTGGATTTCATAGAATAGTTTTAAAGAAGCATGCTTAAAAATCTGCAAAAAGTGTTGGAAAAGAGTATAGGACTAGACTTTCAGGACAATATTAGAAAGTCAAAGCTATCTTTAGACAGTCATTTCTGGAAAAAATCAACATTGAATTATGGTTTCCTTGTCAATTTATATGCCAGCCATTCTCTTATAATTCATTATCTGTCTGGGCTTGGTTGTTCGAAGCTGAACAAGGACTTATTTTAAAAGGCTTACCTATACTGTGACCTCATCAGTCACAAAAATTGACAAGCCTGAAACAAGTCAACTTGTCTGGTGCTTAATATGTTAGGGAGCTAAATGAAAGAAGTCTATCCATTTAATGATTTATTGGATGAAAGCAAGACTGTTAATGCTCATGCAAGTTGGACTTGATGGATAGTTATGCCTAGAAACATGATGTATGAAGCATTCTCACAACAATATGCACTTGCCTTATTTATATTTGGGTTAAGTTTATAAATGCACATGCTGTTAGAGATTGGGTAAGGATGGATAAGCATCTGCTTTCCTTTTTTCCTTCTTCTCTTCATCAAAATGTGTGGTTATAAACCCGAGTATTGGGTGGTGGTGGTTGTTTTGCAGAGGGTGGTCATGAAATTTGCAACAAGTGTTTTGTGAAACTGATTTATGTTCTCCACACACACACCCCATAGCTTTTCTGGCTTGTCTTCTTGCCATATGTTGGAAGCCAGGGATCAGTGTGTCCTTTGCTAATGCCTTTGTAATGACCCCTACAATCAGGGATTTCAAAACAAATTATTTTCTAATTAAAACAAGCCTAACAAGCAGCCTAGAAAATAATGATCCTAGATACTAGTTAATCAAATCTATGTTATACATGTTTCAGAGGCATGAATGAAGATTCTTGATGGGTCTCACCATGGGACTATTGGCCTGAAGGTGAACATAGTTATGCTGCTATAAACTTTCAGTGAAATTTGTGACATTTTCTAAGACAAAATTTGCATTTGGCCTTGAGTTGCATACTTCTGGCATAATTTCTCCAAAATGCATGGAAGAAATGAATTAACATATTAGTTTATTAAACACAACTCACTGACATTGTTCGGATGTTCAAAACTTGGTTTAACATTTTGTTTATGTGTAGATACATATTTTGATAGATATATTCAGAAAAGACACTCACAGATGCTCATATGATGAAAGCAGATTCACGATGCATGTTCTGCCCCTTTCATACATTATTGTGAGGTATACACATGTACAAAAGGATGTGGTACGGCAGATGAACTGGATCTATTGATGCCTCTGGTTGTATAAATGGAAGTCTTCCTCATGCAAAAGAAAAAAGAAAAAGAATATCAAGGAAAAGAGGCAACTGGACTTTCTTGTTTTTCTTTGAAAATGTTTCGTCTCTCATCCAAGAAGTTTCTTCAGCTCTGACCCTTGTTATTACATGGATAGGAAATCAGCAAAATGTACCTGTATTCCTCTAAAAATCTAAGAATTCAACAATTATTATTGGCATCATTGGATAAACCAAACTTTTAAACTCTTCATTTGATTTTACAATTTTGGCAAAATCTTTTGTAAAATATTTTCTTCTCATTTCTTTCTCTTATTCTCAGGTTGCCTTAAAATTTTCTTACAAGTTTTTGAGTTTACATTATTCTTTGGTTGGCCAGGTATTTTCCTTGTCCTGTAGTTTTTTTTGTTTTTGTTTTCCTTTCCTTTCCCCAGTTCATGAACTTTAAAGACCTAGAAAAGGATTTCCCTCATGGTAATTTCTTTTTTAAAAAGTATCTAGTACAGTAGACGTAAATGAAACTTGCAAGAGGTGGCTGATACTGAGATGTTAATTTTTACAAACTATAGTAAGTTCAAGTAGAAGTAGTTCAATACCAGCTATAGATAAATTGTTGAAAGTTTCTCCCTTTTAACCATCACATTGAGTTTAAAAGGCAAAATAATATTTAAAATCATTTTGCATCATTTGCATCACTTAACCATAGCTAAATTTTATAGGAATACTATTTGCATTGTTTAACAAAATGTAATATCCAACAGCAGAAGTGGAGAGTATATGCACTCCAAATTCTTCTGGAATTTTAATATATAGCATGTGGATTTCTCAAAAAAAAAATCATGATAAGATACAAGAGTCCCCATCTAATAATCACCCCTCCACCATTGCTTGAAAGTGCAACACACAGGAAGAATATAAAGCTTCAATTCTAAGAACAATTGTAAAGAATAAAGAGAAATCAACTGTGTTAACAAAAATACAATTAAGCTTAGTGTACTTATGCAGAGGCAAATCCAACTGAGATAATTGAAACTTACTTCTGAATAAATGTGATTAGACCTGGAAATGTTAAGAACTTCAAAAGGAAATACCTTGACATTTATGTAGACTTATTAATTTGAAAAGCAAACTGAGGGAAAATAGCATAGAAATGTTCAGGTTTCCAGCTATAATTTCAATTACTTATGTGTGGGTTTTTTTCCCCATAAGGTAATTCATACATAATTTTAAAAATAATTAAATCCCATTGTGTGTGTGTATGTGTGTGTGTATGCAGGTCTTGGCGTGTTTGGGTCTTTTCCCGTGTAAGATTGAGAGTATCTTGGCAACATTTTGATGAGGTCCCACTCGCCATCTTCAGACTGGTGCTTTCGGCTTCATGCTTGTGCGAGCCTTGTTGAAACGTCGCCAAGATATTCTCAATCTTACATGGGAAAAGACTCAAACACGCCAAGACCTGCATACCTTTCCCTGTGAAAATCTATGAATATATGTGTGTTATATGTGTGTGTGTGTGTGTGTATGTATGTGTTTTCTTAAGTTTTCAGGGGTATTTATATGTATGGTATTCAGCTTTATTCTGGTATTTTCCCACGTCATTATAGTTGTGCTTTTAAAGTTGTAGCGACGCTTTGGTGGAATCTCATCTGCCATCATCACATTTGTGTATTGGGTTCATCTGTGTGTGTAGACAAACCCAATACACAAGCCTGATGATGGCAGATGAGATTTTCCCAAGTAATATTGAGAGTATCTTGGTGACGTTTCGATGAGGTACCACTCATCATCTTCAGGTTGGTGCTTTCGGCTTCGTGCTTGTGCAAGCAAAGTATGATCGGAACATTTTTCAATATATGTATTTACTTATTCCTTTACCATTACATCTTACTCTTACTATAAATCAGTATCTTTTATCCTTACATCTCAATCTTCTCCATGGTATATTTACATATTCCCTCATTCTTTTCCTAATTGCCATTTTATTTTCTTTTTATTTCTAAACCACTTATCCCAGACATCCCCGGCCCTATAATAAATTGAATCTTCTCTGTCTTTTATTTTCACCATGCAATCTATTATTTTTTTTATAACTGGTGGAACCCTTTTTTCCTTCCAGAGTTGTGCATACGAAATGCTTCCAGCTGTTAATATATGTAACATAATATGCCTATCTGTTTTATTGCATTTTTGTGTTATTATAGCCAACAAAAAAGTTTCCGCACTAAATTCAATTTTCTGATTCGTGATTTCTTCTATCCCTTGTCTAATTGTATTCCAATATTTTTTCACTTCCTGGCATGTCCACCAGGTATGAAAATAAGTGCCCTTTTCTTTTCCATATTTCCAACAATTTGGGTCTGAATTAAACATTTTTTCCAATCTAGCAGGAGGAAGGCGCCATCTGTGGAACATTTTGTATTAATTTTCCTTGTATGCTGTGGATGTAATTAGTTTGTAATTTGATCACCATGTTCTCTCCCAATTTTCCAGGTCTACATTGTGGCCAACATTTTTCGTCCATACCACCACCATCTCTTTGACCACCTTCTCTTCCATTTTAAAATCTAGTAGAAAGTTATATATTCTTGAAATCATTTTCTTTTCCATTTCTTGTAGGATTTTATCTAATTGATGCTTTTCCATGCAGAAACCAAATTGTTCTTTGTCCTTCTGATATCTTGCCTGAATTTGCATGTATGGCCACCAATCTATCTTTATATTTTGTTGCTGTAATTCTTGTCTCGTATTTAATCTTCCTTGTGTGTCTAGTAGGTCTTTGTAATTCCTCTTTTTTCCCAGATCCATTGCATTTTGGGTAGATTTGTGCTTCCATAGTTGACAACTGGTTTGGTATTTTAGTATAATGATTCATTTTAATCTTGTTCCATGTCCGAATCAATGAATCATGTGTCTCTGAAAATATGCATGCTGTTTACATTTCCCTTCTCATAGGAAACTATGCCACCCTCTCTGCAAGTCGTGACCATCTAACCACAATACTCTTCGATTTTCCAGGTTGATCCAATCTTTAATCCATACCATAGTCACAGCCTGATAATACATTTCCCAGTCAGGGAATCCAAAGCCACCTCTTTCTCTTTTGTCCTGTAACAATTTCATTTTTATCCCAGCTTTTTTCCCATCCCAAACAAATTTACTTATTATTCGATCTAATTCTCTAAAAAAGGTTTTATCCAATCTTATTGGTACAGTTTGAAAAAGATATAGCATTTTTGGTAGGGTAGACATTTTAATTGCCGCATTTTCCCCAGTAGTAATAGCTATAATTTTCCCTACATTTCCAATTCTTTTTTGATTTGCATTATTAATTTGGCATAGTTATATTTTTTGATTGAAGAGCATCTTGCTGTTAACCAAATGCCTAAATATTTTACCTTTTGAACACTTTGCATTCCCAATTTTCCTTCTAATTCTTTTTTTTTTTGCTTATCTTTTAAATTTTTAGTCAATAATTTTGTTTTGTTTTTATTAATCTTAAGGCCTGCGACCTTGCCAAATTCTTCTATTTATTTTTTAAATTTTATTTATTTATTTATTATTTATTAATTTTACTCCTGTATCCTCTGGATCTTCCAAAAATAATACTATATCATCGGCAAATGGCTGTACCTGATAATGCTCCTTTTTAATTAAAGCCCTATGGATTGCTACATTTTTCCTATTGTTTTCCAATAAGTTTTCTAAGGTAAGAATAAAGAGAAGGGGTGACAGTGGGCATCCCTGCCTTACTTCCTTGTTGATCTTGAATGTTTCCGTTCTGTCTCCGTTCATTATTACACTGGCCATCTGTGTTGTATAAATTGTCAAAATTAGTTTAATAAATTTATTGCCAAATTGCATGCTTTTTAATTGTTGTATTATGAACTGCCAATTAACATTGTTAAATGCCTTTTGCGCATTGAGGAAGACCATTGCCAATTGTTTTCCTGGGTTTGCTTCATCATATTCTATAATATTCAATACCATTCTGGTATTATTTTTAATTTGTTTATTCAGTAAGAATCCATTTTGGTCGGTGTGAATGATCTGATTAAGGGTTGTTTTTCAATCTTTCTGCTGTTATGGACATAAATATTTTATAATCAACATTTAAAAGGGATATGGGCCTATAATTTTGAATTAATTGATGGTCCGAAACATCTTTTGGGATCAATGCTATGTATGTCTCTCCCCATGACTTAGGTAATTATTAGAACTCATTATAGAGTTCTAATAATTGCATTTCTAATTTTTCTTGGAGCGTTTTATACAGTTCCCCTGGGAGACCATCCGGTCCCGGTGTCTTATTGTTTTTCTGTTTCAGGATTGCCTCTTGCAGTTGTCTTAATGTTATTTTCCTGTTTATCTCTTCTTTATCCTCTTCTGGGGTCACAGGTAGACCTTTTTCTTCTAAGTAATGTTGGATATTTCCCTCTGGTACGTCTTCCCTACTATATCATTCCTCAAAAAAACTTTTAACAATATGTTTTTTCTTTTCAGTTTGATGTTGTAGCATACCATCAAAGTCCTTCAATTGTAGGATTGCTCTTTTTCCTTTTTCTTTTTTAAGTCTATAGGCTAGCCAGCTTCCCTGCTTATTCATGTGTTCAGAATAATTCTGTTTTATCTTTTTCATGTCCTGTAACCATTCATCTTGGGCTAACATATTCAATTTATGTCTAATCATTATCCTCTCTGTATTTGCTGTCTTATCATGTGGTCTTTTTTCTAGTGTTTTTTCTAACTCCTTAAGAGTATCTAGTAGTTTAGATTGTTGTCCTTTTTTCCCTTATATCTACATGTATTATATGAAATTGCTAGGCCCCTGATATATGCTTTAGTTGTGTCCCACAGATTTGGAATTGATGTTTGTTGTTTGTTGTTTTCCTTCAGAAAGAACTCCAATTCTTTTTCCGTCATCTTAACACATTCTTTTTCTTTTAGGATCTCCCTGGTTAGCATCCATCTTCTGTTTTTTTTCAATCCTTTCCAAATTATTTTAATGGGATTATGGTCCACCCATGTGTTAGATTCAATTTCTATTTCTTTTATGTTATGTTCCATTTCTCCATTTGTCCATAACATTTCCAATCTTGACCATGATGTGTGTGGTGCTGAATAGTAAGTATACTGTTTTTTGTCTGGATTTCTTTCTCTCCATATATCTTTTAATCCTAATTCTTCAGCCATTTGATAGAATACTTTTGATCATGTTTTACTTTTCCTTTTTTCCCCTGCATTTTAATTATGGTAATCTTTTCCTAAATTTGCTATTGCATTGAAATCACGTAGCATATTTATATGTATATATGTGTATTTATACAACAATGTAAAACTAAATATTGCCCATATTCCTGTTTACTAATTTTCTGTATAGTTTGGTATAAAAAATTTTCTTGTTTCTCATTTGGCACATATATCACTGCCAATAACATTTTCTTATAATTTATATAAACTTCTTACATCAAAATCCTACCCTCCTCATCTGCATATACCTGTTTTCCTTGTAAATGTTTTCTAATATATATTGCTATCCCCCTCTTTTTTTTGTTGGGCTAGAGATACATATAAATCTCCTAACTTTGGTGCCTCTAACAGTTTACCTTGATGTTTCTGGATATGTATTTCCTGAAGGCATATAATATCTAAGTTCAATTTCTGTAGTTTAGTTATCGTTTTTTTCCTCTTAATTTGTGAATTTAAACTGTTGATGTTAATGGAAATCAATTTAATTTCTTCTGCCATCTTACTCTGTAGTTGTTTCTCATTGAAGCTTATTTGCTCTCGTTTGGTGCCTTCTCTTTCCACTTCTTCCTGCTCTCTTTCCTCTTGTTCTGTTTCTCTTTTCTCTACCCAATCTTCTTCTTGGCTCCTCCTTTCCACTTCCTCTTTGCTGTTCTGGTCTTCTCCTGATACCACATACAGTTCAAAGAATTCTCTCGCTTTTTCTATACTGTCTATTTTAAATTTTTTATCCTGCCATGATATTAACATTCCCTCTGGGATGAGCCATTTGAACAGGATGTTATTCTTATTCAGTTGGGCGGCCAGGAATCTGTATTTCTTTCTATGCTCCCTTATTCTTCTTGGAATTTGTTTCAATGTTACAATTTCTGTTCCCCTAAATATCAGAGGTTCATCTCTTGTCACTTTGTATATCTCATCTCTCAATTGTTTCTTTGAGAATCGTATACGAACCACTCTTGGAAGTCTAAAACATCTTGTATAGTTGGTATATATTCTATACACCTCATTGGTTTCCCTTCGAACCTCTTGGCCCTCTTTTTATAACGCTTCTGCTATGAGACCAGCCATTAATTTGGGCAAGTCCTCCCCACTTTCTTCTGTTACATTCTGAAATCTGAGGAAGAAATCATCCTTTTCCATCTCCAAATATGCAATTGCCTCTTCTAATTTCCTGTTCTCTTCCATTAATTTGTGTTCTATTGATTCTACTTTCTTATCTGTTTGTTCGACCTTTGCCTCCACTGCTTTAATTTTATGTTCCGTCTTTACTACTGTTTCTGGATTGTACTTATCTTCTCATCTAGTTTCCATATTTTACCTTTCATTTCCCCCATTTCAGTTTTAAAATTTGCATGGTTTCTCACCATCATTTCTTGTATTGTTGTTAATGCCATTTGAATTGTTTGCATATTTGATACCTGATTCGCCTTCTCAGAATTCACCATGCCCTCTGTCAAGCATTGTCCTGATGGTGATCTAATCATTGATGTTGGGTTGGATGTTGTTTTCTTCCCAATCTTAGCGGTAGTTGTCATGGTGGACATCTTGTTGTTTTCTTCCCAATCTTAGTGGTAGTTGTCATGGTGGACATCTTAGGTTCCCAAATCGACCTATTTTCTTAAGAAAACCTTTCAATATTATCATCCATTGTATCAACTCCCTTCTGCGATTCTACGTTTATCTCTTCCCTTTTATCTTATTCTAATCCCTTCAGTTTATCACTACAAGGTCTAATATACTTAATAATGTCTCTCCTTAATCCCATGCACACCATATATATATGTGTGTACTTACATGTATGGTATTCAGCTTTGTTCGGGTAATTTCCCATGTCATTATAGTTGTGCTTTTAAAGTTGTAGCAACGTTTCAGCAGAATCTCATCTGCCATCATCAGGCTTCTGTATTGTGTTTGTCTGTGAGTCAGACTTTCACAGCCGTTTCAGTTTTAAATTTGGGGCTAGCCTACTGCTGTGCCAGAATGTTTTTTTCTTCATCCTGATTGGTTGGGAGTCTTGGTCTGTGTTTATTGGTCTTGGAATTTGCTGTGTTCTACTTGATTGATGTTTCTAATATCTTCTGTCTGTTTTGTGGCTTTTTTTGTCTTGATTGGCTGGAAACATTGTGTTTCCTGTATTGGAGGCTTTTAGTGTGGCTTGGCTCCAAGTAAATGGATAGCTATCATTTATTAGGAAGCTAGGTTTCATCTGGGTGCCTGGTTGGGGTGTGTTTGAGCTTGAGGTATCAGGGGGGATCTATTTGAACCCAGGTGTTTGCCTGGCTTGTGGTGGTGATATTTTTTTGTTTGTGAGCGCAGGCTTCCAAATAATTGACAGTCTGGTGGAATCATCTCTTCTATTCATGCTTTCAGGTTTGTTTTCAATCTCTATGTCTTCTCTGATAATTCTGTGGCTGGGATTTTCTATAGTGGCTAGGGTTTTGGTGCCATTGAAGTTGATACTATGACCTGAGGCTTTCATGCGTTGGACTAGTGAGGAAGTCTGTTCCAGCTTTTTTACTGCATTTTTGTGTTCACCACTGGAAGTCCAGCTGTATTGTTATTTCTTGATTGGTTGATGGAGTTGATGTTTGCAGATTGGTTTGCTTTTTTGTAAGAACATGTGTTGCTGAGGTATTGGCTGTTTGTCTATCAGCCTCCTGTGTTGTAACGACCTGGGTAATAGGTTGTGTGATGACCTTCTGAGTCTATTGTTGTGACATCCTGGGTCTTGTGCTGTAATCTCCTGGGTTGTTGGTTGTGTTATAGACACATAGCCAATACCTCAGCCATACATGTTCTTATGAAAAAGCCAACCAATCTGCAAACATCAACTCCATCAACCAATCAAGAAATAACAGCACAGCCAATCTCCCCACCAGTATTTATAGAAAAATGCCAGCTCCGATCACATTTTGCTCGCACAAGCATGAAGCCGAAAGCACCAGCCTGAAGATGGCGAGTGGGACTTTATTGAAACATTGACAAGATACTCTCAATTTTACATGGGAAAAGACCCGAACATGCCAACACCTGCATACCTGTACCTGTGAAAATCTATGAATATATATATGTGTGTGTGTGTGTGTGTGTGTGTGTGTGTGTGTGTAATGACTGAGTTTACTTGATCTATGCAAAATCTGGAAACTTGGAGCTATTAAGATTTATCTAGATAGGCCATTAAATGTTGATGTCATATTCGATAAAGCATGGAATTACCATATTCATGACTCAGGCTGGCTTATTATAACTGGGAGTGAGGATACTGTAGATTTTTGACCTGAATGTGAATGATTTTGGGAGACTTGCTAAAGGGCTGTGGACTTGCTAAAAGGGAATCTTCAGAAGCTGGACTCTTTTGTAGGCCACAGAGATATAGCATATTTTCTAAAAGAGTCAGGGTACTCTTTATAATTTTATGATTTTACCTTTGGTGCTACTTCAAAGAGTTGGAAGAAAGTGTCCAATTGTACATACTCAAAACACCATTGGAGTAAATCTTGAAGTATTGCAAATCCTTAAAAATAATTTGTTCAAAGTTCTCTAAAATAAACACTAAGGGGAGGGTAGGAAGGGAATTAATTTGTGGCTGACAATCTATTCAATAGATTGTTTTTAAGAAGTCTTTCTAATCACATTGCTTTGTGGGAGAAATATTGCTGTAGCAGTAATCTGATTTTCTTTTCCAGAAGTAGTACAGATTTTTTTTAAAGAAAATATTAAATGGATTTGTTGACTTCTGTTAGATATGGGAATTTATATCTTGGTGATTTTTAAAAATTCTATATGTTCACATCTATTATCAATCATTAATCTGTGGGTAATTTTCAGTTTAGTTTGTACATTCCAATCATTCTCTATATCCAGATCAAAACAAATACATACTACTCAGTTTAACAAGCAATTAAAAATATACAGTTTGATGTTTATTTATTAAATGTCAGCAACATTAACCACAAGTAACAGGCAAAACTGAAACCAAAAGAAAAGGAAAATCAGAGACAAAAATGTGAACAGGCAATAAATAGATAAAGGGCCAAGCACTTAATGTCAGCAATTTTTATTAACTTGCTGTACATAGCTATATATCACAAGATACAGTATTTTCCGGAGCTGCTGGAAACAATCCCATGGACAGTTAGCATTGATCTTTGGTCATTCCTCTCAAAACTTTTTTACATATAACTGCAGTAGAATCAAGAGTGGTATTCTTCAGGTTCGCACCTATTCGCTAGGACCGGTTGTTATCATTCTAAGCAGTTCAGAGAACTGGTTGTTAGAAGAAATTATTGGCCTAATCCTGTAAGGAAGGCAGGAAGGAAACATTCTGGTGTTGCTTACAGAAATTGCCTCTCCATTAACTCTTATTACATTCTTGGCAGGACTAGACTTCCTGTCTCTGGAACTTCTCTGGAGTTTTTTTTCCTCCTTTGCTGGTACTTTGCTTGTGTGGAGTGACCATTCAAAGTTACAATGGCACTGAAAAAAGTGACTTATGACCATTTTTCACACTTACAATGGTTGCAGCATCCCCACAGTCATGAGAGGCCAGGCAAGGAGATACATGCCTTGATGTGAGTGATGTTGAGTTGGACATGCCCAGCCAGTCACATGACCACCAAGCCATGCCCACCAACTAAGCCATGCCCACAGAAGTGGTTGTTAAAAAGTTTGAATCCCACCCCTGAGTAGAATGGAAAGTAGGGCATGATCAATTGAGTGTGAAACACACATGCACACAGGCCTTAAGTCCTGTAATTAACCCTTTGGAATCATGGAGGTATTTTATCTATTTTTATTGAACAGTTATGCAGATTGTCAATCAACAGTAGAAAGTTAGAAACAGTTTTGACTTTTTCAATTTTTAAAATTTCCCTTGTCCAAAGCCCCACTGCTGCCATCTTTCTAAGTTGAGAACAAGATTCCTTTCTACATGTCTTTTAGGAAATATTGAGTTTCAAAAATAAACTGCTTGTTAAAAAATAAGAGGAAAGAGGACTTCTGGTTTGGGTCTCTTCAGCGATAGACCGAAACCCCTGATTGTGTGCAGTTTCGATCTGTGCTCGCCGCTTTAGCACCCCAATCCTTTGGGTTTGGGGCTGAAGCCACCCTGTAGAGGTGGTGAAGAGGGGGAGATTGCTAGCCAAGTGGAGGGGAGCCGCATCTCTCCTCCTTGGCTGGTTTAAACTCCCTTCCCCGAAGGCAGTTGCAGCAGTGGTCAGAAATGGCCACCTCAAAGAAGAACCCGGCTGGATAAGATTGTGCAGGAGGAAGACAAAGAAGAAAGCAGGACACACTGGGCTAAACAACAAAGAACATCTAAGCAAGGTATCCTGAATCTAAAAGTACCTAGAGGGATACTTCTGAAAGAAGATCTTTAAATGGCAAAGGAGAGAGAAAAGGAGGTTAAAAACCCTTTTTTAACCTTTGTTTTTACAATTACGAATGGTATGGAAAGAAATTTATATTAATCTATCTTGACACTAATAGGCAACCTTAAGCTGAAATCTAAGTGTCAAAAGGAGAATAAAGATTTTTTCTTGGTCATTTTAAAGCCCTAAAAAGGACAATAGTGGAGGCAAAAGGGTGGGACTTTGAAAAATGGAGTGCCACCTGGAAAAATAAAGAGGATTAACAGTGAAACTTTGAAAAGACTCTGAGGATACATTGTAACTGAAATTTTATTAAAAGATACAGTAACCCACAGAGAGGAAAAGTAAAGGAAAGAAACAGGAAGATCATTTGGGATCATTTGGTGATTTTTTTAAAAAGTTTTTGGCATTGTTTTTTTCTTTCTTTTTCTGTTTTTACTTAAGGTCAATCGGGTGGTTGTTCAAAAGTGTTTAAAATGCCATCACTCCTGGAGGATTTGAAAATGAGTCTTAAAAGACAGAAAGAAGATACAGAAAGGGAGGAAGTTCCTTTGGCTTTGTATTTGAATTTTTTGAAATGGAGATCCTGAACTATGAAAAGCAAAAGGAAAAGCTTCAAGAGCAAGAAGAAGGGCAAGACAAAAAAGAAGCCATTTTCAATGATCAAATAATGCAAAGTGTGGTAATAAGGGGAAAAAGGGGGGAAAGAATTAAAAGTTTGAGATCAAAGGGAACAGCCAAAAAGAAAAATAGTCTGAAAAAGAAGTATAACAGCGAGGAGAAGCAGAAAAGAAAACTACAGAAGGGAATATTAGAGAAAGAAGGGTATGAAAAACAGGATGAGAAAAAGGGGGAAAAGATAGAAAGGGAAAGAACTTATGAGGGACAAAAACAGGAAATAAAGAAAAAGGGGAAACATACTAGGATTAAAGGTATTTGCTCAGCTAGAAAACAGAGACAATGGTTAAATTAAGTTAAAAGTGAGGATTCTGCAAAGATACAAAATATAGTGTTGTGACAGTGGAATCCTGTAATGAGTTAGAAATGAAATAAGTAAATAATCTATGAGATAAAACTGTATTGTTATGTAATGGTATGTTTATTTATAATTAATGCAATAATAAAGAAGAGAGGGAAACATTGCAATTGTTCTCAAAGATTGATAGATATTGAAAAGAAACATGAAAGATTTACAAGGTTCATACAAGGTTCATACCAGTACTAGAATGATTTTGAATAACGATTTTGTTTACTAATGTATGTATGTATGTATATATATATATATATATATATATATATATATATATATATATATACATACAGAAGCCCGATGGCAGATGAGATTCTGCTGAAACGTTGCTACAACTTTAAAAGCACAACTACCATGACATGGGAAAATACCCGAGCAAAGCTGAATGCCATATATATACAACATATATATACAACATATATATATGTTGTTTTTGCTATGTTTTTAGAATTTTTCTTTTTACATTTTCAAGGGGAAGTACCAAGCAGAGTCTGAATGATGAGATCTACATGATATAAAATAGATATTAGAAATTTGAATGTTATAATTTTAGAATGCACAAATTCAATGTTTAATGAGATTTCATATGACAATAACAATAAGATTTAAAGGTGTTGCACTTTGATTGTTAATCATAGGGGTAATTTTGCTTCTTAAGAATGTTGGAAGAGAACATATGAAATTGTAAACAAGACAGATGAAAGTATAAGTACAATGAATAAAAAGATATAGAAATTTAGGTAAATACAATTGAATAAGAAGAAAATGAGATAACCATGAAAGAAAATTAAGAGAAGTAAAGGGAGAAATAGTGAGAAGTTGGAAAAAGAATAATAAGATATTAAGTTGAATACATAAGATGAATATGCATATGAAATTGTGTCTGTATGGAAATGTGATAACCCAGAACGATGCTGTACTCAAATAAGATGTTTTATTTGTTTTGTTAAAACTCAATAAAACTTTATTAAAAAAATAAGAGGAAAGAATCTCTTCTTAATTAAATTCCTGCTTGTATGCATCAATGTAAGTGGCATTTAACAGGTTGTAGGTGAATAAAAATTGCATGAAGAACAACACAGTTTAGAAGAGCAATTATAGAAGCACAGGATTGTATGGGGCCTTGGAA
Organism: Pseudonaja textilis; assembly: GCF_900518735.1. The sequence continues at coordinate 39,831,531 of NW_020769310.1, forward strand.
GTTTTCTACTCAGCCTGTTCTCATGCCATACTGAGCCTCCTCATGCAACAAATAGTTGTCCACTCTTTTCTTGAAAATCTCTAGCAATGGAACATCCACAACTCCAGGAGCCAGGCTGTTCCACTGCTTAATAGTTCTCACTGTCAAGAAATTGCTCTTTATTTCCTGGCTGCATCACCCTCTAGCAAATTTCCATCCTTTGCTTCTTGTCCTACTTTCAGATGCTATGGAGAAAAAAATCAACATCCTCTTTCCTGTGGCAGCCCTTTCAGTATTGAAAGACTTCTATCTTCCCCCAATCTTCTCTTCATTAAGCTAAATATACCTAGTTCCCTTAGCTCAGAGCTGTCAAACTCATGGCCCACAGGCCAGATGCATCATACTTTGGCCATGCCCATGTCCAGTTTAGTGAAGGGGAAAAAAGTCCTGATATGTCATGTGACACTGCAAATTTGACACCCCTGCATTATCTGTTGTTTAACACCTTATCATCTTTGAATGCTCTTCTCTTTCTAAAGCCAAAGCATCATTTTTACATTGTGGTGACCAAAACTGGATGCAATATTCCAAATGTGGCCTCATTTGTGTGGTATAGAGTGATACTGTCACTTCCCTTGATCTTGATACTATCCCTCTGTTGCAGCTTAGAATAATATTGGCTGTTTTGGCAGTTGCAGATCATTGCTGACTCATACCTAATTTGTGGTCCACTTGGATATCTAAATCCCCATTATAGCACTACTGTTGAGTAAATGATGAACCTGTCATCTGTTTTTTCATGTCTAGTGCAGGACATTACTTTTCCTGCCACTGAATTTCATCTTGGATAGGGCCCAATGCTCAAATCTATCAAGATCCTACTAAATCTCAACTCTATCTTCCCACATGTTAACAATTCCTCCCAGCTTAGTGTCAGCTGCAGATTTGATGAGCATCTCATCAATCTCCTTATATAGATAATTTATGATGTTGATGAGTGCTGGGTCCAAGACAGACCCTTGTGGCAAACCACTATATGCTACTCTCCATTTGGATTTAATTCCATTAAAGATCATATGCTGAGGAAAGTTGGTAAGCCATCTGCAAATCTGTCTGATAGTGGTACTGTCTATTCCACATTGTTCTAATTTATCATGAAATAGATTGTGGTCTACTTTTATCAAATGCCTTACTGAAATCTAAGTGTACTATATCCACAACATTTCTTTGGTCTACCAATTTAGTCATTTTATCAAAAAAGATTTGATAAAATAATAAGATTTGTTTGGCATGACCTGTCCTTAACAAATCCATTCTGGTTTCTAGTAATCACCTAGTTCTTTCAAGGTGTTTACAAACCTGCTGCTTAATTTCCCTTCCCAGAATTAATTCTATATTTAAAATCAATTCATTTCTTTTTTTTATCATTGACTATAAAGAATACAACTACAATAAACTAAAAGTTATTGTCAAGCTACACAACAACAAAGCAGGAAATACATATTTACACTCTTATCCAATCAAGTATATAAATTGAATTAGGAATTAGCTGAAATGAGGAATTTTTTTTACAATTTTTGTTAAAAAATGTAACATATAAATTCTAAAGAAATTAACAAATAACAACAAAAGTGGACAGAACATTAAAAATGTTCATTAAAACACCTACAAATATTATCCACCTCATTGATTAGAATACATATATTGCAAAAATGTTAGTTTCTTCCTCTTGAGATGTATGCATACCCACAATCTATGAAACTTTTACATGTATTTACAATCAATGTAGCCTACAATCTATCTACTATATTTAAAAGCAAATTTGTTAACAGGCAATTCAACAGCAAAGTTAAACTTCAAATCCCTCTGTTAACGATCTGCCATTGTATTTCACTCATACAAAGTCTACAATGGCTTCTTACCTGCCACAAATTATTATAATCATTATATCTGATCCATCTGGGATGAAATATCTTCATTTGGTTTTTAATAATAAAACTTTCCCTTAGGATTTTTAGTGAAAGCTTTTGCAACAACATTTCATCTTCCAATATCCTAAACCCCTGCTTTAAATATCTCCACACTTGTCAGTTGTGTCTGTTTAGGTATAATAAATCTATTTTCTAAAATTGATCCATCTTCCCAGAAAAGTCCAGACCAAATTGCTCACAAATCAGGTATGACAAATCCATCTTAAGAGAGTCCAGTTCATCAATCATCAATTCTGCCAATGCTAAGTCTGTAAAATCCAGATCTACTTCAAATCCCTACAACAAGCCTTCTGCTTTCCAACCAAACTGCTCCTTCTTCAAATCTACTAGCATGGACTTTGATTTCAGTCCATCCAATTGTAGATCTGGTTTGGCTGAGATTGTTTGCATCTGGGTATTATCTTTGGGTTGATTTAAAACCCAGGTAATTTTATCAAACTTTTAAGCAAAGTTTTCAATTTGAATTTGTAGATTAAAACATTTTTTTTCTGCAAAGATATCCTGCTACGCTTTAGCTTTAACTTGGTGCATTATTTGCATTTTTAGTATAAAGCAAACTCTTGTACCTAAACTTACACACCCAAACAAAATAATTTCTTTTAAGTTAAAAAGGGAAAATGTACTACAACAAAATGGTCACTTAGAAAATTAAAATGGTATATCTCATAATGAAACTGTGAAGAAAAAAAGGAACAAGAAAAGTTCCATCAAAAATTTAAAAAGAAAAAATCCAGACCAAAGCTTTGTAAGAGTAAAATCCAATATAGATATGAATCCAGTCTGGTCAGTTTCACTACTCAGAAACTTGCCCTTAGCTTCCATATGGAAAGTAAAAGTAGTTCACAGCAACAAACACACAAACAATAAAGCAATGAAATAAAGTTAACATTAAAATCCAGCTGGGGGGATTAGCATACATATCCTTCAATCAGTCAGTTAAAAATAAGAAACAAATAAAAAATGTGCAGTTAAAACTGAAGGTGCTCTTTAAAAAATGAATAGCTGAGAGGAAAGACTAGGACTCTGAGATTGCCCCTATCAGGGACTGCAATCTCCAGAATTCCTGTTCCCAGGTTACTGGGTTTCAGTGGAGTGTCAACCCAAGAGTCATCGTAGGTCATCCCTAGCTCTCCCATTTGATTTAGGAACATGCTTTGGCGACAAAATCAGTTGTTCACCAGTAGGAGAAGTAAAACACCACCACCACTCAGCATGCCATTTTGGAGGAAAGTGATGAAATGATATATTCTGTTGTCATTTCTTCATGATATGACTCCCTGGCTGCTGTTATTCTTTAAAAGTAGGAAAACAGTTTATTTCAAGTTTATTTTGAACTTTTTTTTCAATCTCTTAAAACTCTGGACTTACTGTTGTATAGCGGCGGAGGAACGAGGCTGAGCCAGAGTGAACGTTAAAGGCTTTATTCCAAGAATAAAGGGTTGCCGCGTCTGCCTTCTAACTAGGCAGGTTAGCTGGCGGCAACGGGGCTGACACTGCCCGACAGCCACCTTTTATAGACGGCTGTCAAACGGTGTCAGCCAATGGGAGCGGCTGGTGCTCCCGCTCAAACAGCGGACCTGGTTGGGGACTCCAACCAGTCCCAAAGACATAACACTCCTTTCCCCTATCTGGGAGCATGCATAGTCCTTCAAGTAGGTTGGTTGTCTGCGCTGGCGGCAGGATCGTCGTAGTCCGGGCAAGCCACTGGCTGGAGTCAAGTCCTCGCCCCCAGGCAGTGTCTCGGAGGTTGCTGAAGAGTGGGCTCGGTCGGTGGGGGCACTGTGTGAATTAGGTAACTCCCCCTGTTCGGGCTGACCTTAGTGAGTTGCTCGGTCCGGACGGTAGACAGGTTCGCTTGGTTGTTGGTTCGGGATCCCTTGTCGGTAGACCGGGTCCTCCGGTAAACTCTCTTGGTCGACGGGGTAGGTCGGGTCTTGCAGGGAGCCTTCGTCTGGGTAGACCAGTTCCGGCAGGGAGCCCTCGGCGCCGGGAGATTGGGCTGGGTGGACTGGTTCCTTGGTGGCTGCTGGGTAGGCATCAGCTGTGCTTCTCCATCGCCATCTGAGTTGGTCCACGTGTCTGCGCCACAGGCGTCCAACTTCCAGGAGGACTCTGTAGGATCTTGGACCTGTGACTGACACAACTTGACCAGGTACCCACAGAGGGTCCCCTGCATAATTTCTGGCATACACCAGGTCATGCAGAGCAAAGTCCCTGACCAAACTGTCAGATCCTATAGGGGTGTCTGGGCAGTAGTGGGGGTGCAACCTGTCCAGGGTGGTCCTAAGGTGTCTCCCCATCAAGAGCTCTGTGGGGGATTTATTTGTAGTGGTGCATGGAGTCGTATGTTGGCTCAGGAGGTAACGAGACAGTTTGGAGTGCCAGTTTTCCTGGCCAAACCTGGCAAGTGCCTCTTTTGCTGACCTGACTGCCCTCTCAGCCATCCCGTTGCTAGCTGGGTGAAAAGGGGCTGTAAGGATGTGTCTGATGCCCAAGTTGGCAATGAACATGCTAAACTCACAAGACGTGAACTGGGGGCCATTGTCAGACACCAGCGTATCAGGGAGCCCATGGGTCACGAAGAAACGGGTCAGAGCCTTAACAATTGCTTGGGTGGTTGTTGAAGGTAGTAGGGCCAAGTCTATTCATTTGGAATAAGAGTCTACTACAACCAAGGAGGTCCTTCCATGTACTGGTCCAGCTAGGTCGATGTGCAGGCGAGACCAAGGACCACTAGCACTTTCCCACTTGGTAGGTGTGGCTGCTGGTGGGGCATCCCTGGATTCTTGGCAAGGCTGGCATGAGCTTACCCAGCTGGAGATTTGGGCATCCATGCCAGGCCACCAAACGTAGCTGCGGGCCAGAGCCTTCATCCTTACGATGCCCGGGTGGCCCTCGTGAAGTACCTTTAGGATGGGTACATGAAGAGTGGCTGGGATGTCTACCCTTGTCCCCCACAACAGACATTCCTGTAGTTTCGACAGTTCCTGCTTACGGATTTTGAAAGGAGCAAAGTCAGAAGTGTATTGTGTTTCAGGCCACCCCCTTCCCACCCAGTCCATAACTTGGGCGATTATTCTGTCTTTTTTTGAGTGCGCAGCAATGTCTTCGGCTGTAACCGGCAATTTAAGTTCATTTACTTCAAAGATGGCATGAACGGGTGCTGGGTCTTTGACTGGGACTGGCAGGGGGCAGCGACTAAGGGCATCAGCGTGACTCAAGTTTTTTCCAGGGCGATGCACCAATTTGAATGAGCCAGGAACAAAGTCCACCTGGTCATTCTAGGTGATAGTACCTGTGGGGTTTGCTTATCCCCTGATAAAAGCCCCAGGAGTGGTTTATGGTCAGTTATAAGTTCGAAATGGTGCCCAAACAAAAATTCATGAAACTTTTTAACTGCAGCTACTGCAGCCAAGGCCTCCTTATCTATTTGGCTGTAGTTTCTTTCTGCAGTAGAGAAGGTCCTAGAGAAGAAGGCAATTGGTGCCTCAGAACCGTTGGGAAGCCTGTGGCTCAGAACAGCCCCAATCCCAAAGGGGGATGCATCAGCAGCTAGGACCAGGGGGAGTCGTTGATTATATTGGATTAAAACTGCATCAGATGTGAGTAAGGATTTGACTGACTTGAAAGCATGGGCTTCTTTGGGTCCCCAATGCCAGGGGGAATCTTTGTCTAACAGTCTGTGTAAGGGTTCAGCAATAGATGCTTTGTGCGGAAGAAATGAAGCGTAAAAGTTTAGTAGCCCCAGAAAGGCTTGGAGCTCCGTCTTGTTAGTTGGAGTGGGTGCCTCGTGGATAGCCTTTGCTTTGGATTCGACTGGGTGAATGCCAGAGGCATCTATCCTATACCCCAGAAAGTCCACTTGCCTAGTGGCGATGGCGCACTTCTCCCTTTTAAGTTTGAGGCCATGCTGCCTAAACTTCTCTAGGACTGCTCTGACCCTTTGTATGAGCTGAGGTCTGTCAATTGCTGAGACTAAAATGTCATCGAAGTAAGGGACAACCCCTGGGAGACCTTGGAGAATCCTTTCCATGAGGGATTGGAATATACCCGGGGCTACACTTACCCTGAATTGGAGGCGTTTGCACTTGAATGCCCCTCTATGTGTGACTATGGTTTGTAATTCAGCTGTCTGATCATCGACAGGGAACTGTTGGTATGCCTGGGACATATCTAATTTGGCAAAGATGGTGCCGGGTTCGAAGGTGTGTAACAGGTGTTGAATAACAGGGACAGGGTAGGCGCTGACCTGCAGATAACGATTGAGGGTGGTTTCATAGTCTGCGCAGATTCTTATGCTGCCATCTTTCTTGAGTGGGGTGACTATGGGGGTCTCCCATTTGGCAAAGTCCATTGGCTCTAACACCCCTTGCTTCAGTAACTTATCTAATTCTAAATCTAACTTAGGACGGATGGCAAAAGGCACTCTGCGTGGCTTAAGGCGAAGGGGAATTGCCTGGGGGTCCACAGTGAATGAGATGGGAGTGCCAGAATAGCAGCCCAGCTCGCTGCTAAAAATATCAGAGTAGTCTGAGAATAGGGCATCTACATCAGAGGTTGAGACAGCATGGATCCCCGTTACACTAAGGCCGAGAGAAGGGAACCAATCTAGTCCCAACAGACTGGGGAGGGCACCATTAACAACCACCAAAGGCAAATGGCCTTTAAAACCTTGGAACTGAACTAAAAACTTGCCTTTCCCAAGGACAGGGATGTTCTTGCCTTGGTAGTCCCACAGTGTCAGGTGGCATTTCTGCAGCTTCTTCTTTGAGAATCTGGGATGAATCTTCTTTAGGGTTTCCCAGGAGATGATCGAAAGTGCAGATCCCGTGTCTACCTCCATTCTGCAAGGCTTACCTTCTAAAGAAACAAAAATACTGATTTTATTAGGAGTCTTGGAAGTATGGTTCGCGTGGTAGCAAGTATAGCAGTCCTCCACTTGCCTTTGGACATTAGCAGGTGGTGGAGGTCTCTGAGGAAAGGTTCGCCCTGCTTGGCAGATTCTGGCTAGGTGGCCTTTCTTCTGACAATTTAGACAGATGGCATTCCTAAACCTGCAGGATGCCCTAGAGTGGGAACCCCCGCAGGCTAGGCAAATGGGAGGTTGCTTGGGGGTGAAGTTGTTTCTCTGCCCCGCTCCTTCCTGTGAGGGCTTTTGTTGCCTAAGGCGGTTAATGTCTGTTGAGTCTATGGGGTCTTCTTCAAGGGAAACTTCCTCTGAATGAATAGTGGAGCTGCTGGGTTTTAAAGGAGTTCCTTGAATCTCAGCTGCTGATTGGGCAGAGAGTTCAGCAGCTTGGGCTTCTTCTACGGCTAAAGCTAGGGTTAAATCCTTTTTGGCTAGCAAGCGCCTTTGAAGCCTAAGGTCTCTAACCCCACAGACAATCTGGTCTAATAACATGTCCTCTAGGTAGTCTCTAAAACCACACTGTAAGACAGCTGTCCTCAGAGCTGCCATATACTCATTAATTGACTCCCCCTCAGCCTGCCTTCTAGTTCTGAAGGCATATCTCCTGGCTATCTGGGATGGTTTAGGTGAGTAGTGGTTGGAGAGGATCTCTTGGAGTTCATCCCAAGGTATGCTCCTGATAGAGCGAGGGGCAACTAGTGCTGTAGCGGTGTCAAAAACCGCAGCCCCACAGTTGCTGAGGAAGAAAGATTTTTTTTTGTGTTCAGCAGCATCTGTTAGACCAATAGCGTCGAGGAAGTAGCTGAAACGGTTTTTATATGACTCCCACGTTTCCTCGGTAGGCTTGAAGGGTGGGAATGTCGGATTGGCATTCATTTTGAGGTGGCAGTGCCTGTCAGCTTGGTAGTTGTGATTTAAAATTCACGCTCTTAGAAGAGCGTTTGCGGCTGCGCCTATCAGGCGGTGTCTGTCTCTCCGGCTGAGGAGGCTTTTTGAATTTCGCGCTCTTTGTGAGCGCCGGCGGCTGCGGCTTCAGCGCCCGTGGCTTCGCTCTTAGTGGCTACAGCTCTTCTGAATCGCACGTCTGGCAGCCTCCGATCGCACCCCACCTTCGTCGCCAGTGTTGTATAGCGGCGGAGGAACGAGGCTGAGCCAGAGTGAACGTTAAAGACTTTATTCTAAGAATAAAGGGTTGCCGCGTCTGCCTTCTAACTAGACAGGTTAGCTGGCGGCAACGGGGCTGACACTGCCCGACAGCCGCCTTTTATAGACGGCTGTCAAACGGTGTCAGCCAATGGGAGCGGCTGGTGCTCCCGCTCAAACAGCGGACCTGGTTGGGGACTCCAACCAGTCCCAAAGACATAACACTTACCATGGAAGATTCTTTTGCTGCTCATTATTATGTATCAGTAACAGAAACTTACAGGTAAGCCTAGTGAAAACCTATGTTAAAACCCTAAAAACCTAATTTGAAAGATTGCTGCAATTCTTGAAAGTATGGTTTATTTCTATAGATTGTCTGTGATTGTAAAGCATTGGCACGTGGTCGTATATCATTAAGGAGTTGTACAAAGACTCTGGGCTCAGAAAATATTTGGAATTCATCTTTCTTCATGGATGAGAAAAATATAACTCTGGTCTTTTCTTCCATCTTTCCTTTCCCTTCTTGCCTGTCACATGGAAAGCATATGTGTCATTCTTATCATACAGGCTAGTCTATTTTAATGCTTTGGTGTAAATTTATTTCTCAATACAATGGGTAGCAATGAAATAATGGAATAAAATAAAATAAATAAAAATAAAAAATTTGGAGATCAATATAAGAATGAATCAGTTAGTCTAATTCAGTCTCATTCCATTTCTCTTATGTTTATCCTTACATTATATTTCTGCTTTAAAGCTGTGAAGATATGAAATTATCATAAGGATGTAAATTAGAGAAATTGCATGAAACTTTTATGAAGGCTTTATGCTATGTGAAATATGAGCAAACTAATTATTGGTGGGAATAAAAATTTATTGTGTATTAGTTGCTTTAAAGGCAGCATGTGATAAAGTTAATGGACTTGAATTATGGATATTTTTATGTGATTGCAGAGTTGAACATTAGATTTTGAATATAATATGCGTATACAATCACAGTTATATACCCTTCAAAGCAATGGTAAAGGAATTAGGCTAGAAACTAAAAGATCTTTAATGCTAGTTCATCCTTAGGCAAGAAGCTTATCTGGATGACCATAGCCAGTCACTATCTATCAGCACTAGAAAGCAGATAATGGCAAACCACTTTCAAAAAACCTCGTCAAGAAAACTGCAGGAAGTTGTCCAGGAGTCAAAAATTAACTCAAAGGTACAGAACACACACACACACACACACACGAAATAAAACATGAATTGTAGTTTTCAGTACTGAATAATATTATTTAAAATAAATCAAAGAATTGTCACCTTGATTATTTGTTACATTGATAGATAACTGTTTAAGGAATGTTTATGATGATATTGTGTGTTGAATATATTTTTATATTCATTATACAAAAATATAGATAGATTATGACTCCAAGAGGAACATCTGAACATTAAGGTACCATATTCCAAGTTATTGTACATGTCATGTTGTATATCTTTGGAAGCTATATTTGAATGGCAAATAAAAGAATACAGTAAAGGTAAAGGCTCCCCTTGCACATACATGCTAGTCATTTCTGGCTCTAAAGGGCAGTGCTCATCTCCATTACAAAGCCGAAGAGTCAGCGCTGTCCAAAGATGTCTCCATGGTCATGTGGCCAGCATGACTAAATGCCAAAGGCGCATGGAATGCTGTTACCTTCCCACCAAAGTGGTCCCTATTTTTCTACTTGCATTTTTTACATGCTTTTGAACTGCTAGGTTGGCAGAAACTGGGACAAGTAACGGGAGCTCACTCCATTATGCGGTGCTCGGGATTTGAACTGCTGAACTGCCAACCTTCCTAATCGACAAGCTCAGCATCTTAGCCACTGAGCCACCATGTCTCTTTTAGTAAAAGAATAAGTGAATCTATATATCTTGGTAAGATATTGAAAATTAAACATAGAATTAAAAATAAAAGAAATGAATGAGGAAATAGTAAGATGTAACAATAGTTGTAGAAATGTTGACAATGGGCAGTATGTTGCAAGAAACGAATGCTCAAAAAGGGTAGATATAGAAGAGCAAGTTGAGAAATAAAAAAGGTAACATATACAGTAAATTGGTGTATGGATAAAGTAGAACCAAGGATAGTTTCCAAGAACAGAAGTCTATGGAGAAGTGTTGGTGTAAAACAGATGTAGTTGGAGTTTTCTTTTCTCTAATATCTTTAATTTTCTTTTCAAACTGTACTCTGTATAACATTGCAGAGTATTCATTGGTTATGAATTTATGTTTGTAAGCTACTTTTTGCTCTTCATAATAAAAAAAGCAAAAGTATGGAAATTAAACTCTTTTTCTTGACTGTTTTGTACTTTTCATTAATATAAATAGTTTTGAAAGTAATTTTTGATTGGGGAACTTCAGAAAAGTCAAAATTTCAAGCTGTATTTAGGTGGTTTTAAAGGCAATCATTTTCAATTCCATTTCTATGCATATACTCACATAACTTGACTCAGAGCTGTTTCTTTAATTAATTATTAGATTGATTAGAACCAGTGCCTCTGCACTGTACTGTCAGACACAATTTAAGGTGGATATAGGAAACTGTTTTAAATGATATATCATCCCAATATAGAATATATGACTACAATTTAAACATTTTAAGTTTGATGTTTCTTTGTTCTATCCTTTTAAAGCTATCTTGACAATTGTATTCAACTTGACAACTCATGGCAAAAATTCAATTGTTTATGTATAATAGGAAAACATGTTTCTTTTGATTGTTTAGACACTCACCTTCTTCAGTTATTGAAATGACATTACAGGTTAAAATTTTGAGAGGAAAAAAAATCAACAAGAGTCAAGCTCTTTTTGATAAGTCAGTTGAGAGATTTCACTTCTAATGATATAGCTCGGTTTTGAACATGGGTACTTTGTTCAATGCAAGCAAAATGGATAAGCTTTACACCATCCATTGGCAATAATGTGTTCATTTGTGTGGAATTTCTATTATATGAAACACACACACACACACACGTGTGTGTGTGTGTGTGTGTGTGTGTGTATGATTCATTTGAGAGTCATTTTACTTGTCAACAAGAGACAACAATGATTACTCTTCTGATATTAAAAAGTTCACAAAGGTAATAGTACATATAAGTTAATTGGTTTTAAACAAAGATGAATTTGAGACATTTATGAGAAGGCAGCTAACACAAGAAAATACCAAAAATAAAAAATCCAAGTTAGTTTGGCATGTAAATTTCAGAGGGATTTTTTTCCTGTTCAGTTCAATTGGGCAATTTCTGTCCAATTCTCAGAGTACCTAGACACATTCCTGCAGTTTTCTTGGGAAGATTATTTTAGAAGTAGTTTGCCATTCTGTGACAGAAACTGACCCAAGGTCATCCTGCTGACTTTGTGTTTCAGGTGGAACTAGAATTCATGGTCTCCTGATTTCTAGCCTGATATCTTAACTGCTGCACTAAACTGGCTCTTAAACCAAAGTATATTAAATGTATATTGAATTGTGGTCAAGGCAATAAACAATAATTAAAAAATAATGGGGCAGGCTCTTGTGGCTGCTGTAATTAATAAAATATTTTTTTAAATGAAGAAAAGTTACAGAAAGAAAAGAAAATAGATCCTGATGACAGAATGTGAGCTTGCAATTGTTATCTTCACTTGGTCTCTTAATTTTCATTGATCACCTGCTCAGTTGAAGCAGAATTTCTTCCTGATCAATACTGTAAAAACAGAGGATGTTCAGTTCTGCCAAAGGTAGAGAAGGCATGAAGGTTGCAAAGGCACATAGCCAGGCCCATTGGCAAATGGGGAGTTGAAAAAGGTAGAATTATCAAATTTACTCGCAAGTTCCAGAATTTGTAAAGCCAGTGTGCTTTTATATTTTTTATTGTCCTTTTATCCTTGGTGCAAATGTCCTTCCTGGCTTTTAATGTTATGTGTGTGTGTATGTATGTATGTATGTGTATATATATATATATATATATATACATACATATACATATATACACACATACATACATATACATATACATATACACATACACATACATATATGTATGGTATTCATTTTCCCACGTGATTATAGTTGTGCTTTTAAAGTTGTAGCAACAAAACCTATGAAAAGCTAGAAGTTAAAAGAGCAGGAATACTATGTGACCTAAAATTCCTACGCAGCTGCAGAGACAACAGTGCAACACCAACCTGCTTCAAATTAACATTTCATCACAGCACAGCAGCTACTAAATGTATCCTGAAAAGAACTGAAATGGCTCTAACTCAGGAATGAGCTCCACAGAAAGAGATTCCAATTGGATCAGTTAAACAAAAATTTGCTAGCACTACACCTGGAATTGAGCAGCAAAATCCACCCTCTACTTTGGGACAAGATAAAATAACTTACAACTTGGTTAGCTGAAACTGAAACCACTTACAAAAATGACAAACTCCTGAAGAAACTAAAGAAATTAGAACATGACAAGAAAGCCCCCAACAACTCATAACAACACCTGAAACAATTAATATATAATGTTTCCAACAGAGAACTCACCACAACAGAAACAGATGTCCTAACCAAAGGATTCAATTATGCTATAGCACCCCCAAAAATCCCCACAGAATCTATCATATGTGCAGTAGAATCCAGCCTAATTAAATTAAATACAGATAAAGCTGATAGAATAAGACACCAAGTTACTAACATCCTATGCACAAGCAAACCACCCAAAAGCAACTTGCACAAAGAAGAACTAAAAGCGCTGCAAGCTCTAAAAAAGGATAGAAAAGGATAATGGATAGAAAAGACTACGAAGCAAAATTGACAGACCTACTCTAAGACTCTACATACAAACCCATAAACACGGACCCAACCACATATCTGGAAAAATTAAGGAAGAAAATTATAACCAGCCACATGAGCAAAGAGATGATCATCCCAAGAGAAAAATCTTCCAGATGCCCCAAACTATACAGCCTCCCAAAAATACACAAAGAAGGCATACCCCTCAGACCCATAGTCAGCTCCAGAGGAGCACCACTACAAAACCTAGCTAAACACTTAGCAAAACAGCTACAGCCCCATGCTGAAACAGCAGCTTCACATGTACAAAACTCATATCACTTCTTGGAAATGATCAAAGATCTACACCTGGAACAAGAAGATATGCTTGTAAGTTTCGACATGGTTTCACTATTTACTCAAGTCCCGATAAAAGAAACTCTTGAAATCTTAAAAGCTCTGAAATCTTAAAAACTCTTAAAAGCACAACTATAATGACGTGGGAAAATACCCGAACAAAGCTGAATACCATCCATGTAAGTACCCGTGAAAACTTAAGAAAACAAACATACGTGTGTGTGTGTGTGTGTGTGTGTGTGTGTATGTGTGTGTGTATATATATATATATATATATATATATATATA
>NW_020769310.1:39845371-39858032 GCF_900518735.1 Pseudonaja textilis
ACATACATACATACACACATACATACACACACACACACACACACACACACACACATGAAACTGAGACTGAGGTGGGGTCAAATGTATAGAGTCTAGAGTCTCTATGCACCAAAAGAGATCTCCTTGAAGTCCATTGACCCTTATCTGGTGCTAATTCACACTGTCCTTTAGTGGTTCGTATGCTTCTGTATAAATTGTATAGCATAAACTCTCAGTGTTTTTGAATTCTGTCATGGGTCCTGTTTTCTTTTGCCCAAATAGAGTACTAAATATATTACTTTTCCCAGAATATTGAAATGTTGAAATACAAAAAATAATTTATTTTTCTTCTTAAAATTTAATTTATATATTAAATTTATTTTCCACCCAATTCTCAGTCTGAGAATGAGAGTTTTAGAAAAACCAATATATTTTTTAAGTGTTGATATTTTAACATCAAATCTATACTTTTATCTTATTAACAATATAAATTTCTTCAAACACATAAGTGCTTGTTTAATTATTTATTTAGGTGCTACAACTGAGCCTAAAACATTTGAATTTTTTAAAGAGCTATTTCATAAAATGTGTTCTGTTGGTTGGTATTGCTTTTGTCATGGCTCTGGCTGTTACCCCCATTTAAATCATGAGTTTTGAGCCAACTTCCAAAACTTAAAAAGGATTTATTGGGAGTTAACATGCTGGCACAGCCTGGGTATAGCCTACTCTGAGACACATAATTCATTGTCACCCAGACCCTGTTTTTTCCCCACCTCCTGGGTGTATTGTAATTCATATACTCCAATGGGACACATCCATAGTCAAGAGTCATCTCTCAACTACTCTTTGGCACAAATGCAGGGAGAAAATAAGACACTTTTCGCTTCGGTATTTTGTAACACAAAGCTTATTGTTTATTCCTTCTTCCGCAAAGAGTCCGACATAATAGCTAAGCAAACAAAATAAAGTTGGATCTAACCCAAGTTTCCTGGGACTCGATATTTATAATGATTTCACCTCATTGCCCTTCATTACCCCTGATTACCCTTATTACCTATGATTACCGTTTTTAATGATAATTATTCGTATGAACTCAATCACATGAATTGTGGTTAATGCATAGAGTTTTACCTCACAGCATTTTACATTGACCACGTATATAATTATGATACAGAGTTTATTCTGATGAAGAGAAATGCCATCCTTCAGGTCACTGTAGCTTTGATGCAAATGCGTGTGTTGCATAGTCGCGATACATCAATCATGCTCCCCAGTTAGAATTTTGGCCGGCAGAAACTTTGGTCACCTAGTTACTATCTTTGAAAAGTTTTATGGAATGCAGTTTCGGATTGCAAGTGGCTGCACTGCTCCCCCCTCCGTTTCTAAAAAGGAAGCTCTAAAAAGACCATAGAAATATTTTATGAGTTGACAGCTTTTTCAAATATAAATAAATGCATTGTTTACCTCTTTCCAAGGAAAATGCCAATATTTCCTATAAAAGACAGACACGAAGGTTGCACTATATACTACTGAGCAGTTGCATTTCTAGGACAATCTGAAATTTGAAAACCTGTACATTAACATTAAGCCTTAACTGTCTATTTTGAATTTTATGCTTTACAGCATTATGATGTAATTGTTATACATATATTTTTTTTATAAAAATTGCTTTATAATAATGCTGAGAAATATCATGCAAATGGTATGCTATCTGTATGAGTATGTAACAACTTGTTTGAATAATTTAATTCAACTTAAAAACCAAATTCTCTAAGTCTAAACCAAAGTGTTCAGATGGATGTTTCCAATGTTTCTATAGGAAACACTGATACATAAAATGTTAAAGAAAGAAATTATTTTTTTAGTTTGAAGTGTCTTGTTTCTTTCTACTAGAATGTCATACATTATCTAGTTTCTATCAACTTTCTGTAGGTATACTATTCTGTCTATAAAGAAAATTTTTCCCAAAGGTTTTTTTTTGCAAGTTAGAAAAGAGTTGATACAGAAGATTAACAAGTTCTTTTTAGATATAATGCACTTTCAGAGAATATAACTGAAACATAAGTTTAAATATGAAAATTAAAAAGTCTTGTACTTCATTATTTAGAAAAGCTGAAATGTTAGCTTGTGGAGTATTAACTTAATCAAGTTCTGTGCATAAGAAAGTGCTTAGAAATCAGATATTTTTGAACTGTATCAGATCTTCATATTGTGTGCATGTGGTATGTATACATGTGTCCACACACACACAAATTCTATTTTAGCTCATCAAAAAAATATTGATGCAGATTTACCCAATTTTGTGTATTGTAAACCAGAGTATATCTATATCTCAATTCTGTATTTTTCCAATGTTTTTAAAATTTGCGATTCAGTCAATAACTCAATCAAACGCTAACAGCATTTAATGAAGTATGTGCATGAAAAAATGCATAGACAGGAAAACTTACCTGGCAGAGATGAATAGAAAATGTCACAACATGCAAGTAAGAAAGTATGTGTGAAGAGCTGTACCTGACAAACTTTTCATATTTTCATTAGGCTTTTTTTTTAAAAAAATGAATAAATTTGTAATAGAAAAGGGTATTTAAAGCTAAAAAAATGAGAAAGTGACTCAAAAAAGGCCATCCTGCATTGAAATCTGCTGCTGAAATAAGTACTGCAATCTACAGAATATTTTGTCTGTAGATCTTTCTTTCTGTAACACATGCATATAATGACTAGATTTAGTATGAAGTTGCTTTCTGTGGGCTCGTACTGCCCCCCCAGATGTGTACAAACTGAATGATCAGCATGGTGAAATACAATTACATGTGAAGGAAAAAAACAGCAATATTTGCTTTGATATAGCATATCATGCGCTGAAGTTACCATGTGCTTCCTACAATTTCTTGCTTGCATATGTTCCAAAACAGAACTTCATGCTTTCTGCTACAGTGATTAGATGAAGAAACAGTGCACTGGAGGCTGGACGTAAAATGCAGTGAAAAAAAGCCATGATTTTATCAGCAACCTGAAATTCTCCCTCAGTGTATACACAAGTCCTGAAAAGATTATACATTTGTTATACTGTGAAGATCAGTAGCATATTTTCTGGCCCAAGAAACAATACTACCATCCTCCCATCAGTGGTGGGATTCAAGTTTTTTTACTACTGGTTCTGTGGGCGTGGCTTAGTAGGCATGGCAGGGGAAGGATACTGTAAAATCTCCAGTCAGAGGTGGTATTTGCTGGTTTTCCGAACTACTCAAAATTTCTGCTACCAGTTCTCCAGAACTGGTCAGAACCTGCTGAATACCATCTCTGTCTCTCATTCATTCTGTCTGTCTGCAGAAGATGAATGCACTGTGTTGTATATAGACATTTGCATTCTCGTAATACAACGTTCCGATTGGACAATCACTACCACATAGCGATTGGTGGTTAACAATGGATTATGATTGGCCGCCTAAACAGCGGGAGGTTTAAAATGATGCCATTGGTTGCGAGTCGTGAGCAGCCGCTATGAAAGAGGTTGCCGCGGCTCGAGTTTAGTTGAAGTTACTGACAGTTAAATAAAGTGTGAACTGAACTCCGGTCTCGAGTCTACTTTGTTCTGGCGATAGAACTCACTGAATAGTGCAGCAATATTTTAATAAAATTATCTAGTATTCCACTACACTCATAAGTACAGTCAATTGGAAAAATTTACATAGGCAAACCCATAATGAAATAAATGAGAGTAGTTTTGTGCAGTGGTCAAATTACATCAGATTAGAAATTGGACTTTGTGATTTCTAGTCTCACCTTAGGCACAAAGCCAGCTGGGTAACCTTGGGGGTAATCACTTTCTCTCAAACACTGGATAAAGCAATGCCAAACCACTTCTGAAAAACCTTGCCAAGAAAACTGCAGGGACTTGTGCAGGCGGTCTAGGAGAATCAGACATGATTCAATGGAAGAAAAGAATGAAATTAATAACAACTTGTGAAAATATTATTAAAATGTTGATACGGCTTTTAGGGAAGAATTATGTTTTATATTGTGCCCATAAAACCCATTTTTCTTAACCCTAATTGCAAGGCAGGGTGACACAATGGTTAAGGTGCTAGGGCTAGAAACCAGGAGACTGTGAATTCTAGTCCTGTTTAAGGCATAAAAATAAGCCTTAAACAGGCTCTTTCTCTCTGCCCCTCTCCCTCTCCTTCTCCCTTTCCCCAGGCCACATCACAGAGCTGTTATGAGAAAAATAAGAGGAGAAAGAAGTATTACAAATGTGTGCAATCTTGGCTTACTCATAAAGTAATAAAAGGAAATAAAAGCATGATAAATAAAAAAATAAAATAAGCCATTGCTCCCCATGTCCTGTAACCAAATTCTTTTTTTTGGTCCTCTGGAAATTTGATTCAGTAAAAACTAGTGGAGATCATGCAAATGGGGGGGGGGGGGGGGGGGGAGAACAAGCTTATAAAATGTGTTTTCTGCACTTTCTCTATTACATTCCTCCAGCTTCTTTAACCATCTTTCAAAACTTTTTGACAGCCAATATATCACTTTAATGATATTTAAACTGACTTTTCCTTCAATATGGGAAAGGAATCGGGCAGAGTAATAATCCTTTGGTGGAGGCCATAAACAGATTAATTTCTGTAATAGCCATCATAATAATGTAATAATGAGGATGAGAATCCACAGAATGGATTAAAATCACACAATTATCTCTATAAATAAATAACATCAAAGCAAGACTGTATTTGACTAACAGTATGTTTGACTACCTGCACTCCATTTAATCACCTTTCTAGTTATGATGTGTCTGGGGCATTTTTTCTAAAGCTTTGAAAAATGAATTCTCAAGAGAGAAAGACCATTGACATTAACAAGAACATAGTTCAACTTATTATGATTATTTGATTTCTGGGCAAAGATTCAACTGCTCCAGAATAAGGTATGTCCTCTTCAGTTGAATAGTCTGATTTTTTTTCTAATTACTTCTGAGCCAATTGGATTATTTAAGGCTTAGTATAACAAATCAATGTTCTCTTCCTTGGTCTATATCAGGGTCTCCCAAACTTGGCAACTTTAAGACTTGTGGACTTCAAATCCCAGAATTCCTCAGCCAGCTATGTTGAAGTCCACAAGTCTTAAAGTTGCCAAGTTTGGAGACCTCTGGTCTATAACTTCCAAATTACCTAACTAAAAATGGCTATTAAAAGAAACTTTCCCTAGCATAAACCAATCTAATATTAACTTTCTGTTAATGGACATGGAAAATCATCTATGAAGTCATGAAATGTGTGATGTTCCTCATTTCAAGAGACAGTTTGCCAATAAAAATTTACATGCATATTTTTTTCTGTACAAATACAATGGCACCATCTTCAAATTATGAATTAGCAGGCTGCATCGTCAATGTGTATCACTTCAAATTTTGGCATGTTATGGGCTAATCTGGAACACCTTCACCAGCAGATTTTATGACTTCAACATTAACCCTGTATTTATTCTTTTCTCATTTTTTCTTCAACATTTTGGTGAGTGATAAAAGTATTGAGCCAGCTTGCCCTTTGTATTCTAGGCTTAGGTGGTTTTATTAAGGCATTGCCTGATTGTAAATTTTGTACAATGTCTTTCAGACCAACATAGTTTACTTCTGTTTTATAATAGACTTCACTAATCACAATTTCTCACTGTGTTTTATCACATTTTTATGAAAAACATAAATTATTCATAGTTTATTTTACAGTACAATAATTATTTATGGGCTACTTGTTCTGATTCAGCAGTCTTCATAATAATACAAGAACTGCATAGGATCATCTATCAAGTTATTTTTGAAGTACCATTTTAAGAAATATATCTTTGGGTATACTATCTCTGATTTTAAAGATTCTCAGACTTAAACTTCTCATACTGTTTATAATCCCAAGGAAAAATACTTACTATTATAACACTCAGAAGCACCAATGAGGTTTCATAAATTAATATTCAAATATGAATTCTTCATGAAGACTTTCTATGCATCGCAATGTTCTGGTAACATTTTCATTAGAGTTATCCCATCCTGTTTCTATGCGTGTAGAACTGCCCTTACTCTATATTGAAAGGAGAGTCCTTGGAGCATGTTCACAGACTTTACCTGAGGCTAAGATCATAGCCCTTGTATGAAGGGCTAAAAAGCATGCACAATTATCTCTTCTTATACTCACAATAAAGCAAACTGCTAACTCTCTGAAAATGTCCTGTTACTTGAGATCACCAATCTAATAAAACTCAAGAGCAGGCTCAAGAGCAGAATCTCTAAGACTAACGAAGAATTGAGCAAAACCAAACCAGCATTTACTATTTTAAAATCCATTGATGACTTCAGTGAGAAAGTTATGCATACTTTCAAGCTGTCATAATTAATACTGCAATTTATTCTAATTAACAACATTCTTTGATACAATAGATTTCATTTTTATTCATACAAATCTGAACAATATGTAATTCTATTAAAAGAAAAGAAATTTAATTGGCATGAAAATATTGTGCAAACAGGGTCCTAATGCAAAATGACATTGGAACTATGAAAGCCAATAGGTTCAGCTTTTTTTAATGAAAAATTAATCTAGATACAGGCTCATTTCTCTAGCTTGACTGAAGAAATAAGCACAGCAACAAATTTAATAACTGATTTCTGTCTCCCTTCCGAAACAAAAATGTTGTAAATAGACACCATCATTTGTGCAAGGAGCAACTGAAATTGAAAAGGAAATCAAAATAATTCAGTTACCCATTCCTGGATCCTCTAGATATTCTCTTCAAATACACATGGTTTTTATGCTTTGCACAGTTTCATGCTGGGAATTTGTGAAGATCGATGACAGCTTCTCATTTCTAAATATAGTTATAATAATGAAAGCAGCACAGTAGTGAAGGCAAAGGGGTCAGATAGTCTAGATTGCACAATGGCAACTAGAACTGTCTGAATATCTATAACTGACATTGTCAATTGTACTTTTTCCTGAATTTCTTCCTATTTCTGGTTGTTGTCCAATAAATCACCAGAGGAGAAACATAGTCAAGATTGAGACTGAGTTATGGACTCAACCAATTAACCATTCTGGAAGGTATGATTGCTTAAGGGATTGAACAACATCTCAGTTTAATTTTTTTTTAATTCCTATAAAGTATTATACCCTAGTAATTGCTTATTAAATTTTCAACTTCCCCTATGACAATAACAAGTTTAAATTGATTTCTCAATATGTTTAAAATAGAATCTGCTGAATGCACAGCAAAAGAAATTGCTATAGGATCACTTATAGTTAAACTTGAATGGCTAAACCATATAGCCCTTTATTATCTCTATAAAATGGAAGAGGTTTCCTACACTTCAGAGCAGCTAATCTGATTAAATGATTCTAAAGGGAGGAAACAATCTTTTGGAACGTGGAATGATCTGCCGTTAAGTCTTAGAGAAAATAGGTAAAAGCAACCTTGATTAGTGACCCAGATGTCAGCAAAAAGAAAGTTTTACTAAGTCATCACATCACCTGCTGAACTTCAATCCATTCCTGAGTGTTAAAGGAAACACCATGAGATCAAGATATGAGTAAAATAAAAATGCTAGATCTACATATTTATTAAAATATGTATCAATCCCTATTGAAATAAGAAAGTCCCCCCTTCTGTTTAATTAGCAAGGCAGCCAAACAGCAACCTTAAGGTTATCCCATTTATCTTTGGATGACAATATTAACCCAACAGCCTTGGAAATATCACCTTTGTACTTTGTACCAATTGAACTGCTAGCTTTTCCACTGAATTTGTCTTTTCCATGTTAATTAGGAGGTACTGTGAATAAGACTCAACAGTGATTATGTTGGTGGAAAGTGAGAAATGAAGTGAAAAATACTGCAAATAGCTGCTAGGAATAAACTCCTTGCTTTGCATAAGCCCAAAGTTTCATATACCTCCTCTACTACTGAGATTAACTGGATGGAAATTTTATATGATCTTCAAAGGAATATGTTGACCTTATCAACTTGTATCTCTTCAACCATAGTTATATCAGGAGGTAATTGGGAAAAAGGACTTATGGCCACAATTGAGCCCAAACTTTTTGTTGATAAGTGAGACATTCGTTCAGTACATTTTGCCCCATTTTACAACCTTTCTTTAAAATTTGTTGAGTGAATCATTGCAGTTATTAAAATAGTTATATGGTTGTTAAGTGAATCTGCCTTTTCCATTGAGTTTGCTTGTCAGAAGGTCACAAAAGGTGATCACATGACACCAGGACACTGCAATGGTCATAAATGCAAGTCAGTTGCCAAGTGTTTGCAATTTAATTACATTACCATGTGAATGCCACAACCATCTTAAAATGAAAAATGGTCAAAAGTCACTTTTCAGTTCAGCTGTAACTTCGAACAGTCACTAAATGAACTATTGTAAGTTGAGGCTATCTGTATAGTTGAGTAAAGATCATTTGATGTTCTGCATAGTTTATCAGCATACTTATTCACAATTTTCTTTTGTATCCTGCTAGAAACAGAGCCTCTCAGGTGATAAATATTTACTGTATGTTCCTCTTGCTTGTCAAATAAATATAGATAGGAAAAGATAGGAATAAAATAAACACAGGCATAGCCAAGTAAACCAATCAATTTGGACTAAAAATAAAGCCCCAAAAACACACACTGTTTTGTGAGTACAGCAATAATTCTACCCCTCTGCATATTCAGGTGACTGAATTACTTGACAAGCCATTTGAAGTATAGCCAGTTGCCAGCTGCTATATCTAAGACTATTCCAGTTCAGAATACAGATGCACAGTATTTACAGTTTATGGTTTAAACATGCATTCATGGATCACTTTAAAGACAGCTCAACCTCTAAAGTTAGAAAAGAAATGAAAACTAAATAGCAGATCATTCTAGATTTAAGAGACAGAAGATTATTATTCTGCACTGATTGTGAAACATGAGCACTGCAAGAGATGTCCCTGGTTTAGGGACTGATGGTAAGTGCTGTCGTCTATGATGGGTAGACAAT
Source organism: Pseudonaja textilis (assembly GCF_900518735.1). Next base: position 39,854,372 of record NW_020769310.1, read on the forward strand.
AAAATTGAAAATGATGAGTCTGAATTAAGCTCTATATAAGTTCTGTTAACATTTTGTGTAGGGTCTCAAGCTTTTAGAATCCATGTTAGTTTAAAGACACCTGTACAAGTATATACATAATAATGTATAATAGAATTCCTGCATGTGCAAGTCACTGATGAAGAGATTTTTTTTAACTCTGATGCAAATCTGAAATTTGTAAAAAGCCAAATAGGGATACAGCTCTTTGTTTTTCATCCTGATTCCAAACTATTTCAGATTAAGAATGTCTGGATCAGTTACAGATCAGATATGCACCAAGACAAATTCCTTGTGTGTGTCAGTAGCAACTGGAAGTAAATAGGTGCATCCATTTTGGAACAAGGACAAGTTATACTTCCAGCTGAGATAGTATGAGATGGATGAAGCGCTTAGCTTCTCTTCTTTTTTTTTAGAGAGAGAAAAAGGATGTATCTTACAATAATACACTTTCTGTTGACTGATGTGTGATCATGTGATATAGTATGGGTCACACAGACAGTTTAGGAAATATTTTCTGCAAAGAGCATTGCGGCTATATTCTAAGTATGCAAGCCACGTGTACTGTACTGTGAAAATGAGACAGGGAAAGAAAAAAAATGGAAAATGAATCAGAATATTTTTCCCCTGGAAGGCTATCCAGTTTTTTCCCAGCTAACTGTGGTAGATGAGCTCTGAGTGAGAAACATAAATCTGTTTTAAGATTATATCCCTCTTTTACACATCCCTAGTGATACTATCGATAGGACATTATCTATTGTCCCTCTAAGTGTTGCCATGGCAAGTCAATATTATTATCCAGCCTGTAATGTATTTATTTGTAAGATTTGTACAGTCACCCATCTTGGAATACAACTCAGGGTGCTTACAACAACAATAAAACCAGAAGAACAGTTTCAAAAATCTCAAAACAAAACCTGGCCCCACAGCCATCTTTTTGTGCTGCCCTCAGCATAACCCCCAAAGGCCCATCTCCCTCTACCACAATACTTTGGGGACAAGCCAGCTCTTAATGATCTTCTAGGAGGTTAGGAACTCTAGTACAGGAACTCTACAGTACAGGAACTAATATAGAAAATGCATACTTCCTAACTCTCAATATATGGAAACATATAAGGGAAAGGACCTAAAGAATGCCCATTCTATTTGAGCTGATGGGAGTAGACAAATACCTTCATGAAAAAAACAGTTCTATAATTCATGTCCCATATAATTTTGCATCCTACCTGTTTTTCTTGTTTTTTTATATTTCCATTTCTTCCTAACAGCCAATATTTCTTTGTCCCCTTGGTCAAGACTGGCTTTGCCAAGACATTTACTGGGCCACAGTCTTCATTATACCTGAAGGTAGTGGTCAAGCTTGGGGATATAAGGTAAGCTGAATCATATATTCTGTTCTCCTCCAATATTTTGCCACCTTCATGTGTGATGGAACATGCTATACCACTCCAGTTTAGAAGCCTGCTTTCATTTGTGGAATGGAAACAAAATGACTAATAATGTTTGATTCAGCTTTATGTTTAAAGGCTTCATTTTGCTTCAAAAACCCCTTCAATGTCATAATATTTATTTCATCCTAAAGACATTACAAATTTACTAACATTTTTCTGAGCTGGATTCAGATAATGTGTTGGATGGTTCAATCACTGGTTTAAGTTGTCCAATTCTGAAATAATTCTCACTGCGAATTCTTTTATATGCTTAAAGCAGGGGTCCCCAAACATTGCAACTTTAAGACTTGTGGATTTCAACTCACAAAATTCTCTAGCCGCCTTATGCTGGAGTTGACTTGTGGACTTCTGGGAGTTGAAGTCCACAAGTTTTAAAGGTGCCAAGTTTGGAGACCTCTGGCTTAAAGATTAACGCCTCCTAACCTTTTGTACAAAAATTGAGAATTTACAAGCAGAATGTCTTTTCAAAAAAAGGTCCAAAATTTTCACATCCATCTACAGTAATGAGAATTTTGTTTTGTCGGTTCATTGATTTTTTTAAAAAAATATTCTGACCCCAAAAACTTTTTCTGTTGAAAAAAATTGTACATGTACAGGAGATGTTTGGGTTATTATAATATGAAATTACTTATTTTGAATTTATTTAATCTCTGTATCCAGTATACACGCTTATAAAAATATGATCAATGTGCTTTGAGTTTTGTGCATTGTTATTTATTGCTATGATTGTTTCTAATTTACTAACCATAATGAATAGATTTAAAATTATTAGAAACATTGAATGCTTTTTTAAAAATAAAAAGACAATCAAAAAAATAACCAAGAAAATTACAATGGATAAAAATCAAACTAAAAATAAAACATAACATCTCCGGTCCCAATATGTAAGAAGAAATTAATTAGAAGAGAAATCCCTGGAAAAAATAGCATAAACTGCACTATTGTGAAAAAAAAAGTTCCAACAAAATTTTTCACACATCCAAGCCATATATGACAGAAATGGTCAACTAAAAGAAAACTTGGCAGTTTACATTTTTTAAAAGAAATAATCAGTTTAATTGATATCACTCATCACACACAGCATGAAACGATGGTGCTGCTGTTTTCTTTGTCTTTTTCAGCTTCATCACTGTAATGTCAACTGAAGACTGTTCACAAAGGGTCATTTCCAGAAACTGCCTGGACAATAATCAGGTATCATTGCTGCATACATCTGAGACTGGGATACCAACTGGTTTACCAGATGTAGCCTTTGTGACAGAAGATAGACCTGACATCTGTTTTCCATGCCCTAGTAACTTACAAGCTGGATCACTGCATTGGAAAGCCTTTAAAAGAGTTTGGAAATGTCCGTTAGCCAAAGTGCAGCTACCAGATTGTTATATAATGCCCAACTATCAAAATAAACAATTCCCATCATATTTCAACTGCTTTGGCAATCTATTTGGGCACAGTCCTGATTTAAACGGCTAGTATATTCCTTTAGATTAGAACATTGTGCATATTCAAAGCTACAGGGTTTCAAAAGTTCTCAAGTTCCTTTTCTTGCAACTTGTCCAAACAGGATGGCCAACATTCAGCCAACATTTCCAACCATCATAGAAATCTTAAAGCAGGCATTTAAAAAAAAATGGAGTGACCACTATGGGAATCCTCTAATTAACTCCTGTCACTCGTTAATATCACTGCAAAGGAGTTGATTTCCTATAGAGTCATTCCTTTTGGCCATCTGTCTGCAAGAGAAAAGCCTATACACGTGCCCTTTGTACTTTGATTTTATAAACCATTATCTTGATAAGGCAACTTGACCTTTGAAAACTTTTCTCTTCTTTCAGGGCAGTTGTAGTGAACAAGCAGATGTCAGAAAAAAAAAGTTATTTGGAGTGACAGTGATGGAAGGCCTGTTTAACTTGAACAACACATTGTGATTTAAAAAAAACCCTTTTTTAAAAAAAGAACTTGAATAAGGTCATTGTGAGATATAGATAGATGATATGTAGGTTTTCCCATTTTTTTTAAAAAAAATCTGGCCTGTCCAATTTATATAAGTTTAAGTATCAGCCTTGCTCTCCAAAACATTAAGCCAGCAAAGGGCCATTCTCCCTTGCTTTCACATTATACCTGAGCAAGGTCCAGCTACATGCAATAACTACTTTCTCTTGCATGAATCTATCCTGATTTGACATGGGATG
>NW_020769310.1:39858042-39882284 GCF_900518735.1 Pseudonaja textilis
CTCGTTTCGCTAGCTGACCGCTCTCTCTGGCTGCGGATCAGCGTTTCCCTTGTTGCCAGCCGATCGCTCTCTCTGGGCTGTAGATCAGTGGCTAGTGACTCAGCGGTTGCAAGGTGCTTCTGGTAGCCATCCCATCCTCGTCGCCAGTGTTAAGTTTGAGCAATGAGAGGCTGAACCAGAGCATGAGTGCAACAGTACTTTATTTACAAATAAAGGGCTGACCGTGCTTGCCAAGCCTGGAACTGGCTCGCAGCAATCAGCAGCCAGTTGGACCCCGCAGCCTGCTTTTATAGCTGGCTGCTGGGGAGAACTGACCAATGGGAATGGGGGAAATAACGCCCACACAAGTGAGTGGACCTGAGTGAGAACTCCTTGAGTCCTCAGGACATAACAGTTAGATTTTCCCTTCACATTAAAAAAAGCATAGAAGTTTTGAGCTCATTCTGAGCTAATCTGCTTGTTTTCTATTTTTGCTTGTTGAATATAGCAGAAGTGTGTGTATGTACGTGTGTGTGCGTGTGTGTGTATCTTTAGTACTTCAAAGTATGAAAATTTCATACTTTTGATTCCCCTCCCAGAGTCATGTATTAGCCAGTGAAGGTCAGGTCTTGTAGTCTCTTGACCATAGCACTTGAAGTCATAGTGCCTGGTTTTAATAAAAACCTTCTGGTTGTGTTGCTTATTATGAGCTTCTACATGGAATTTAGCATTAAGGACTGTGGAAACTGGCTGGACATAAGGTATCTCTAGTATCATTATTAAGGAGCTCCTGAGAACTTGAAAGAGATTTGGTATTATCTTGCTTGGTATATGTGTTTTTTATGTTATGCTGGAATAATAATAAAGCTTAAAATTCCTTTATTTACTGGTATGCTTATTGTCTTTGGATCCAAGAAAGAACCAATTGGCTGGACATCTGATCACTGCCCTGACACTTGGCAAAACATATATTAATACATTAATTATATTAATAAATTAACCTCAAACTTGGGACTAAAGCCAGATTTTATTTCCAAAAGCCTAGAAGACAAGACTTTTTAAAATTATATTTAGGCAGTAAAGCAAAGCTGATAGAAGTTAAATAGGAAGGAGGGAGTTAAAAATTATTTCCAGGGTTAAATAACAGGAGAATATATTTGATCTATTTTATTGATCAGAAAGATAGCAAATTTCAGATGACACTCTCTTTCTGTGTTCTCCATGTTGGCTGCACAAGAGGAGAAATGAGCCAGTTTCACAACAACAGCATTTTATTCAAAGGTATAGATAACCTAATCTTTCAGTTTCAAGAGGTTGACATTTCAAGAAGCTTAGTTTTTTCCTGAGTTATGAAACTTAGAGAAACACCACCTCCAGTTATAAAGTAGGATTCTGATGCTTAAAAACAGAAAAATGTCTTGATGTATGCTACCCAGTCAACCTTTAGTAAAGACCTATACCTGAAGACATTGGAATCAAATCTAAAATTCCATTTCCTTCAAGAGGCAGGAATAATGTTTATTTTTCTTTAGATGATTTATCCAAAATGTATCAAATGTTTAACTGTTGCTGCATGCTTTTTAATTCTACTTTTAGAGTAGTATATAAGAAACAAATGGAATACTAATTACAATGAAAACAAATCTACAAGATGAGTAAAAGCATACATGATTGAAAAAGGTCAATTCACAAGTAACCACCTTCTGAAAAGGTAAAATAAAAACTAGAAGCCACCAAACTTCTATGGGCTACATGCCTCCAAACTCCTATGGCATACACCTGTTCACCTGGATGCTGAACATCAGGCCATTGGAGCAGAAATATTATCTCAAAGGTGTCTGACAGTGCTATTTTATCTTAAACTATTTGACTAGATAAGAAAAGCCTTATGTTCTTGCTTGTTACAGCTTTTTAGTTTAAGGCAACATTGAGAAACTTGTTTAAATATTCACAGTTGACAAATTTGCATTAAATTCATATTTAAGCCTCCTTTAAAATGAAGTTGTTGGCAGGATAGACAGCAATTATTGTACAGTTTATCCTATGCTTCTGATTTGGTTAGAGATTGTCTAAAATGAAGAAATCAAATTTAAAAGCTTTATTACTGCTTATGGATAATGAGTAGCAGCTGGTCTGGTGGTAAGTAGTAATTCTCAAAAGATTGGACATAAAATAAATTTCCCCTTTATTCCTTCTGCTCCTACTTAACAGAACATTTGTCTATTACGTTATTTATTTATGTCCAGTTTTTCCTCTTGATACATGAAATGGCATAACTCTCATTTATTGTCATAGCAGCAACACCTTCAACCAGGCCAGCATTAGAAATGGATGGCCTAAAATAATTTAATATGGGTTAAGCATGGTTAATAGTCATCCTACAGAATTCCTGATCTATTGGAGGTTCGCAATTTCTTTTCTTGAAGTGCCCATGCTTCTTGCTTGGGAAATGTGCATCTTTAAGAGTCCTAATTTTAAGGAGACATGGAAAAAAGGACAGGACTCCACAGAAACTTCAGTTTGGGAATAGAGCATATAAAATCCATATGACTTGATTTTGTTCAAAATTACTTGTCATTGTTATGCTTGATTTTATTTACAGTAAAACAAAGCAGATAAAATAAACTCATGAGGTGAGAAAGTGTTCATATGGAATATTTGTTCTTAAAAAATAAGCTGCTGCAAATTTAAAGGAAGGGTAAAAAAACCATTTTGGTGAATGAGGCCAAGACCTCACTTTTGGTCTAAGGCTGGTTGAGAACCCAAAGTAAACAAACCATACCATGAACAAAGGCAGATCTAGGGTGCTCTGTGTGGTTTTGTAGTTGCTTTAAACTATACAAAACTATTTTAGGGCATCTATTTCAAGTCTCAGAATCAAAGGTGATTATGGTTCAAGGGAGTTATAGAGTTGCAAAATAGCTGGAAGGGGGAGGTTGGTTAAAATATACATGTGGTTTAAAAATACATAGGTTGAATATATACAATATGTTATACTACACTATTAGGCTAAAACTAGATTGGATAGTTTGTGATTGAGTGTGTTATGACAAGCCCAAAGAGATATCTATCACATCACAATTAATTCAGGGATTTATCTAATTAACTATGTGTTTTATTTAGTAAACAACATTCTGACTTTCAAATGGTGAAAAGAAAATCTAAACTCTGCAAAGAATGTTGACTGCGAATAGTTTTGTGTTTTCTTAGGCACTCATCCTATTACTATGCAAGTGTCCAATTGAAAAAAAAAGTTTAGGGTTTTTTTCTCCCCATAAATCCTTTTGAGAGCGAAATAAGTACAATTGATCTCTGGGTCTTCAGTATGGCACATTGTTAGTTAACTAGACTAAGGATTAGATGGTTGATTTAAAAATTACCCTTTATTTCTTTACCAAAAGAAAAGAAAGAAAAGAAAAGAAAAAGTCCTGTTCAGGGGATTACTTCTCTCGATTTCTAAAGTAGAAGCCATTGAATAAAAATAAAACTGACAGCATTAAGAATCAAATGAATCACGAGAAGATCACTAATCCTTCTTTAGAATAAAATGCAGACCCTTTGCTTGAGTTCCAAAACAGAACTCCAGGGCCTTGAGCTGGGTATCTGAAATACACTTTGAACATGCTGGAAATGTACTGAATTCTTCTTCCAGCATTTTTTTTATTCTTGTCATTTTGGCCAAAACAATAAAGATCAGATTCAAAGTCCGCCCAAGTCAATAAATGCTGAGATAATTGGAAACCTGAAATTGGTGGAATAAGGCCACATACTTCAATAATGCCTCTGAGATGTGTATTTCTCAAAAATGATAGAATCAGAATAATAGTAAGCTTTATTTTATTAAAATTGAATTCAATAAAATGAATGTTTGTATGATGGCCATATCATTAATCACATATTTCACTTAATTATGATAAAGAAATAATGTTTATTAACCTTTTGATGCCAATGTTGTCATGTAACCTTGATTAGCATTTGCAATAGCCAAAAGAAGTTTCTTCACATGCACAGGAGTCTAAGCAGGTACTACTAAACCTGACTATTGTAAGGCATGGGTGGGGTCAGTTTCAAAAAAGAGAGACAAAGTGCTTTACATTTAGAAGGAAGGGGCTACATTACATCAGAAAGCAGCTTTGAAAGGGTGCTTCATATGAATTTTCATCCTAGCAGTGTACTCCCAGAAAGCACTTTTGACCTAAGTTTATATAATTACTAATTATGAAAAAAGATGTGGCGGCTCAGTGGCTGAAAAACATTGCTCTGCTCTGGCAATTCGAGCCCTAGCATCTTGTGGTAGAGTGAGCTCCTGTCATTTAACTCAGCATCTGCCCACTAGCAGTTAAAAAACATGTTCATATGCCAATAAATAAATAAGTACCATTTTGTTGGAAAACGTGGTAGTATTTCATGTGGATGGTCAGATCCCTGCCATCGCTGAACCTGCCTTGGTGCAACATCTCACTGTGAGGTGATATTGGTGCAGGGGTGAGATTCAAAAAATTTAACAACCGGTTCTGTGGGGATGGCTTAGTTGGTGGGCATGGCTTGTTGGTCATGTGACTGGGTGGATGTGGCTTGTTGGTCATGTTATTGGCTGGGTGTGGCCAACTCAATATCACTCACATCAGGCACGTATGTCCTTGCCTGGCCTCTCATGGCTATGGGGATGCTGAAACAGTCATAAGTGTGAAAAATGGTCATAAGTCACTTTTTTCAGTGCCATTGTAACTTTGAATGGTCACTCCACACAAGCAAAGTACCAGCAAAGCATGCTCTCAGTATACATAAAATAAAAGATACATTTGTCAAGAATCATAAGGTACAACACTTAATCATATCATAGGGTACAATAAGCGATCAAATTATTCCAGGAAACAGTCAATATAAATCGTAAGGATACAAGCAACAAAGTTACATACAGTCACAAGTGGGAGGGGATGGGTGATAAGGAGTGATGAGAAGATTAACAGTAATAGTAGTGCAGTCTTTGTAAATAGTTGGACAGTGTTGAGGGAATTATTTGTTTAGCAGAGTGATGGCTTTCAGGAAAAAATGTTCTTGTGTCTAGTTGTTCTGGTGTGCAGTGCTCTATAGCATCATTTTCAGGGAAGGAATTGAAACAGTTTATGTCTGGGATGTGAGGGGTCTGTAAATATTTTCACAGCCCTCTTTTTGACTCGTGCAGTATACTAGTCCTTGATTGAAGGCAGGTTGGTAGTAGTATTTTTTTTTCTGCAGTCCTAATTATCCTCTGAAGTGTGTCTGTCCTGTTGGATTGCAAAACCAAACCAGACAGTTATAGAGGTAATAATTCTTGTGTAGAACTGTATCAACAGCTCCTTGGGCAGGTTAAGCTTTCTGAGTTGGTGCAGATAGAACATTCTTTGTTGTGCTTTTGTGATGATGATTTTGATGTTAGGTGTCCATTTTAGGTCATGTGATATAATAGAACCTAGAAATTGGAAGGTCTCTACTGTTGATACTATGTTGTCTAGTATTGTAAGAGGTGGTAATATGGGACGGTTTCTTCTAAAGTCTACTACCATTTCTACGGTTTTGAGTGTGTTCAGTTCCAGATTGTTCTGGTTATACCATGAGGCAAGTTGTACAACCTCCTGTCTATATGCTGATTCGTTGTTGTCTTGAATCATCTGCAAACTTCAGTATTTTGTCAGATCGATTGTTTGAGATGCCGTCGTTGGTATATAAGGAGAAGAGAAGTGGATAAAGCACACAGCCTTGGGGTGGGGGCTGTGCTAATTGTACAGGTATCAGATATGGTTCTGCCTAGCTTCATCTGCTGCTTCGTGTCTGTCTTTTTACACTTTTGAACTTGAGGGTGTCCCCTCTTTTCCCATCCTCCAAATTGGGGAGAAAACATATTATGGAGAAACACGTTACACAATATTTTTGAGTTCAATATGTATATCCAGAAGTAATGAATAGAAATAAATATAAGAGCTAGCAAGGCTATATATAAATATTTCCTTAGATTTACATTGAACACTAATCATGTCCAACACTGATTAATCTAGGTACCTTTTGTTACCCAAAGGTGATATAAAGTACCCAATATTTTTATCTTATTCAGAGATAAAGAAACAGTTGAGAAACAAAAATAAACAGGTAAAAGGATAGGTAGTGTAATGCAAAAGAATCGAGAGACCCGATTCTAATCCTCCTTTGGGCATGGCGGCTGGCCGGTTGATTTTGAGCAAATAGTTCTCTTTCACTCCTAAACTGAGAAGCTGAAAAACTCTATTTATCAGCCTGCATTGGACTACATTAGTAGAGTACAATCCAGAACCTTGAAAGAAGAGACCTTATCCAGTGGTATAAATCATTTGGGACGTACTTTTTTTTCCAGCGATTTCAACATATATCCACTACAAGAAAAAAAATATGTCTGTTATATTTCCATGCTAAAAAATTATCTCAGAATATGAATGGACAATTATTTAAGTACTACAGTCTACAGACTACTAACAATGATTGTGGTAAACAATTGTACAATTGTGGAAAAACCATTCATTGCACATTAAATTTGAACTGCATTGCTGTTTTAGGATGGTTTTAAATTCCTCTTCTGAAAATAATACAAAGTATCTCTAGAGATACAACATGCATGCAATTGGTTTAAATTGTGCACAATAAATATGATAGCATGAATATTCATGTTAAATATTTATGCAATGTATAACAAATTAAATTTGTAAAACAAATTAAATCTTTAATTTGCGTGCCTCTCTCTACTATGAATAAGTCCTTCATTAAAACATAGAATCTAAATCCATGTATGTGAATTCTAAATTGTATGAGTGTAGGTCCAAAACAAGAAACCACAGTCTGTTCATCTAGGAAACCTTGCATGCATGGTACAGTTGACATTCAAAATCTCTCAGAAGATAAAGTGAAAATATTTGTGATGGTTAGATCTAGCCTGAGAACATCTTGAGAAATGAGAAGCACACACTTAATCCTGTTCTCCTCAGCATCTTCAACAAAGGTCCTGGATAGTTTTGAACAATAGAATGGATTCAGGCACCCTGGAGAAACATGTAAATTTAAACCGTTATAGCATTTTAATTTGCAGGGATGAAGGAAAACATAGATGTTACCAGAAGTATCTCCCGGCTAATGAGAATTTCTACCTTGCAAACAGGTTTGATAAAGAGTCATCTTATATAGCATAGTATTTTAGTTATACTCAAATGCAAATGCCACAATAAGCAGTGTTGTAACATCAAATTCAGAAAAAAAAGAGCACTTTTTTGTTCCAGGGTGGTTTTGGATTTATGTTTTTCAGGATAAATGCTCCATCATGCTGCATGATAACGTGCATTTGAAAACAACAGCTGTTTCAAAAGCATTTTGACATAAGCATTATGGATGCTAGTCTGCCCAAAGACTAAACATCATGTCCTTGTTTGAATTCCTTCCTGGACTGTCTGGAATTAGACTGTAAAGGAAGAAAACCATAGCCTGATTAGATTCTGCCCTACATCCTGCTGAAGGTTATTTCTTTGGCTAATTGGATTTTAAAATTAGACATGTATACTGATAGTTTAACTTAATTCGGTGTCTCTCAAACTAGATTGGATTTATTTTTCTCAAGAGATAAACTAAAGTTATTTTGTTAGACATGTTTTTCTTAGGGTCAAACGAGGTACTACACAAGTTATGCATTCTTTTGACTCTTTATCTTCATTTTCAAACAGCAGTGTTTGGGAGAGGAAATAGAGCGGAGAAAGCAGAGAAGGTGAAGAGAACACTTAATCTTTTGTACTGCAACCATTTTCCCTCAAAATGGCCCTGACTATTTTTTCTTATTGTTGCTATACATGTATTATTATTTACTAAGTTTATAACTTGACTTCATTATGATTCTGACCATTTTGACCACCATATCAAAACAATTTAAAGAAACAGACAAAACAACAGGCATCCAGAAAGAACCCATAAGCTCTAAAAAGAGCTATATAACAGCATCCCCTCTAGCCCACAAAAATAAAACAAAACCACAACCACAACAACAAAATCAGAAAAATAGCCTTAGGTGTAATTTTTGCTTAATTGAAACTTAGTGCATGGGACACTACATATCATAGTAGTCCCATAATAGAACTCTTTGAAATTGCCTTTTTTGGTTTCTTTCCCTTTCACAACATTTTTTCAAAGTACATTATTGAATTATTTCCTAGTAGTCAGCAAACATGCTCAAACATTATCAATGTTTTTCTACTTGTAGAATGGATAATCATTGTAATGCCTTTTTGTAGACAATCAAGTAAGCCTCAGGTTGGCTACACAGTGCCTGTGGATATTATGCATGAGGCATTACTCTCTCCAACATTATTGTTATAAACTTTTATTCATTAAACATGAAACTCAGTCAACTGAACATTTAAACATGTATCACAAATATCATTGACTGGCTCTGATGGTTGATATGGGTTGCTGCCAGTATCCTAGATATCAACCAAGCATCTTCTTAAAATGCATGTTGTTCTGAGTAGTGCAGTCTTTTGCAGCTCCGCTGGCATTACTGCAGGAAGCTGCAACTTCTTGATGTATTTTAGAAAATTATTGGACATGATACCAGTGCCCTGATGACAATTGGTATCACAGTTCCATGTTTCATCTACAATCACATAGTTTCAATGGCCAGGCTGCGATATTTCATGATTTTTTTCCAATTCTTTTTCTTCAACTCTGGCATCTCCTGGTACAGCAATATCAATAAATTGTATGTTTTGGTTTTCGACAACTGATATCTGGTGTGTTGTGTTCCAAATGATGATCCGTCTGTATTTGAAAATCCCACAAGATCTTCACCTTCTTATTTTTGGCAACTTTTTCCACTTTATGTTCCCATGACTTATCAGATACAGGTAAGTCATATTTTTTACATAATGACCAGTGGATTAATTTAGCAACTCAGTCATGTCTAGCTTTGTAATCAGTTTGTGCGATTTTGTGATTGCAAAGTCAGCTGTTTGGATTGTCAGTGGATTTTTCAGTTTCTTCGTTTTCATGGCATTACTTTGTAGTGCTTGTTCTTGAGCAGCAAGTATTAAACGTTCCATAAGCCATGCCCATGTCAAGTTGTAATCACATTTTCCTTCAATGTTTTTCAAGTGCTGCCCATGCAAAGCTTTGGTTTTCCATCCATTTAATCTATCATCCAGCTGTTTTTCCTTATATTCTGCTTTTGTTTCTGTTGTTTTTATAATGTTCACTATTTTCACAGCTTGCAGCAGTTTTTCTGTACTTGGATTCACATATTCATTCAAATTTAATTTTTCTTCTACAGTTTGATGAATTTGCAATAGTGCTCTGCCCCCTATTCTTCTTGGCAAGTACAACCTGTCGATGTCATCATCATCATCATCATCATCATCATCATCATCATCATCATCATCATTATTTTATTCATTAACCATGAAACTCAATCAACTGAATATTTAAAAATGTATCACAAATGCCAGTGACTGGTGCTAATGGCTGATACGGGTTGCTACCAGCATCCTAGGTATCAACCAAGTTATTATCAACCAAGTTATTATTATTTTATTTTTATTTATTTATTTATTTGTTTGTTTGTTTGTTTGTTTGTTTAAAAGTCTTAAAACTGAAGGATCCTTGGTGTTCTCGGAGTTTGGTTGTTTTCTTGCAGACATTTCATTACCTGATCTAGGTAACATCATCAGTGCTAGTAAAGCTTAAATCTTCATATTTCATGAGATTTTGGTGTTCTTATCTGACATTTCATAAGGTGGATTTGCATATCCATATCACATTAGAATTTGAACAATCAGATGCTTTGTAACATGCCCAACACTGTCTCTGCTCACTCTGACAAGATGTCTCATCAGACCTGAGACAGGAGCAGAGAATTCTAATGGTCCGAACTGGGTTAGAAGTTAGCTAATGGCTTTTAGTACTTTTGAGAATCAAATTGTAGGGCACTTTGAATTTTCAGTCACTGTGTTCAAATTCCTTAATAAATAGTTTATAAAGCAAGGAAAAAATAGTTATTTTAGCCTTTAGTAGTTAATATCATTTCATGGGGCCTTGGGCATTTATTTTTACAAAAGACACATGTAACCTTTTCCCCTTTCAAATTAGCAAATAGCTTTCTGCTTGTGATTGTTAAATCTATAATGAAGTAAAATACCTTCCTTGCAAGTGGCAGATAATTGAGAAGGCAGATAGCTTTTTTTCTCTCTTGTTATGATGAGCAAATAAGATAAGGTTGTGCTCAAGAAACATCTGTGTCCTTGCTGGATATCTTTGTTCCATACTGTTACTTGGCAAAGAGATTGTGAAAGCAAACAAATTGTCATTCAAGGCCTGGCACAGATCCTGTTGCAAGTTACTTCATCTTTACACAGATTATATGAAAATAACAGTGTTTTCTTCTTCTTCTAAATAGCTAGCTAAGAAAAGCATATCTCAGTTCAATGGCAATATAAAATATTGGGAAAAAGTGCTTTACAGAGAGAAATGAAAAGTTATAAAAGCTCTTTCTTTGAGAATATGATTGCAGCTGAGGATCCACTGAAGTGTAACTAACTATGAGTGTCAGTTTGTGGGGTCACTGAGAATTACACAAGTACTAAAAAGCCTGAAACAAAACCATTATAATTAGTTTCTCTTGTATTTGTAAAAACAAAGAAAACTTAGTAATATGTTTTGGGAGAACATTTTTCTAAATGTTCATAAAGGTGTGTACAAAATGTATGAAAAATGGTTTTGTTCTTAACACAGAACAAAGCAGCCAATGATCCAGGGAAACTAAATTGAGGATGGCACAAGTGTTCAATGTTCCAATAAATAAATAAATAAACGAATGAATGCTTGCAATATCCATAATATTCTACCGCAATAAACAATAGGAATTCAAAAGACTTCTGCTATATGTGCCACATGGCTTTCCATGAGCAAAGTAATCATTTGAGAGCACAGAGCCAAATTCAGTAGCTTGGGAGGCGGGGGACTTATGAAATAATGGGTCTTTTTACATTTGGAGAAGTTACGTTGACTTCTTAAAAAATGATATTATTCCCCTTTTAGGCTTTTTTAGTATGTTCCCTACTTAAAATAGTGGGAAAACCTATTTTAGTGGTGTAGCAGAAAAACTTCCAGTAACTGAAAAATGCAGTTTGAGATGTGTGATTTACAGATAGTGTAGCATTTAAGATATGAATTAGTTGGGTCAGATGTCAGTACTATAATGAATGTCTAGATTTTTAAAATACCTGCACAGGGATTTTTCAATATCCAAATAGTTATTACCAACACTTCCCTAATTCCAGTTTCTATTTTTAATGTATTTAGGAGGTGAGGAAACCATGAATGGAAATTTTCTTGGACTATTGATTCAGTACATGATACTGAACATCAAAAATGCTTCCTATGGCTTAATGGTGCTATATAAAGACACACATAAAATAAAAGAAGCATAACCAGTGTTAAACTGAAGTCTGGGAAGTATAAGAAAGCCCAAAATCTATAAAGCTTTCTTATTGTAATACATATATGAAATTCCATAGATACGTTTCAGAGGGATAAGTTTCTGTGAGCAGGTCACCATATAGAAATATAGGTAGTAAACGGTAGTTTCATTAAGATTATTACAGGTATAAATTACTTTGGCTTTGTGAGTTATTGTGTAATAATAGTTTTGTACCCCTCGAGATGCATTGACTGTAATTTTTATTATTCTTATCTTATGCATGCTGTTCTTTTCCAAAAATATATAGCTTTGGGGGACAAAAACAGTATATAGCTGTTTGAATTAAAAGTTTGTTTTTGGAAACAGTTGATGTTTTTAGGGAAATGTGTTGGTAAGGATAGAAGTTATGTTGAAAGGTAAATATGTTCCTTCCTCCCATACTGCCTTCCTACATTATAACAGGTCTCTATGAAGCTCAGTGCTTAACGTTTGTCAAAGTGAGGTGTTCCTTTGAAGCTGCTTCATGGATTAGTGTGATTCTCTTGTTTTTAACTGAAACAAAGAACATGCACTGAAATATTTTCAGGCTATTGGAACACCAGACAAGGCTTTGAGGTGATGAGAAGTCCATAGTAGAGAAGCGTCACTTCCTCTTTCCAGACCATTGAACAAGTTGTGTTCCTTCCATGACACAGAGCACCTCACTGAATCTAAGCCACATAAACAAATTTACTTTACTAAATTTAATCATTTATGAATATGACAACTGAATGCAACAATTCTAGATGTATATATTAGAAAAAGTATTTATCTGTAAATGGTAGTCTGTACTCACAGGACAATAAATCAGTGATTGTAATTTTTTTTTTTTTTGGCATCACATTTTGCCTGGTTTGTAAGCTTCTTTAATAAACAAAAACCTATGACAAATATACAAAGTATTTGCACAGCAATGACAAAAATTATTTAAATGTGAATATCAAGCAAATATATACCAGGTTTATTTAACAGACACAGTATACAATGTAGAAACGTGTTACAAAAGCTGCAATTTGTGTTTTTTTCCAGAAGGATATTTAGACTGAAACTGTGAATGCTCTGATAAAAACAGAAAAAAAATCAACCTATGCCATTATCCTCACTCTAATCATTTGCCTACTAGTAGTAAGTATTACATTTATTTAACATTTGATATACTTCAAACAAACTGCCATTGTTTTACTGGGTTGAAAATGTACTTTCCATTGTGGTTGATGATACTTTGGTGTCATCAAGTCAAACTTGGGTCTTGGTGACTTGGAAAATACTTACTGCCTTGACCAAGCTTTAGTAATAACTTATCATCTTTACATTCCAGGAATCTTATTGGAATCAAATCAAATCAAATCAAACCAATTTATTAAAGCCATAAGTTCAGATACAATAGAATATCTAAAATATTCTAGCCATATGATATATAGCTAATCAAGCTATAATGTGTCCTAATCTGTTTGTTCAAAAATGAATTGTTAGCAAAAAGCCCAGTGGAATATCTCTTGTTTTCAGTACAATTCCTATATAACATCAGGCAGATGGTCAAACAGATTTCTGGAACAGGGAATCCTAAGATATTGTTCCATTACAGCAACATTTATTTTCTGGCCATCTTTTCCTGAATCTCTTGTAGAAGGAATTGTCAGCATTCCATTCTGGACAAATGAACCAGACAGGTTGATTCCAGCTAAAGAAGATAGCCCTGAATACTTGTGCATCAAGCCATAAATAAGGAGGAAAGGCTTTTTCTGAGCATGCAGCATATAGAGATTGTTGCCTTATTAGCATAATTGTATAATACTTACACATATATTGGGATCATCAGATGTACCTATGGCACCCTAGATTTTGCTGAAAAACTTACCATTTCTCACTCTCACCTATACAGATGTCATGAGTGTGTAGAAAGAAGCAGAGTTATAGTTTAGCAACTTCTGGAATGTCACAAATTTTTATCTCTGAACATAAATCTGATTGCATATTAAACTGGTCTTTTGAGACCCCCTGCCATGTTAAACATATCTGCAAAAGATTAGAACTGGAAATATGTTCTTTTGGACAGCCTTATGACTTATTTTATAGAAGAGATTTATTTTTTGAAGTGATGTCAGAGAACAGACCTCTATTTGAAGGTTTTATCTGTTTGATGGCCTTTCCATTCTAAGTCTGGTTTGAAGATTTTAAAAAGAACTACATGAAGAGAAAGCTGGATTCCTGAATCTTCCTATCAACAATGGGCAGGTTAGGAAAGACATATATCTCATGTGGTTAAAGACTTCTATTTATGAAAAATATAGTATTATATCTCTACAGTCTGTGTCTATCTAAAATCTATCAGCAATAGAGAGTTGAATATTACTTTTGGAAGCAAAGACAGAGCAAATATATGAAATGAATGTAAAACAGTTCATTTACACAAAACAGTAATTTCTTCATGAAATGGGTAAAGGTATAAAAGTAAATATTTATTTGCTCTGCTTTTATCACTTAGGGAAGCTATGCTATCCTCCAATTAATGCCATTTTATTCCTTTTTTTGACCAAGGTTATTCTTAAGTGATGATCCAAGTAATTAATTGCATTGGAAGTACTTCCTTGTTTTGGAAAAGGTAGCCTCAATTATAAATTGTTCTTTTACAGTGGTTCAAACACCTATTAAGATATATCACCCACCCATTTGATTTTGGAATGAATTTTATAACTCTTATTTTGTCCCATTATCTATGATGACACAAATTTATATTTGATATAGTCACCCAAGGTTTAATATAAAGAAGAATGGCCAACAGTTGGTTCATATAAAATCTCATTGGTGCCTTTCATTGTTTCTAACAATTCTTGGAAGAGAATGGATCATTAACATGCAACCAGAGATAACTCCTATTTCTGAGCTAATTGTGGCAGTGCATTCTTATGCATTCATAAGATATAATCTGGCAGTTTTGAGGCCAAAGCAATTTTCAAGTCTAAATTATAAGAGGAGGCTCAGACAAGTTTCTAAGCTGGAAGCTAGTTCCATGCTTAATTACAGCTGATTATATTTCTTTTTATTATGAATATTAAAAGTTGAATTAACCTATTACAGAATACTGATTAATAGATTTTTAATAAATTAGTAATCAGTAGGAACCAAAGAGTTGTTGGATTGATGGTATGCAGTAAATGCATCTTAACTACCTTGAAATGACAGAAGGTCTATTAAACTGCTTATCACCCGCCATCTATTGACTTTTCCTTTTGAAGCACAATACCATAAGTTTAACATATCTGAGCTTGTCATTATGCTATGGCTGGCTAAAAAGGAGAGGAGATGAGAGAAGAGGAGAGAAGAGGAAAGAAAAGGAAAGGAAAGGAAAGGAAAGGAAAGGAAAGGAAAGGAAAGGAAAGGAAAGGAAAGGAAAGGAAAACTCTCCTGAATAAAATTATTGAATTACAAAAGAAAGAAATTTTATTAACTATCATTGTAGGTCCAAATGTTCAGGTGTTTTCATTCCAATATTGACTGGACAAAATATTCCTGTAAGTTTGAAGTCGAAAGAGTCATCAAACTATATATACCAATAACAACTCCAAAAACCAGAAAAAACAAATTACCCATATCAATAAGGAAGCTTCAATCCAAAAAGAGATTACTTTGGCAGAAAAACAAATCTTGTCATGTTGCCAACTTCAAAAGCCAATACAAAAATTTATGCCACCAGATAAAGACTGAATGCACCAATTATCACATTAAACAAGAAGAAAACCTTCTACACACCAATTATGGTATGGACGGCGAAGCAACAAAGCGGTGCAGACGAGTGGCAGCTCCATGAAGTCCCGCCAATTTCTTCAAGCCCTGAGGCTCTTAGGAGCCGAAAGTCACCCTGGATGGGTGGTAAAGGCAGAGGGATACTTCAATGGTCAATACTTCAATGGGAGAGTCTCCTCAACTGACCCAAAGACCCCCCCCCATCCGAACTAAAAAGAGAACTGCCAGCATGGCTGAATCGAAGCTGGGAGGCAGCTGAGACGGAAGTGAAAAAGATAGGAAAGATCTTCTAACAGCGGGCTTAGTCTTGGTAACAATCACTCAAATTTCTGCAGTGGAATTTTCCTTGGAAAGTGGGACTCAAAGGAAGAAATTAGCTGTGATTAATGATCGGGATCTGATAGGGAGTGACTGTCAGATTTAATAAAGAAAAAAAAAGATTTTGCAGCTAGAAGTAACTTTAAAAGTAAAGGACAGATTGGATTGGTTAACCCAAATTTCTGGACTGTATTTTTACTACTACTCAACTTGAAGAACTTTGGGAAACTATTGGAAAACAATCTTATTCAGAGACATATTGATTGTAGTTAAAGTGTTTTAATTCAACTAGTTTTGCTCTCTTTCAATAATCCAGCGTGCTTTTGAACATCCTGTTACAGCCTATTGTTTACAGCGTAATAGCGGCAGCCATCAGAGCAATAAATTCCTCCCACCCAGTAAATAACAGCTGCTAGTAAAACAATTAACCCTTTCCTTGCAGACTCTCAATACTACCTCATTACTTTAATCAAACACTGATTAATTCATTACCTCAAAACTTACAACTTTTCTACCTCATTACCTATATCAATGATTAGATAATTAATTTCTATAAAATAATTTATTAATGGTTTAATTGATTTATTGTTTTAATTTATTAGTGTGATTAGAGTGTTTTGTGCAAATGGTGTGATTACTGATTAGTTTAAAAGATCAAAATTCATGTAATTTAATTGATAAGTAAAATTAGTGATTTAGTGAATTTAATTGAACAGTGTGATTAATGATTAGTGCAATTAATTGATTAGTGATTAGTGTAATTAATTGATTAGGCTGATTGTTGCTTAGCAAAATTATTTGACTAGAGAGATTATTACAATTGATTGATTGGTGTGATATTGGCTATACTGATTACCCAAAATTGTTTCATTAAGTAATTTAATCAACATACCATCTTAACAAACCTACCATGCCAAGAAAAAAATCCAATGCCAAACCACAACCTAAAGAGAAAGTAATCCCCACCAATGAACCATAAGACTCCTGCACATGCCTTGAATGCTATAAAACTCTAAAAGATAATGAAAATTCCATCAAATGTTCTCTATGTAACAAATACACTCATCATGACTGCTTGGGATTACCTGAGCAAATGATTCAATACCTAGAATCATTCAATGAGTTTCCACATCTCTGCAAATCATGCAGACCCAAACTGGATCTTTTTGAAAGAGTTGATACCATAGAAACATGAATAAGATACCTTGACACCATAGTAGCATCCCTGGATGCTTAAAAAGAAAGATTATCCAACCTTTCAAAAAAAGACACAACGCAAAAACCTGAACATCCAATAGCTACAAACCACATCTCTACCCAACAACCACAACCCAATCCACAAAAAACATAGTCAGACAAATAATGATATCCCAATCCTTGTCAGAAAAAACTGTTCAGCGTGAACGGAAACGTCCAAACGCCATCTTATTTGGTCTAGAGGATATTAATGACAATGATGACATCATAACTGTCCGAAACATCATCAGTGGTTATCAAGCATCAACCATCTTCCCTGATGAAATACTTGACATTTCCCACATTGGCCGAGAGCTCCAAAACCAAAGACAGCTCTGTGGCCCCACGCTTCTACAGGGTCATTTGCAAAAATGAATCAAGCAAACATAAATTCATTTATACTATACTTATACTATCTCCCCCCCTGGGCTTGGTCTTTTTCCCCCCGAAGATGACTGAAGCGGTGGTCTAAAATGGCCACCCCGAAGAGGAGGACTCAGCTGGACTAAGATTTGTGCAGGAGGGAAGAAAGAGGTGGATGACATCTGAACCGGGACAATTGGGTGACACAACTAAACAAAAGTACCCCAGGATTAAGGTAACATTGAACTTTTAAGAAAAGAAAAATGATCGGTGAAATTACAAAAGGACAGGAAAAAAAATAAGAAAATATTTTTGACAGCTAAGCGGGGCTTCGAACCAGGAAAGGAAGAAGCTGGAACTACAGATTTAATTAAAATGGACTAAAATATTTTGGCAATAAACAGGCATAAAATAAAGCTGGACTTAAGATTGTCAAATAATAATGATAATAAATTTACAATTTGGAGACTGGATTGTGCTGGAATATTGAGGTTTGAAAAACCCTAAATAAAAAAATAGGTGAAGGTGAAGACTTTGTATAACAGAGAGTGCCATCTTCTGACAAAAACTTGAGCTCAAACAAAAGGGAAAGCATCCTGTTTCTGAATGAACTTGTATTGATATAATGTTAAAGAAATACTGAAGCAAAGTAAGAATCTTAGAAAGTGAAAGCAAAACCAGAATAAAGAAAAAAGCAAGGAAAGACTGACTGTGGGATTGATTGATGTTTTTGGTATAGACCCTCGGCTGGAATAACTGAGAACTTTAGAAAATTGAAAGAAGAAGGAAGGAAAGTAAAAGTGTTTTTTTGTGGACTTTAATGATCATAAAATATAAGAATGTGTAATGATGGTATCTCTTTGGGAATTAAAAATGGAACTTAAAAATATGAGAGAATTACTACAAGAAAGAGGTGAATCACTTTGCTCTGTGTTAGAAAAAATGGAAATGGTGATTGAAGAACAAGAAGAAAGAGCTTCAGAAGAGGAGGAGTCGACTCAAGAAGACATTTTAAATAGACAATTAACACAAAGAACACTACAAAGAAGTGGGGAAAGAAGGAAGGTTAAAAAGTTGAAATTTAAAAAGGCAATCAAAAGGGGGAATACCTGTGAAGTCAGGAAAGGCAGAAAGACCCAGCAGAAAAGGGAAAAGGAAGATATTAAGAAAGAAAGGGATATAAACTGGAATGAGAAAAGATATGGGGAAAAGAGGGGGAGGAAAAGCAGTAAGAAACAGGTGCATGAAATAAAGAAATATGGAAATTGTAAAATGATGAAGAGAAATTGTTTTTTCAGAGATAATGGTTGATGAATTAAAAAGGGGATTCTGCAGGGTGACAAGAGTTAACAAGAATATCCTGGAATTTAAATTTTATGAAAGATACATCGCTCCCAAAGAAGACTTGGAAGCAGTGAATGAAAGTGAAAAGGGAAAGTTTTTTTTTTTCACTCTCCTTCCTTACGTTGACAGTGAAGAGAGCTGAATGAGAAATCGGAAAAATCCGCTTTGGCACCAATAGGTAATTAAACTGGAAATATAATTAAATGCCAAGGGGACAATAAAGATTTCTGAACACTAAAAAATTCTCTTTTTTTGCTATAAGTGGGAAGGGAAAGGAAAAGAATAAGGGCAGGATTTGGAAGGAGGAGTCTGCCTGGAATTCAAAAGAATCTAAAGTTAAATCTCAATAAGACTTCTAAAAGATACATTTTAACTGGAACTTTGCAACTAAATAGTAACCCCAGGAAGACAAAGTGAAAAAAGAAGAAAGTGTTAAAAGAAACAGCTTCTGTGTATTTGGATTGCTTGATGACTTTGGGATTTTTGGAAATTATATTTGAATGACTAAAAACAATTGGGTGGTTGTTTAAAAGAATTCTACAATGGCATCACTTGTGGATGAACTGAAAATGGAATTTAAAAAAATATAAAGAAGAGGCACAAGAAGGGAAGGCCTCTTTTGGCTCCATTTTTCAATTCTTAGAAATGGTGATTTGTACCTATGAGAAACTACAAGAAAAGACTGCGCAAATAGAAGATTGGGACAAAGAAGAAGCCATCTTTAATGAACAAGTAACTTTATCTGAGGAAGAAAGGGGAAAGGGGGGAAAGAGAATGGAGAATTTAAGACCTAAAAAAACAGCCAAAAAGGGAAAAATAATGTGAAAAGTGGATATAATGTTAGAAAGCAACAGAAAAGGGGAATACAGAAGAGGGAAATGGAGGTGGAAGGACAAGGGGGTAAAAAGGAGAGAGAGAAGAAGAAAGGGAAGAAGGAAGGGAAGAGAAGTTACAAAGGTTTGGAGCAAGATGTAAAGAAACAGGTCATTCAGAGATAATGGGTGAAAATTTAACTGAAAAAGGGATTCTGTAAAGGTACATAAGATTGTATTGTTATATTTGCATTAGAAATAATGTTAGAAAATTGGAAACAACATATGATTAAAAAGTGGGATAAAATAGTCAGTGTAATTCAGTGAAACTTTTGTGAACAAAATAAATGAAATGAAATAAATGAGAGAATTGAATTAGGAAGGAATGGGAACATTTTAACTACTCAATGTTTTATAAAATATAAGTGAAGTTGGGGGGAAGTAACTATGGAAAGTTTACAAGTGTTCCCATAGAAGTATGATATCTATTTGAAAAGTAATGTGTAAAATATTTAAGATTTAAATGAATATTAATATTAATGATAGAATTGAATTGGTATGGATTGTTGTTTTAATTATATTATATATTCATATTTTTTCTTTTTTTTAAATACAGTGTGTAGTTTTAGAATGTACCAAGCAGAATTCGAATGGAAGTTATGTATTATATTAAGTATTATAATTTTAGGGGAAAGATATAAAGGCGTCATACTCCAATCAGTGATTACAGGAGAAATTTTGTTTAATGAGAAAAGATAAGAGACAGCTGAAACAGGACAGACAAAGAATATAAGTATAATGATCTGAATTGAGATGAAATAAATAAAATAAAATTAAGAAAGTTAAAAGAGGGGAGAAGCTATATAGAAAATATAGAATGGTAATAAGATATGGAATGGTATATAAAAATGAGCATGAACTTGAATTTGTGTCTGTATGAAGAGATGTAACCTGGGATCAAGCTGCTTTCAAAAAAGATGTTTTATGTTTTGTTTGTTTATGTTTGTTTTTAAAAATTAGTAAAATTTTCAAAAAAAGGGTTAACAAGAATATATCTGCAATGAAAAATATTTAGAAAATAGGGTAATATAGATTATTAAAGGAGGGATAGATACTGATAACTCTTATTAGATGAAGATACATTTTTATTTTTTATTTTTAAAAGAAAAGTTAAGGTTTATGGAAGAAATTGTAATAATTGAAATGAATGTGAAGATGTTTAAAAATGAGGTCAATATCAGTGACCAGAATAGTCAATTTTTTCCCTTTTACTTTTTTGAAATTAGAAATAAAATTAAGGGGGGAAAATATTCTGCGGAATCCAAATGAAAAGATGTAATCATTCTATTGTAACTTCTTAACAAATAATGGTTTATTGGGAATCAAGATGAGGGAATAAAGGTATATTTTAACCACTGAGGTATCACACTCAAAGCAGTATAAGCGGGGAAACCTATACTTGTTTTTTTTCTTTTGTGTTAAAACTTGTATTAATCTAGAATCTATAAAAAGAATGTGTGATGGAAAGGGAATATGACAGATTAAAGAACTACTTAAATTAATAAGTTAATTTAGACTATTAAAAGGAAGGAAAGACATTGGTAATTTTTATCATTATTATTAGGCAAACATATGTTTATTTTAATTTTAAAAATGAATATTTCATTTCAATTATTTGAAATAATTGAAATGAAATGAAAAGATGTTTTGATTGAGATTATTGTAAGAGACTAGGATTAATTTGTTTGTTTCTCTCCTTATTGAAAATTTGGAATGGAAAAGGTAATAATAGAATTAAGTATGCATATATGAATGTATAGCTGTTGTCATAGTTGTTTGTAAAAGTGATGACCTGGAAATATGTTGTCCACTAAAAAGAGCTTTTTGTTTTTTATGTAATTGTATAAAATTTGTTTAAAAAAAAAAAAGAATTCTCCACTCCTCTACTCGTTGCAGAATACCTTATTCCACTAGACTCAAAATTCTAGACCTAGAAAACCTAGAACTACCCCACCTTCTGTCCGATCTAAGTATAGTATATAAAATCATACATTGCAATGTCCTACCTGTCAATGAATACTTCAGCTTCAACCATAACAATACAAGAGCACACAATAGATACAAACTCAAAGTTAACTGCACCGAACTTGATTGCAGGAAATACGACTTCAGCCACAAAGTGGTCAATGTCTGGTATACTCTACCAAGTTGCCAAACTTTTGGACCTCAGGGACCACCAAACTCATAATTTTAGATCCCAGGGACCACTAAATGGTTCTGTGGGAGTGGCCTAATTTGTGGGTGTGGCTTGGTGGTCATGTGACTGGCTGGGCATGGCTTGTAAGTAAATATTATAAATATTTGTATAAGTATTGATTTTTTTTTATAAAAAAGAGCAACTTTTACTCAAAATAATAAAGCAGGCAGATTGAGTTGCTCACAGAAAAGGCAAAGCAGGCAGGCAGATTGAGTTGCTCGCAGAATCACAGATTCATTCAGAAATCTATCTATCTGCCAATGGCTAGCACAGTCTGTCACATAAAATTTGCTAGCAAGCAAACTCACAAAATTACCTCACAACACACCACGCATGTAAATATTGATTTTTTTATTTTTAAAAAAGAGCAACTTTTACTCAGAATCAGGCAAAGCAGGCAGATTGAGTTGCTTACAGAATCATTCAGTGATCTATCTATCTGCCATCGACTATCTCAGTCTCTCAGATTTGCTTTCTGTGAGTCTGCACTGAATTTGCTTGCAAGCAAACCTTCAGTCCTAAGGGAGGTTCAGCTGTGCTTAGCTAGAAAGCAAGAAATCCAACCATTTCTGGCTTCCTAGCTAATCTGAATCTCCCGGCACAGCAAAACAGATGATGGTTGGGATAAGGAAAATTAGCAATTTAGCAGACAAGTTTGCCAGGTAAGGAGTGAGTGGGCAGGGAGGGTTCCTGTGGGCCATGTGAGCTGAGCAGCCTTGTGTTTCTGCGCAGCCTGGATTAATTGCTTTGAGGGGGTGCTCTGGGGGTGAGATTTCTCTGCGGCCCACCAAATTTATTTCACGGCCCACCAGTGGGCTGTGGCCCACGGGTTGGCGACCACTGCTCTACCTGACTCTGTGGTTTCTTCCCCAAACCCCAAAAACTTTAACCTTAGACTGTCTACTATTGACCTCACCCCTTTCCTAAGACGTCTGTAGGGGGCATGCATAAGCACACCAACGTGCCTACTATCCCTGTCCTATTGTTTCTTTTTATTTTTCTTATATGTAACCATTTCATGTATTCATAACTATGTTTATACTTATACCTATTATCTTGTAAGCGATTGAAAATCAAATAAATAAATAAAGTTGTAGAAAAGAGTTTAAGTGGTAGTTCTCTAAATCCTTGGTAGCACATTCCAGGAGCAGTAGGTAGAATGTGTTCTATCCCCTAAGGCTGGAAACACTGGGGTAGATATAGAGCAAGGATTAGATAGCATAGTCTTCCTGCCATAATGGCATCTTACAAAGGGATAAAATTATTGTTTTCAGAAGCATAGAATAGAGAAAAACAAGGACAGTAATGATCTCTTTCCCTCTGTCCTGACATCCTGATCCAACACTGTGGATTCATACCATGTTCATTTATTTGGTTCATTTGTGCAGTCCCTTGATAAATAACCAAATACAGCATGCAGTTGGATGAGAACTAATAAAATGAAGCTGAATTTCAGTCAGAGGGAGATATGGTGACCAATAGATTGCTATTGAGTAGCAGCAAAATAAAATATTTCTTTCAACCTGGGTTGCATTCTTTCTGAAAGAATAGATGCCTCTTCAGTCTGCATCATCAATAAAAATAGCAAAGAATGCCTTTTTTGCTTCTTAGGCAAGTATGTCATCTCTTGAAATCTTCAACCTTCCTGAACAGCAATAGCTTGGGCACAGTATTCATGTGTCAGTATCATGGAGAATGAGCTATTGTAGTTTGAGATCTAGCAGTGCAGCAAGAGTCTGTTCAGAAGCTGCAGCTGGTGCAGAATTTTGTTGCTAAGAGTCTGAAGGTGACAGCCATAGATTTAACCTGTTTTACAGAATATGGTAGGAATGCCCTTTTGAAAGTTTTACTTTTATCAGGTATGTATTGAACAAGCAAGTCTGGGCAGATTGTAACTAAAAAACCTAACATATAAAAAGAAATATAGCTGACCAGAAGAGCAACATGCAAAAATAAAAGAATAAAATTAAAACAATTCTGATAAAATGAAACAAAGTGAAAGAAGTAGTGGACTTTATAAATCACCCTGTCTTTAAATTTTGGGAGAACAGTCAGTCATTTAACAATTTCTGGAAGACATTAGTATGGTAGTCTTATGAGACTCTAGGGAGAGACCATAACATTTCTATAAAAGGAGAAGCACTAGGGCAATACAGTATCTCAAAATATTTGAGATTTGAGGTTGCTGTATAAAAATATTTGGAAGACATAATTAACATTGCTAGTTTTTCTCCCAGGCCTTTTTTATTTAACCAAAATGAAGATTTATCTTTTATCTTGATATACTTTAAGGTAAGCCTAGTTTTTCACCCAGATCCAAATCTATATGTAACCATATGGTACAATGAAGTGGTCGAAGTTAGTTTTACAGAAAAGATTTGACTCCATGCAGTCCTTCCCAAAGTCAGTGGATATGCTTTTTAATGAAAGTGATGCAAATATTTTTAAAAAGTACAGGTTCTTTTTCGGCAGAATCTCATCTGCCATCATCAGGCTTCTGTATTGGACACATGACATGGGAAAATACCCGAACAAAGCTGAATACCATATATATATATATATTCCCACGTCATGTGTCCAATACAGAAGCCTGATGATGGTAGATGAGATTCTGCTGAAACGTCGCTACAACTTTAAAAGCACAACTACAATGACGTGGGGAAATACCTGAACAAAGCTGAATGCCATATAT
>NW_020769310.1:39882684-39901281 GCF_900518735.1 Pseudonaja textilis
TATTTTAAGGAAAGAGAGAGTGAGAGAGAGAGAGACACACACAGAGAGAGAGAGAAAGAAAGAGAGAGAGAGAGAGACAGACAGACAGACAGACACACACACACAGAGGATAAACACTAACAATTTTCCTCATAAAACACACTAGTTAAAAGGGAAGAAAAATGATGTAATTCTCTTTACTAAAGTGGGAAATTGTGGTACAGTTCCAAGTACCAATACAAAGTATGCTATGAAGGAGCTCACAAAGGCCTCTTGGTGTTCACATCGAAGATCTTTTACTGATTTTAAAAAATATAACTAAAGAAGCAGTGAAGCTAAATAAATCAATGTCAAAATCCAAAGATTGTCAGGATGATGAGAATGAAAACTAGTTTAGCTGACAAAGATACCAGTAATGACTCTGGACTGTAAAGCTCCCATTTCATTCAATTTCTGTTTTGTGAAAGTTATAAAAGCAGTGAGATTTACAGCTATCTTATCTAAATAAAAACCAGTTCAAGTAGAAAACATGAATACACTACAGAGACTTTATTTTTCTCTATTTGGTTGCTAAAACTGCTACAAGTGCAATTTCATGCATAAAAAGCTTTTAGACGTTTACTGGGACTTCAGAGAACATGGCAGAAATTAAAAGAGAAACTTTATAATGACAGCAAATAATGTTTACACTGATAAATGTGTTTGATGAGTAAAACACTTTCATCAAAGCAAAATATTTCACAGTTTAAAGGGGTTGCAGTTATTCAGTTTCCTTCCAATCATCAAAACTTTTCCATTAGAGTTTGATGATGGAAAATAAAATAAAGTATACTCTTGTTTTACGAGACTAATGAACAACTAATAAATGAGACCACAAATCTTCTCATATAGTATGACATAGTTTTGGTTGGACATCAGGCTAAGGCATAATAGTCTAGCCAATGTATTGGTTCTTCAATCTTACTTACTATATATAATCTTTGAATAATGTACTGGGGCAACATAAAAAAATAGTCAGCCCAAGTATAAATGCAACAGTATGTGCAAATGACCTTGAGAGATGGGTCAAAAGAGATGCTGCCTATGAGAAGTGCAGGTGGGTGTAGTCTGCAATAGCAATAGCACTTAATATTCTGCTTTTTAGTGCTTTACAGCCCTCTCTAAGCAGTTTACAGAGTCAGGATATTGCCCCCAACAATCTGGGTCCTCATTTTACCCACCTAGGAAGGATGGAAGACTGCGTCAACCTTGAGCCTGGTGGGAGTCGATCTGCCAAATTGCAGGCAGCTGGCTGTTGCAGAAATAGTTTGCAGTACTGTACTCTAATCCCTGCGCCATCAAGGTTCTTGTGCAGCTGGAAAGAAAACCAGAAAAAATCTTCCTTCACTGGTTAGGCTGTCAAATAAGATGATGGGAGATTTGTACTTTCAGACTTGCAAGATTGTATTAATGTAGCTGTACAATTAAGTAGAATTAGCTTATCTGGTTACTTTTCCTATCTGGATTACCTGGAAAGGTGGACAATAAAGTAGTCAGTACTAGGAAAATTTTGTATTTTGATTTACTTTAGCTTACATTATATCTATTTACATTTAAATTAGGACAGTGCAAGGGTTTGATCTGGAGGTTCAATTCAAAAGTGATTTTACTGAATCTCTGAATCAAATTAACCTTCCAAATAGAATTGACAATGTGTTATTCAATTTAATCAGTTTTAACTATTTAATATTCAACTATTTAATATTAAGTCTATTTTCCAAAGTGATCTACCTCATCAAATCAAACTGACAGTTTAAATCAAACTGATGACTTGAACTGTGTTACAGTAAATCCACATAGCTTTATTATTTAAATCTACTTAATACATATTTAACCACTATTCTCTTTGGTCTCATTAAATATGTTTGAATACAGGTTGAAATATATTTTTGTGCAACAACTACAGTAGTATTCAGCCATTAGTTTTCAGTGTTTATAAGTTTGCATCTCTGGTTACACAGGTAGTCCTCAACTTATGACCATAATTGAGCCCAAAATTTATGCTTCTAAGTAAGAAATTTGTTAGGTGAGTTTTGCCTCTTTTTATGACTTTTCTTGCCACATTTGTTTAGTGAATCACTGCAGTTATTAAATTAGTAAGACGGTTTTTAAGTGTACCTGGTTTCCCCATTGACTTTGTTTGTCAGAATATTGCAAAAGGGGATCACATGACTCTGAGACTCTGCAACCATCATAAAGTCAGTTGTAAAGCACAGAACCACAACACATTTTGCTACCAAACTTTAGCCTTTAGGACATGGAACTGTCATTAAAAAAGGACACAAAGATATCAGTGGTGGGATTCAATTTTTTTTTTTTACTACCGGTACTGTAGGCATGGCTTGGTGGGCATAGCAGGGAAAGGATACTGTAAAATCTCCAGTCAGAGGTAGTATTTGCCGGTTCTCTGAACTACTCAAAATTTCTGCTACTGATTCTCCAGAACTGGTCAGAACCTGCTGAATATCACCTCTGAAAGATATGTAATAGAGTTGACATTCCTGGAGGTATTTATAAACATGGAAAATAATTTGGCATTGAAAAATTGGTCAAAAATTTGAAAACTGCAGTTCAAAGTTTCTAAATGTAAGATATGCACTTAGGGAAAAGGAATCCTCTGGCAGTATTGGAAGTACTGTGTTACACAGAATAACAGAAGAAAAAGGTTTACATGTACTCATAGAAGACGACTGAAAAAATGAGCAAAAGCTGTGACCAAGCAATTGTGAAGGCAAACAAAATTCTGGGATGCATCACTAGAGGGATCACCATCAGAAAAAAGGAGGTCTTAATGCCATTATATGGAACAGGGACATATGGAATTTGTCAGACCCTGTTTGGAATATGGTGTCCAGTTCTGGAGACTTCACTTAAATGGATATTGATAAGATTGAGTGAGTTCAGAGATGCCCAGCAACCATGGTGCAAGGTCTGAGAGACAAAACATGACAAAACAGGCGCTGAATATGTACAGCCTGAAGGACAGAAAGAAAAGGAGTGACATGATTGAAACTTTTAAATATATTAAGGGAGTGAATAAGGGGTTAGAAGGCAGTATTTTCAAGCAAAAACTAAGAACACGGCGACATAATTTCAACCTGAAAGGAAGGAAGTTCAAAAGTAATGTTTTTAACCCCCTCTCCCCTCCCCAGGAGGACCCTTTGGCTTTTCTGGGAATTTGTCATGGAATTGTTTAACTAATCTAATCACCTTCACATCCCAAATTCCCAGGCTCAGAAATGTGGCAGCATGGAAGCTGCTGGTGCTAATATGGCTTCCAAAGCTGACAGTTAGAAAGTATTGCTTTATTGAAAGAGTAGTGGAACTAACTTCTGGTGGAAGTAGTAGTAACTGAGCTTAAATATGCTTGGAATAAACAGATGTCCATTATCCAATGGGATGACTGCAGATAATCTTTTCTTATCAATGGGTAAGAACCAATATAATGACTAAGATGCCAGGCTAGAAACCAAAAAAGTCTAAGCTTTAGTCCTGCTTTAGGCATGAAGCCAGTTGACTGACCTTGATCAGTCCCTCTGTCTTAGACCTAGGAAGAAGGACAGTGGCAACCCATTCCAAAAAATCTTGCCAAAAAACCTTTAGGAAATAACACTGGCAAACACCAGACATCAGTCTTGATTTGAAGGCACAGATCCAGGCACACAGGAACATACAATCATAGGTACAAACATCTATTTCTTCCTATTAATTATAATTATAAATTTATAATTATAAAATCCACCATTGCCAGTCCAATCCTAGTTGAAAAGGGAGGAGAGTAGATGTCTGACTCAGAGGTGGTATTCAGCAGATTCTGACCAGTTCTGGAGAACTGGTAGTGGAAATTTTGAATAGTTCAGAGAACCAGCAAATACCACCTCTGACTGGAGATTTTACAGTATCCTTCCCCTGCCACGCCTAGCAAGCCATTCCCACAGAACCGGTAGTAAAAATTTTGAATCTCACCACTGGTCTGATTCTGCAACAAGTCAGCCAAAATTTGAATGTCACATCATTATGCATCAAACCCAAACAGCGAGATGTGCTGCACACCGGATGAAGTAGCAGGCAAAATTGCAAACTGCAGACTGCACAATATAGCGGGAATAATGTAAAGAACACCAAGATTTCTTCCTACTAATTCTATTCAAGAAACTTTGCGTTTTCTTAAACAATGTAAAAAGGAAACAGGAAAACAAATATTGTGCTTTTTTTTTAAAAATCATTCTGCTTGTAAAAACCTAACAGAATGCCCCAGGCCATGAAGCCTGTAAGTTGAGAGCACTTCATGCTTATAAATAGGATTGGTATATAAGGAAATTGGTATAAATATTCATTTGTTTGTTTGTTTGATTGATTTCTATAGTCCAATTCAACCAAGTGCCACTGGACAAAAAATATTGTATGATAATACTTACAACAAATTTTATTCTCAAGGATAGTGAAGATGTAGAAATTTTATATATAGAAAGAGTTTTAATAACTTTCAGTTTAGAACAACAGAAAATGTTTCTTTGCTACTGATGAGTTCCTTGTAAGTCTTTCCCTATTCCTTAAAATGAGTTCAAAGAGGAAATGTCACATACTGTATATTACAAATCGCATCGTCTCATTTCCCCCTTCTCCTTTTTGGCCTCAATTTGTTTTTGGCTTTTGCTTTTCTAACCTGACAACATCCGCATTAGCTCTCTGAAATGAAGCTCTCCACAGTGGAGTTGTTGAAGAGGGTTTTTTTTTTATTTGATAAATACTGTAGGAATATAACCCCAAGGAATTCAACACAAGAAAATATTTGATGCTATTTCTTTTTTCATCTGTGCTAGAACTTTGAAATAACAAGGTCCATCAAGGATAGTAGCTCTGATTATGGTTTGTTTGATACATTTTTTTTTAGATCTGTGAGTTGTTAAGGTATCTTCTGCCCTTAACAAATATAAATAAAATCTGCACATCAGAAGGGTGCCCTTTATTTTATTGGTGTGCTTTGTTTTGCAACTTACTTATTTGAAAACCATAAGTCATAAAGAATTCAAGGAGCAAAAGCAGGTGCATTTTCAGAAGCTGTTATTAGATCCAAGGATATAGGTTGTCACTGAGAATTATGACCATCATCCTCTTGTTTTCTAATTGCTGCCCCATATGGCAAAATAAGTATATCATACTCAAAATTTAACCAGTGGCTGAAAAGGTAGGTCAATAAATTCTGTTGTCCAAACAACATAACTCAGTGAAATTGCTTTTTCAGCAGATATCAAGTATGGCACAATGTTTCACATGAAATGATTGTTATCTGTGAATACTAGGTTTTGGTGAACTCATATACTTGCACCCTTAGAACAAATAAAAAGAACCAGATTTTCTGTAGCTAAATAAGCAAATGGAATTGGAGCGTAAATGATTATAACTATGCCTAGCATATACACACTATGTTCTAGCATAAGTGTTGTATGTTTCCACAGTGTCAACAAATTTAATGGCTCCAGCAAACAACATGTATGTTATGGAAAGAGATGAATGTGAGATGATTAAACTGTAAACACTTTTACATTGCCTAGGAAGAGAACTGAAGTACAGCTGGAATAAATATGGACCTGAGCTGTAATTTGTTCATCAGCGCATGTTGACAACATTACCAGATTAAAACAAAAACAAAAACCAATAAAGAGAAGAAAGAACTGGTGGTTTTTAAATCTCTTCCACATCACTTCTATAGATCTGTCCCATTTAGCTCCCAGTAGCTGCCACTACTATTATTATATTCAAACTAGCTTGTCACAGACTTTATCGGATATTTAGAGATGCACAATTGCATATTTGAGAATAACGTTAAATTGCTTTGTGATGCAAAAAATTGTGTAAAACTGGCACACAGTTTCACTTTGAGAAGATCAAGCTTTGAGGTTCTTAGTAGGAGTCCCAGGTTTGTGAGATAGTGTGCACATTGTGGAATTTGTGGAACAGAGTAGTACAAAACACCATTAATTTCAGCTAACCTTGTACAGTATATAATTAATTGTCTAAATGTATATAATGTAATGTTTTCTACAGTCATACCCAACCTGGGTGCTTTCAAAACATGAGGATATTAGTAAGTCTGATTTGCAATATTCCTCATTCCATTTTAGTTCAGTTCCTTTTGTATCTTTATAAATGAGCACATGAGCACATTGGACAAAGTTTCATGTGTATGCCCATTTCCCCTAATGATGTTCATACTTACATGTTTGCATGTTTAGTCATTCAGTATAAGTTGAAATTATAATGGCTTTATTTATTTATATATGTGTATTTATAATAAAATATGGGTATGTTTTTCCCCTTTTTACAGATATTTTTTTTCTTTTGTAACCATGTTTTCTTTTTCATTTCATTTATCTTCTGTATTTCATTAATAAAAACAAATGTTAAAGTAAGGCATTGAAGACTTGGCTATTTCCCTAGGCATTTGGGTCAAGTGGATAAGTGAGTTCTGTTGTTATTGACATCTTTTTGTCAAGTGGGTTTATCATTTATCCTTGAGTGGGTTATATGTGTTAAGATTTTCTGGCTTCAATCTCTGTGATTCTCACACAAAAGCATTTATGTGAGATGGACAGCTATATAAATCATATTAAATAAATAAATAAAGTATGGATGGATTGATGAAATAATTTATTTTACTAAGGGCATCATTATTTTATTGACTTTTTATTCTGGCTTTCCATCAAGGAAAAGATAGGTGGCTGAAGTAGGTACTTATAAATATAAAATGAAATTAAGAACAAATTGATTGAGCCCCAAAGGAAATGTACAACTAATGAAAATTTATCGGTAATAAACATCTTTCATTATTTGAGTGATGTAGCCTGAATATTGAATTTTCAATCTATTAAAATTATTGTTATTGCAACTGTTTTCTTTCCAGAGAATCCTTTAATAGCTTCCATTTATTAATTAATAACCATGTAAGCCGCTCAGGAGATCAATTATTTCAGAAGCCCTTCTTTTGCAACCAAAAGAGTGCAAAATATGTCATTGTCAAATTGCTAGGTCCTATCCCTGTAAACAATAACATTAGAGGTTAGGTAGTTAAGCAGCTACTGGTTAGAGAATGTTCTCATGGGGACAAAGAGATTTAAAAGGAACCTGTATATTTTCAGCAAATTTTCATTCTTATTTGTGGGATCACTTGTCAGAAACATACAGTAGAGGCAGATCTAGTATGGATAATTGTAGATTCATAGTTCAAAAAAAGCAGGCAAAGATTCCAGCATTCCTAAATCATATTTAAAGAAGAAAACCAACAATCTTCCCCAACCCATTTATGTTTCTTTCTTTATAAAGGGCTAGTAATCTGACCTCTTTGGTTCTGAAGGTCCAAAATGCATATTTATTTCTTTATTTATACAGGTAGACCTCAACTTACACCGGTTTGTTTAGTGACCGTGCAAAGTTACAACAGTACTGAAAAATGTGATTTATGACTATTTTTAAAAGTTATGATTTTTGCAGCATCCCCATAATCATGTGATCAAAATTCAAATGCTTGGCAACTGGTTCAAATTTATGACTGTTGCTGTGTGCTAAGATCATGTAATCACCTTTTGCATCCTTCTGACAAGCAAAGTCTATGAGGAAGCCAGATTCACTTCAACTGCAGTGATTCACAAGCAACTGTGGCAAAAAAGATCACAAAATGGGGCAAAATTCAAATGTTTCACTACTTAACCACAAAAATTTTGGGCTGAATCATGGTTGTAAGCTGAGGGCTACCTTTATATCACATTTAGAAAGTTGGGCCCAATGAAAAGCAATAATTGATACCATTGGCCTGAATTCCACTTACCATATTTTTTGTACTATTAGACCAACTCCCCCCCCCCCAAAAAAAAAAGTGGGTGAAAATTTCTGTGCATCTTATAAAGCAAATATTGTGGCAGGGGGTTGGTGTGATGCCTGATTGCTGTCGCCTTTTTGCTGCCACCCATTTGCTGCCAATGGGCGGCGATAGGTAGTGGTGGCAATCTCCAGTATTGGGGATGGGTGGTATTCTGGGAGGCTGATCCAACCACCAACCACCAGCTTCTTGGCAGCAAAGGCTTCAGTGTTCCCCAGCAACAGCAACAGCTCAGTTCAGTTGCCCAGTGGTAGGTGAGCGGCAACAGAGCAGAGACCTGACGAGCCATATGCTGGAGCTGCGATAACCTGCTGAAGCTGACCTGGCTGTTTGCTGTTTACTGCAAGGATGCTAGTCAGATGAATACCAGATGGATGCTGATAGAAAGAGGCAGATAATTTTTTCTTGTTTTCCTCCTCTAAAGCTAATGTGTATCTTATAGTATGGAGCATCTTATAGTGTGAAAAATATGGTAAGTTTCTCAGTATGGCTGATTTGGGGCTTTTTATATAAAAAAATACTTTCACAGAGAATGCCAGTATTTCTCCTTCCAACAAGACTAAAAGGTCTTCATAGCAGCCATACCAGGCCTTCAAGTTGATTTTTCTGCCTTGGAACCTCATGGAATGGATCAAAGAGAAGCACATTTTTGAATGATTTTTATAGGCCTAATCCTTAATCTAACAGAAGCATGAGATTGTCTCATAGAGACCTAACCTATTCTCTACAATAGGTTTTCAACATTAAGTCTTCTTTTCATACAGTCATTTTGCTGATTTTGGAATTATAAAAAACATGTTCTATTTGTTGTAATCATCCACAAAGGGTCTGCTTACTCTCTGTCCAATTTTAAAACTACCTTCTGAATATAGTTATACGTTGCCTCTAAAATAGAATAGCTTTTCCATAAAAATATACTTATATTTATAGACTATCTACATCCATATACCTAGTAATTTTGATTTGCTTTTGGATAATATGACACTTTAATTGAGTTTAATTTTTGACAAGAACTTGAACATGCCAAGAAGGCAGGTAGAAAACCACCTGTACTAGTTCTGTGAAATTGCTGCACCAAGGGAATAGCGCCCAAGGATCATGTTTTTTTAAAAAAAAAAACAGCAGAAAAGGGGAAAGAAATTGTCTTTAATAAGTTTAGATTTAATAAAATTTTAAAAATGCATTTTTTTTATCTTTATTACACCAATGTTATGTTTTTGTGTTATGTTGTGAATTGTCAAGAGATTTTGGTATGCCTAAAAATATGTATTTGAATTCAGGTGTAGAAAGGTTAAGTTTTAAAAATACAGGCCAAATAATAATCTTGAATTATTCCTTTTCCAAGTATATGGAAGGTGTTTCCTTGACAACAGACAACTGTATCTCGGCTGTGATTTTTCTGTACCATATTGTTAAAAATAGTGGAAAATTGTGAGATTCTGCAAGTGTATCCAAGCACAGTTTGGAGGAACGTAACATACCTTCAAAACTGATCAAAAGTCTTCAGACTTTGAATTGACTCCTACAATACTTCAAAATGAAACTGATCTTTAATTTGGCTTACATCAAAATGTGTCAAGATCTTATAAATACTCAATTTATGTTATTAAACATCCCAGCAATAACCAACTTTACTGTCTTAATTTTTAAAACATATTACAAATAAAACCTTGCTACTTAGCAAAAAGAAAAAGAATTCTCCTCACAAAATGACTTCATTGGTTTTAATTAATTTCACATTCAAAAGTTTAACTTACTTCCATTCTGAAAGGTTTTGACATCTTTTTGAAGCTAAACATTTCCAGCATGACTACATTCACTCTACAAACTCTCTAATTGGTCATTTATTCTTCTATTCATTCATTTCTTCTTTCCTTCATTGCTGTTAACTCAATAGGAAAACACAACTACAACTTATAGCTGCAACACTGACAGATCCGATACAAATTATTTTACACATTCCAGGAATGAATACCTAGGAACAAGTGACATTGTGCAATTAAACCAACCCATTTCATGCAAATTCTTTAGTTCAGAAAAATTCAAAAGACTAATCATTTTGATTATTTTTTAATAGCAATGTGAAGCTCTGTATTTACTGCCTGATGAAACTCCTGAAATGCATTGTGTGTCTTCAAAAGCTGTCTAGGCTGCTGAATAGGATACTATAAACCTGATTTCAACAGACTGAAAACAAGATGTGACAAGCAGTTTGACACTGGCCCTCGACTAATTTCCGTTATTTGTAAAGAGGAGCATCTGAATAGAAAGAACTCAACAGAGTGGGTCAGTATGGTTGAGGCCATGTCAGTTCACACATAAAAATCCAGTACAGGGAAAAATAAGCAGCCATTGATTTCCAGAGAAAGCCCCAGAGCCTGTGGAAAGTTGCCAAAATGAGGCACCAGCTGCTCTCTGCTGGAAGCTTTTGTGGGAGGGTGAGAGAAGGGAACGAAAGCTGGTGGGCCTAAGAAAAGGGAAATGAGATAGAAACCAGGATAGAAGAGGTCTTCCCGACTGCCTCAGCAGTGCTTTATTCTGAGAAAATGCTTTAAAAAACTGTGTGTGTGCATGCACACACACACCAACCACCCCCCCACACACACACCAGTTCCCCCCTACTTTTATTTAACACGGTGAATTGGGAACATTTCCAGTGGGAATTTCTCATGCTCTCTCACATTTCCTGAATTCAACCTTCTGTTTTTCTCCCTACTGTTCTGATCTAATAAATAAATATAGGCTTTAAAAAAAGAACAAACGCTCAGTGTGATTGCAGTTCTTCATTAGCATAATTGCATTATGGCAACAATTTCAGAAAGATAATAAATGGAGAGTATTTTGCCGATGTCTTTAGGCCTTTAATATTAATAATAATAAAATCCTGCTTTCAATTTTATTTAAGTACTTCAGCAGTAGGCGAAGGAGGAAGAATTTTAGCGATGAGCAATAAGCCTTTTGTTTAAAACTAGACTGGAAAGCTATTTAAAATATTCATAAGATAGCATAACATCAGCATGAACCTTCAAGTTTCAGACAGATTCCAAAGTTGAAATGTTTATTACTTTTACAAAGCAGTAAGACTATCACGCTTTTCTACATTTACTACTACTTTTCTACATTTGCTACACACTACTAATTAGAGCATGGACAACATTTACTAGACCAATACTCGAATACAGCTCATCAGTCTGGAACCCACATTACATATCTGATATTAGCACAATTGAGAAAGTGCAGAAATATTTCACAAGAAGAGTTCTCCACTCCGCTTCTCGTTGTAGAATACCTTATGCCATCAGACTTGAAATTTTAGACCTAGAAAACCTTGAATTACACCATCTTCAATCTGGTCTAAGTATGGTATATAAAATCATACATTGCAATGACTTACCTGTCAATGAATACTTCAGCTTCAACCATAACAACATAAGAGCACACAATAGATACAAACTCAAGGTTAACGGTGACAAACTTGATTGCAGGAAATACGACTTCAGCAACAGAGTGGTAAATGTCTGGAATACTCTACCTGACTCTGTGGTTTCTTCCCCAAACCCCCAAAACTTTAACCTTAGACTGTCTACTATTGATCTCACCCCTTTCTTAAGAGGTCTGTAGGGGGCATGCATAAGCGCACCAACGTGCCTACCGTCCCTGTCCTATTGTTTCTTTTATTTTTCTTATATGTAACCATTTCATGTATTCATAACTATGTATGTACTTATACCTATTATCTTGTAAGCAATTGACAAATCAAAATTAAAAAATTAAAAAAGCACATAAAAGAGATACAAAGGAAACTTTTACTTTCCCATTCTTCTATCATGAGAAGGGATGGAATCATACAGATATGTACATATTAAAGAAAGATTAATTATAATTTATATATTTTACTATTTATTTATTTTTTTTAAACAATTTTATTGTTTTTTTAACAAACAAACAAACAGACAAAACATAAAAACATCAGCTCTTCCGTATTTATATACAAACAGTGAGTCGGTTGGTTCATCAGTTTTGTGCATTCATTTCGTAGTCACAATTACAATTACCTTATATAATAACTCTTATTGTCAATGCAAACTTATATATCCTCATATCATTATTAAAGAAAAAAAGATTTGACTATACTTTTATTCAATCATGCCTTATGAGATAACTATAATTTAAGTAATTTATTCTATAACAAATCATATAGTCCTACCAGTTCTATCCTAAATAAAAGAAAAAAAGAAAAGAAAAACCATTTTATAAATATAATATCAAATACCAAAAAAGAAAAAAGAAAAGTGAAATCAATATTATTCCTTATTGTCTAACATTCTAAATATTCTATTTTTGTATTTCATCATTCAGCCATTGATAGAAAAGATCCCAAATTATATAAAATTGTTTATCTTCTTGCTCTCTAATTTCAAAAGTCAATCTACTCATCTCAGCACATTCCAATATTTTCTTTATAACTTCTTCCTGCAATGGAATTTTCTCATTTTTCCAATTTTTTGCAAATACAATCCTAGCCGCAGTTAATACATTTACAATCAAATATTTCAAATCTTTACTATAAACATCTGGTAAGATTCCCAATAAGAAAAGCTCCGGTTTCAAATCTATATGCTTCTTTGTCATTTTTTCCAACCACATGCGGATTTTAGTCCAATATTTTCTAGCATCCTCACAAGTCCACCACATATGGTAGTATGAACCAGGTTTCTGATGACACTTCCAACATTTTTCCGATTTGTTCTTGAACATTCTTGCTATTCTTGTCGGGGGGAAATGCCACCTGTAAAACATCTTATACAAGTTTTCTTTATAGGCTGTGGACATTGTCATTTTATAGTTTTGCAACCATAATTTCTGCCATTTCTCTAGGTCAATCCCGTATCCAAAATTCCTCCCCCAAGCAATCATAGTTTCTTTAACTTGTTCTTCCTCTAGCTTAATTTCCAATAAGTAACCATATAGCTTTTTAATCACCTTTTCATCAGTACCCATCAAAATCTTATCTAAATCAGTCTGTTTATCATAAAATCCCTCTGTTTTGGAATCCTCCTCATACCTTGAGTGTATTTGCACATATGAAAACCAATTCATCTGTATACCTTGTTCCTCTAAGTTTTATATCGATTTAAGTTCACCCTTTTCATCTAGTAATTCCCCATAGCTAACTGTTTGTTCCTTTTTATAAATTATAGGATAAGAAAACGCTTCTATCGTCGATAACCAAACTGGAATTTTCAAATAACATTGTTTTTTTGTCTTCTCCCAGTTTAACCACAAAGACTCCCGTATATAATGTCTTCTAAAATAACCCTGTGTTTTGGTTCCCTTGTACCATAGAAAAGCATGCCAACCCAACAACAAATCATGACCTTCTAGTGTCAACAATCTAGTCTTCCTTAATGTTATCCATTCTTTAACCCACATCAAATTTGCAGCTTGATAGTACAACTCCCAATTAGGCAAGCCAAACCCTCCTCTAGTTCTAGCATCCTGTAAGAGCTTTAGCTTTATCCTTGCTTTCTTGCCTTGCCATATATACTTCAACACAATTTTATTTAAGTCCTCAAAATAGTCTTTTCCAAGCCTTATTGGTATTGTTTGAAACAAAAATAAAATTCTGGGTAGAATATTCATCTTAATTGTTGAAATCCTCCCTATTAATGACAGTTGTAGGTTTTCCCATTTCTTCAGGTCTTGGGCTATCTGTTGTTTAAGTTTAATGTAATTATTCTCTTTTAATGTACTACATCTTGGCGTCAAATATATCCCCAAATACTTAACCTTGTTTGTAATTTGGATTTTTAACAATTCTGCCAATTCTTCTCTTTGTCTTAGTAACATATTCTTTGACAAGATCTTTGTTTTATCTTTATTTATTTTGAGACCGGCCACCTCACCATATGCCTCTATCTTTTCCAGCAGCTTCAAGGCTGTTTCTATAGGATCTTCTAAGATAAAGACTAGGTCATCTGCAAAAGCTTGTAATTTAAATTCTTCCTTTTTAATTTTCATTCCTTTTATAGTTTTATCTTCTCTGATATTTCTATTCAACACTTCCAAAGTCAATACAAATAGCAAGGGAGAAAGAGGACAACCTTGTCTTGTACCTTTTCTTATATTAATAGGATCTGTAAATTCTCCCTCCATCATTATCTTAGCTGTTTGTTCATTGTAAATTGCTTCTATTGCCTGGATAAATCTTCTAGCAAAGCCCATCTGTTCCATTAAAAGTAACATAAATCTCCAATTCACGTTATCAAATGCCTTTTGGGCGTCTAAAAATATCAAAGCCATTTGCTTTTCAGGATGCGCCTCATAATATTCCAAAGTATCCAGAACTACTCTCATGTTGTCTCTAATTTGCCGCTTTGGCAAAAACCCATTTTGGTCTGGATGAATAAAATTATTCAAATATTTTTTAAGTCTTCCTGCTAGTATTGAAGCAAAGATTTTATAATCTGCATTTAATAAAGAGATCGGTCTGTAATTCTTAATTTGAAGTGGATCCGCCTCCTCTTTTGGAATAAGTGTAATATAGGCCTCTGACCATGTTTTAGGTATCATCTTTTTTGACATAGCTTCATTCATAACTTCTAACAATGGAATACACAGTGATTCTTGAAAAGTTTTATAAAATTCTACAGGAAACCCATCTGAATCTGGTGCTTTTCCGTTGTTTTGTTTCTTAAGTGCTTGACTTAATTCCATCATTGTTATATTACTTTCTAGCATTTCTTCAATCTCTTTAGGTATCTTAGTTAAATTTGCATTCTGAAGGTACTGTTTAACTTTCTCCTCATCAATATCTTCTTTCTTATATAAATGTTTATAAAAATCATGAATAATTTCTTTTTTCTCTTTGCTGCCATGACAAATTTGACCTTGGTCATCTATTAATTGCAATATTTTCCTCGACTCTTTCTCCTTTCTCAACTTATATGCTAGCCATCTACCTGGCTTATTTACATCTTCAAAATAATTCTGTTTAGCATTCCTAATTTTCTGTGCCAGTTCTTCTTTCTCTATTAAGTCCATTTTATGTTTAGTTATATCCAGTTTCAGTTTAACGTCTTTTTTCTGTGGCGTTTTCTGCAGTTCTTTTTCAAGTCTTTTATACTCATCCTCCAAGGCTTTGAAAGCTTGCCTTTTCCTAATATTCTTTTTTCTTATATAGTCTATTATCAAGCCTCTGGCATAAGCCTTCATTGTATCCCAAACATTCTGTATTGAAGTGTCTTCTTTTCTATTTTCTTTTTTAAAAAAAGGCCAGTTCTTTCTCCATCCATTGTATAAATTCTTTCTCCTTTAAAATAGTATTATTTAACGTCCATCTCCATCTTTTTTTTTGTCCCTTCCATTTAATTGTCAAGGGGTTATGATCAGCCCAAGTACTTGTTTCAATATTTACTTCTTGAACGCTAGATATTAAGTCTGTTGAGATCCAAATCATAGCAAGTCTGGACCATGATAAATGTCTATTTGAATAGAAAGTATATTGCTTAAGTTTAGCATTTCTTTCTCTCCATATGTCTTTTAAAGTTAATTCATCTATCATTTTAAAAAAAGATTTAGGAAGAATTTTTCTATTATACTTTGCTGTTGTTGCAATATAATCGAATTTATTGTCCACGATTCCATTGAAATCTCCCATCATAATTATATTAACATAGTCCAGTCCAGCCATTTTGATATGTAATTTTTTATAAAATTCTTCCTGTTTATCATTCGGGGCATAAATTGCAGTCAAAAGTATCTTTCTATTGTTGTCCATTATTTCCACCATTAATATTCTCCCATCTTCATCAGCGTAAATCAGTTTTGCTGGGGTAGCCTCTTTGATATATAAAACCACCCCTCTTTTCTTACATTGAGTCAAAGAAGTAAACAATTTCCCTAATTTTGGTTGTACTAACAATTGTTCATGTTGCTTTTTAATGTGTACTTCTCGTAAGCAAATTATATCAAACTTTAATTTCCCTAATTTATGGAAAATCTTCCTTCTCTTAGCAGCTGAATTCAGTCCATTTATATTTATTGTAATCAGTTTTTTCTCTTCCATGGTTATATTTTATATTTAGATTTAACCACTCTCGTGGATCTTAATTCACGCTGATCTTTAATATCCACCTGTCCACCTACTGCGCCTTCTTCTTTTCCAATCTCCATTTGTTCCTCTTGAGGTTCAATTAATGAAACCTCCTTTTCTGCCTCTTCTTCTCTCCCTCCAAAAAATTCTGCGTAGAACAGTTCTGCTTTCTCGATTGAATCAATTCTATGTCTCTGTTCTTGCCATGTGAACATCAATCCTTCTGGGATCAGCCATCTGTAAGTCACCTCCTTTTTCAATAACATTTTGGTCAGGAATCGATATTCTCTTCTCATCTCTCTCACTCTTCTAGGTATTTGTTTTAGGACCAAAATTTCTTTGCCTTTATATTTCAACGTCTTCTCTCTTGCCGCTTGTAAAATTTGTGTCTTCATGGATTTTTTAGTAAATCTAATATGGACTTCTCTGGGCAGATTATTTCTCATCGCGTATCTTGTAAAAACTCGATATATCTCATCTATTCCATCCATCATCTTCTCTTCTGTTATTTCCAAGGCGTCCGCCAAGATTCCTATCATTATCGCAGCCAAATCTTGCCCTTTTTCTTCTTCTATATTTTGAAATCTAAGGTAAAATTCTGACCTCTCCATCTCTCACTTCAGCATCCTATTTTACTATTTATTTAATGTGGTCATTGAGATGACTCATTTGGTCCAGTTTCTCCTTTTTTCAAAGGTATATTTATTTCAAAAATCAATGTAAAAATTTGTCCAAAAGTAACTTTCTTCTCATGCACTTTATCTATATTTTTCTTAGCATATAATTCTGCTAGTGAAAAACTTATTTTTGAAAATGTTTCCTGAGTCAAATGTATATTTCTATTTAGTCTATGTGCACATTTAAGCATGCTTTTTCTCCAATATTA
The DNA here is from genome assembly GCF_900518735.1 of Pseudonaja textilis. The sequence goes on from NW_020769310.1 coordinate 39,899,560, forward strand.
TTCCTCATCTTGCACATTTTAAAGTAATTATGAATTTCATAGTCAAAGTTTAAAATATGTGTGAAAGTACAATCGGATTTGCATAGAGATTTGAAAAATGTAGAATTGCAGTAGGGAAGTTTGTTCTAGTCAAGCAATACATTTCCTGCATCTTTTATTTGAGCATATGTTTTTTTTTTGTGGCACCATACTTTAGTTTATCATTTTTAAATGAACTGCTCACTGCAGTTTTCGAAAAGAGATCTGGATAGCTAGCTTGGTGGTGGAGATGTGGTTTAATGAAGTGCTTTTGAAACTTGGCAACCTTAAGATATGTGGACTTTCCACTGTTGCCTTTGCTCTTTAGTCTACCATTAGAAGTGTTATTAGCCCAAATCAGACAAAATTCAGAAATAAAGGGGATTAAAATTAGAAAAGAAGAGTATAAGGTCCAAGCATTTGCAGACAACTTAGTATTTATTACAGAACACCCACTAAACACCAGACACATCAAGCTGCAAGAAATAGAAAAATTTGGGGAGATGGGTTGTCTGAAAATTAATAAAGACAAAACTAAAATGATAGTTAAAAATGGTACTGCAAACCAGAAAAAAAGAATTAGAGGGGGGCATTGGACTACAGATCGCAAAAAAGGTGAAATAATTAAGTGTATGGTTGTCATCAAGATGTTCTTCAATTAAAGAAGACAATTATAGGAAACTATTAAAACAAATAAAAAAGATTAACTATCGGGGAACCTACAATTGTCATTATTGGGAAGAATAGTAGCAATGAATATGTTGCCCAAACTATTATACCTATTTCAAATAATTCCTATAAAACTAGATAATTTTTTTAAAGAGCTAAACAAAATAACAATGAAATTCATCTGGTTAGGCAAGAAACTATGCATTAAATTGAAAATACTACAAGATAATAGGAGTAGAGGCGGCTTTGGACTACCAGAGTGGGAACTCTACTATCAGGCAGTGACACTAACTTGGATAAAGGATTGGGTAAATTTAAAAGATAAAAGAACTTTAACGTTAAAAGATCATGACCACCAGATAGGTTGGCACACATTTTTATGGGAAAAAAGGAGCAAGGTACATTCTTACTTCTATAGACATCAAATAAGAAATTCATTTATTCAGATTTGGATGAAAATTAAAAAGAAACATTATATGAAGATACCTCACTGGCTCTCAACTATGGAAGCCATGATCTACCTGAATACCTTGGATGTTTAAAAAATGGTAAGCTATAAAGATTTATTAGATAATCAAGGGAAGCTTAAAACAAACCAAGAGCTGAGAAAACAAGGAATTATAATTGACTGGTGGCCATATTTACAGGTTAGTTATAAAAAAGATTTATTGGAATTTGGATTTGACAATAAACAACAACAATTCGATAAAATTTTAGTTGGAGTGGAATAAAAATGTATAACCAAAGCGTGTAACTATTTCCTGGGATTTAATATAGAAGAAGAAATTGTAAAAGTATGGGCTCAGAACTTTGGATACAGTATTGAATTGGATGAATGGGAGAAATTATGGACAAGGAATTATAAATTAAAGACCACTATGGCTTATAAAGAAAACTTCTATAAAATGGTCTATGGTTGGCACCTGGCTCCAGTGAGACTGGCTAAGTTATACTCCAACACAAGTCCAAAATGTTGGAAATGTGGACAAAAGTACAGTACCTTCTATCATATGTGGTGGTTATGCCTCAAGACCA
>NW_020769310.1:39901291-39934416 GCF_900518735.1 Pseudonaja textilis
AAAGTACAGTACCTTCTATCATATGTGGTGGTTATGCCTCAAGACCAGGAAATATTGGGTTAAAATTAAAAAAACTGGCTAAAAGCACCAAATTGAACTCAAACTGGATTTTTTTCTATTAGGAATAATTACAGGTCAATACAGCAAAAAGATTAAATATATTATATTACATATTTTGACTGAAACCAGAATAGCTTCCGCACAATTATGGAAAGGAGCTAATATTCCCTCAAAATATTTAGTCATACAAAATATACTGGAATGCGCTGAAATGGATAAGCTCACATTGGAAATGAAAGATAAGGAGGATTTCTAATATTATGTAATATGGTATAAATGGTATGAGTGGTAAAAATAGACATAAAGATTAGGATGAAAAATTATGATAAATAAAGCAAGAGACCTTAATAGATTATCAATATATAATCATGTATATAAGATATCTGTATTTGTTGATGCCAAGATGTTGTTACAAATATGAATGTGATTTGTATTTTTGAAAACCGTAATAAAAATAATAATTAAAAAAAAGATATGTGGACTTTGACTCCCAGAATTCCCCATGCTGGTTTGATGCACTCCTGCATAGAATAGCAAGTAATCCTAGATGACCCAGAAGTTCCCTTCTGATCCATAAATTTTATATAAGTAGCATATGTGTGATAGTCATCTTAGTGTTTCAGAACCAGTCTAGCATAGTGCAGTGTTTTTGGGCCAATGTTATTTGTTCCAGTAATGATATTCAGTTTTCCCACCTCAAACTGGGAAAGAAGAGAGAATAGAGAATGAGGGCGGATACATTGCCAATCTGTGCTTCAGTCTATTGAAAGGAAATGAGTGGTCTATAAAGACAGTGGTCTGTCCCCTATGTGAGGAAGATGAGTGGTCTCCAAATTTGATAAACAAGCAAACAAACACATTTCACAGAAGTCGATGTCTGGCTTGCTAGCCAACACAAACCTTTTCTGGGTAGTTTTCTCTCATTGTTTTGGATTTGGCTTTGTGCTAAGAGGAAGACTACTCCCAAGGTAGCAAAATCTGCTTCAATTAGCTTTGAGCTATTACTTTACAGTTTTAATCGATAACAGTTATGGTGAACAGAATTATTGCAACTTTTATCTTTTCTAAAACTCTCTCTATAGTTGATAAACACTTTAAACATGTATGCCCTTTCTGGAAAGAAGTGGACTGTTTTTTCCGAATTTATGGGACTCATAATCTTTGCAGGGATGGTTGGTGAGAATTAAGAAATATTAGGTAGGATAACACTTTGCACTAATGCTTGCTTTGTTTTTATCACAGTTAACATAATCTTGTGTATTAAAGAATTTATATTGGTTGCAAGGCATTTTTCAAAAATGTCAGTATAATCAGTGCTGATTTTAAGTTTTAAGACTTGAATAGTTTAAGACCAACTTATTTGAAACACCTTCGATATATATGTTACATATGGAAATCATGCAACTTTTTTCTAAAAAACCATGAAATTAAACCTTGAAAACATGGGATAATATTGATCATGATATGAACAGAGATCCAAATCACAAGAAGAATGGAAAAAACATACTAGCAATTTAAAACTATAAATTTGGTGTAATAAAAAAGATTAATTTTTGTTGACCTTTCACTGAACAGAGGCCAACTTTAATCTTTCTTGATATTCATAATACTAAATTAATAAAATTATGAATAGTAAATAAAATTAAATAATATTGGAGATAGCCCATATGTTATCATATTTGCCCCATACCACACCCTTTCAACAAGGTACAGTGGTTTATTTGCAGTTACACTAGCAAAATTACATTTTTAAAGCCAAAACCAAACAATCTTAATAATGAATTACAACAGTATCGAGTCTCTATCATGAAATAGCAACATGACTAGGACTTTCAGTGAAGAAATGGAAACTGAAGATGGCTCTGCTTTTTGGCGTGATGGAATGAAAGTATGGTGAAATGAAGAGTGATAATTCCTTTCTAGACAAAAAGAGCACTTATCACCCACAAGTGCTTTAGACACATAATTGTTACCCGAAGTAACATTTTTCAGATGATTTCTTTGTTAATAGCTGTGGCAGAAATGAACATGAAAAGTGTAATAATGATCATGAATATTCATTTTGCTTCATTTATTATGCTCATCCTAGGAAATTCTTAAACTCAAGTATGCTCATTGATTGCATTCTTCTTCCAATCAGTTTTAGCCTGTTGTCTGTTGTTTGCCTAATGCAGTATGCTGTGACATGTACAGGTGGAAAGAGTCAACTAAAGAAGTCTCTATGTGGTTTCATGAATCACTACAAAAAATCTGCCCTACAAAACAAAGCACAATAGAAATCCTTAAATATCTAATTTTCTTTGGTAGCATAAAACGTATTCATTGGAGTAACTCAATAAATAGGAATTTTGGCTTCTTTATTTCTTCATTCATGCTTGCGGAACAATTTTATGGATAAAATTGGCAAATTGTAGTTTGTTGCATTTGAATGCCCCCCTGTGTGTCACGATTGTCTGGACTTCCGCTGTTTCAGGGTCAACGGGCAACTTTTGGTATGCCTGTGCGAGGTCTAATTTCACAAAGATTTCCCCTCCCCAAGGTAATGTAATAGATGCTGTACCACTGGAACTGGGTATGTGCTTTGTTGGAGCGCATGATTAAGGGTCGCTTTGTAGTCCCCACAGATGCGCATCGACCCATCAGGTTTAATTGGAATAACAATTGGGGTTTTCCACTTAGTGTGGTCAGTTCGTTCTAAAACCCCTTGTGTGATGAATTTATCCAATTGCTCATCGATTTTTGGTTTTAGTGAGAAAGGAACCCACCTCGCCTTTAGTCTTATGAGGGTTATATTTGGGTTTAGACTAAAGGAAATTGGGGACCTCCAGTACTTGCCCAGTTCTCCGTCAAATACATCTCAGAATTCTTCCATCAGGTCCTCTCCCCACTCTGTTTCGGTTATGCTGTTTATCCCTGTGACTTTGATTCCTAGTGGTGCAAACCATTCGAGTCCCAATAGGCTGGGTCGATTCTGGTCGACTATTGTCAGTGGAAGGACTCTGGTGTATTTTTTGAATGTTACCTTGAATTTTACAGTACCTACTATGGGGATTTTGTTCCCCATGTAGTCTTTCAGTGTTAGTGTTTGTTTTTTGAGTTCTTCCCGGCTCATGTCTGGTATCAATCTTTTTATGGTGTCCCACGATACCATTGACAAATATGAGCCTGAGTCCACTTCCATCCGGCATGGCTGGCCTTCTATGGTGACCTGGACATATATTTTCTTGGCATTTGTTGTGTTGGAGTGTCCGATGGTCACCGTCTGGTGTCTTTCTTCCCTTCCGTTGCTTGTTTCTCTCCATCACCTGTTTCTGTTGTCTTGGTTCCAACGGCTCCCTCTCTCTCTCTCTCTCTCTCTCTCTCTCAGAGGAGGTGTTCCATCTTTGTCTAGGGCCGTAGTTCTTTCTTGCTCAGCATGCCCTAGCAATATGTCCCTGCCATTCACAATGTTTGCAGATTGCATCTTAGAAATGGCACTTGGAACGTGGATGGTTCCCCTTGCAACTGGCACAACAATTTCTTTCCTTTTTCCATTCCGGTCCCTTCTGCCCTGTTCTGCCCAGAGTTGATTTACCCCTTCTTCTTCCTTATTGTCTTCCGATGGGGACTTGATGTCTTCATGGTGGGTTGTGGCAGTGTTTTGGGGTGTCTTCGGTGGCTCTTTGTTCAGCTTCCATATGGCATCTGCCAATTTCTGCATTGCTTCTGCTGTGGTAGCTTCCTCTATTGCTTCTTAGAGTGTTATTTTAGGTTTTGTTAATGATCTGCCCTGAAGTGTAAGATCTCAGTCTCAGGACCACTCCGTCCCTCATGGCTTCATCCATGTTTAGGAATTCGCACGCTTCGGCAACGTCCCACAGCATTGCAACGAAATTGCCGATGCTCTCACCTTTTTGGTCACGCTGATAAAATTCATGTCTTTTGATCAGGCAAGAAACAGTTGGTGTGTAGTGAACCCTCAGTATTTTTTCCAGGTCCAGCCAGGCCATCGTCTTCACATCAGTGGGTGCTGCTAATGCTTTGGCCATCTTAAGTACTGTGGGACTGCAATGGGTGAGGAAGATGGCTCTCTTCCTGTTTTTGGACACATTATGGAGGTCACTCCCTTCGAGGAACATGAGAAATTGGTCAATGTATGATTCCCAGTCTTCAGTTGCTGGATCGAATGGTACAGGTGGCGTGCTGTTTCCGGCCATTTCGCCTTGATGCATTGCTGGTGTTTGTCAGTCGCCACATGCTCACTGGTTCCCTTTGTCTCAGAATCCCATCCTCGTCACCAGTGTTAAGTCACGGGAATGAGTCCATCTAGGACTGAGCAACGAAGAAACCGCGGCAGCCCTTCTTATATTCGGGCTGCTCATGGCTGTGGCTCTTCGAATTTCCTGCCACCATGGACCGACCAATTACAGATAAGTATGCTAATATATAACAAAGAGACTATTTTATATTATCTAATATGTAACATGCTTTTAGCTACTCTTTTACAATGTTTTCTCTAAACTAGTAGTGGTTAACTTGCAGTCCTAGAATGGAAGGTGTTTCTCAGTGTAATTCCAAACACCCTCTGCAAACAAACAGTTCATCCTTTTAAAAAAGGATATATCTCATCTCAGCAGTCTGATAGGTGACTTCAATCAGAGAAGATAGGAAAGTAATATCATTGGAGGCTCTGGTTCTTTCTGTTCCCACCTTTGACATATAATTACCTCTATAGGATGACAGCCTTTGCCAGAAGAAAAATTATATACTCTTGGTATAATAAAATAGCAGGACTGGGAAGGTGAAGAACACCTACATAGGCTCTAAAGAGGGGTTTGGAACAACATCACCAAAAATTGCTGCTTTAATTCAGCTTCTAATAGATGGAAGTAAAACTGAAGTCACTGCCACATAGGATTTTTGAAATGCTTTGTCACTATTTGATCCATAAAGAGCTGATAAAACCCACAATGGCATCAAAAAGTTTTGTGCATTGTGATCCCACCACATAAATGATATAAATTATACAGATAGTGCAAGTATGCAATTTGTATCACTTGCATTCATATCACCTGCAATCCGATACCCATGTTATGAGTCATGCTGTCAACTATTTGGTAACTGGAATCATACAAAGGCAAACTTACCATTAGCAATGTTGACCTCAACAGTGATCCATTTTTTTTACTGGTGGAAATTTTTTCCTTGTCCCATTTCCTGGATCCTGGACTCATTCAGTAATTATATTTTCTCACCCAGAGCTCAAGGTCTTGTTTCTACTGCCTCTTTGTAGCCATACTATTCAATAGTTCTCTTTCTCTATCTCCCCTCCATCATTTTAACCACTAGAGTAACATGCAATCATAATTAGAGAAATTGAGAAAAACTTTGTTTTACAAAATATATAATTATGTTACCATCACAGTCTGCAAAAGGCTGTTAAATAGTGGGACAACTCCTTCTGTCATGCAGTGAATCACTTCTTGAATTCCTCCAAAAATTGTCATTCATTTATTTATTTAGTCAATTTATATGCTGCTCATCTCATCAGGAGATGACTCCAGGTGGCTTACAATCATTAGAAACTGATGAAAAACATTAAAACATTGCAACAATAAATAATAATATTAAATTACTTTAAAATTGACAAAGATGGAAAGGAAGAGAGCAAGATCACATGAGGAGGGAGGTGGGAGTCTTATCTAGATTGCTACGTGTTGTGGTAATTCCCCGTTAGGAGAATGAGTGCACACAGGGAAACGTAGTGAGAGTGATGAGGAATAACACACAACCAGCACACAGATACACTGTATAGTAAAATGTAGGCTTTTACTTCCAGTAAATGGTTAAGCAAAGTCCAACAAGCAGTCCAAGTCATACACCGTTAAAGCAGTCAGTTTTCAGTTCAGGGATAATCCAAAATCAAAGTCCAGTATCATAAACAATTACAGACTTACACCAAATCCAAGAATAACGATGATCAGCAACAGTCAATAGGGAAATGCAGGAACCAAAAACAGCGAACATCAACCAACTAGCAACACTCTTTGGGAAACCTGGCTTCTGGCTCCATCTTATGGCCATTTGAGGAACCACACCCAATTACAATTTTTAGCATTCCCTTAAAGAGACAGTATTAAAATGTCTATCTTGCTTTATATATTTCCAACCCAACTATTAGGTGCCTTACATTCCTAACACTAGCTATCTCCAAAGTAATGCACTCACCCATTGGTGTCTCACGCCAGTTGGCAGAACCAGGTCAGAAGCCAAAGTTGGTTGCAGATCTCACCTTGGGGAGCATGAAGTTCAAAAGGGCAGGAGCCATGGCAGGAAGACCAAAGGCTCTTTTCCTGGACCCTGCCAGTTGAAATTAGTTGACTAATGAGGCATACAGTATGCCCTTTCTGCTAGCATGAGGGGTGGGTGAGATATGACTAGGGTTTGAGTGACTGAACACAAGGACTTTTAATCCAGGAAGGGTACCATTGGCACACAGCATGAAGCTGCACAGAGGATGTTCTAGCTATGACTACTACCTGCTTTTTGAGCAGGAGGCAGGAAGGGTACCATTGGCACACAGCATGAAGCTGCACAGAGGATGTTCTAGCTATGACTACTACCTGCTTTTTGAGCAGGAGGCACAAGTCCAGGAGAACCACCAAACTCTCCTGATGCTTTGGGCAGGGCTGTTGATTTAACAGGCAGTAGTGGTCACAGCCCTGAGGACCCTATCTATTACTTTGAGGTTTATAGACTGAAATTCCCCCCAGTTAGAAATTAGAATGTGACTCGGTTATTTCAATAGGCATGCACAGCTAAACTAGTTCACCTTGCACATTGTCACAGGCAACACTCTGATTCAGTAAGAGCAGAATTATGTTTTACTGTTTGTATTGCCCCAATGTAAACTTTAATGTAGACTTTTATAATGTTTTTTTCCAGGAGAACCAGTTATTCTGTTAGTTCATATTTAGAAGTTCTAAAGAATAGGGAGCTTGCGTGATCCACAAAGACATAGTGGCCACACAGGAAGAATTCAGTCCAAGCCACTATCGTGTTTTCATTCCAACTGGCAATTATATTTTCAGTGAAAATATTCAGTAGAACTTCAGTGAATTTCCCATGCTTCTCCTGAAACCTTATCAGGTTCATCAGGAGCCTGAAGCACATTAATCGAATTGGCCCTGGAGTAGGGAATAGCACTTGAGAAATTCAAAGCAATCGGATAAACCATCACAAGGGGTGGATGTTAATATTCTCCAAGTTCAGATTATGTCACCCTTGCCTTGGTGCCTAGTATATATTGGGCCCTTGATAATTTAAGTCAGAACTATGGCGATGATAATGGCCATGATTTTCAGGCCAATTCCAGCTCAGTAGCTAAGGATGAAGTTCCCTTCATAAGCCTGGCAAATTCCACTACCAGCACTAACACAGAATCAGGTATCACAGAAAGAAAAGAGCTGTGCGTTTGATCTTATAATGCTGTTGTGTTGGATTCCCATAGTTTGCTGATGTTTGAGAACTTCATTCTCCATATCTTAGATATGGAATCAGGAACAGCTCGGGAATTTATAGCATCTATTGCTATTGTTATTGTGTGTTGGATCATTTTATTGTTAGGATGTGAGCCAAGATTTATGATAAACAAATAAATAGGATTAGATTAACTAGCCATTCCATGACAAGTTAACAAAATATCTGTCTTTCACCTTTATCATTTTTTTAAGTTTCATCACTTCTAAAGCTGTGCTTTAAACTGTGTCTAAAGTCCACAGTTTTGCAAATTCAGTCCCATTAAAATCCAAAGTGAATTTATTTGTTGTTCCTAATTAAGAAAGCTAAATCTCCAAGACTGGTCAAAATTCAATAGACTCCAAGTTGCAGTTAAGTTTAGGATGAAATACAGTATGCTTTTATAGACAAAAATATATTCTGTTGCTCACTTTAAATTAATAATTTTGTCATTCAATACAGACTATTTATTTTTATAATAAATTAAGAACTTAACAGTGACTGTAATCTTTCTAAGTAGAGATATAACAGGATCAAGTATCTCAATATTTATACTTCACTCTCTTAATTTCCAATGTGCTTTTTTATTATAATACTGCATTCACTGATAAATTCAGAAGGCACTTGAGATTTCATTATTGTTTGGGTGGTTATCATAACTCCAAGAAACTTACTTGACTTCTTTGTGCTTTAAACTTTTATCCCAATGCTCAGATGGTTATTCATTTAATCTAACAACCTGCAGCAAAACAATTATTTTAATTAAATTAATACACACAGGCTATGTCATGCCATGCCCTCATTCCCTTCTCCTATCAGTCCTTGTATTAATCAAAGTTAAAATCAGAATTAGTAACAACCTTAATATGTTTATATATTTTGATTCATTCTAGAAAACTGAAATACTTTTAAAATAAATCCTTACCATATTTAAGAGGTTCAGAATAATTATTCAAGGAACTATACGATTTAAAGTACTTTCCAGATACAGCAGGATGCTTGATCTCAATGTTATAATTCCTAATTTTTGCAATCCACCTTTGTTTGGGATTTCTTTTAAATGCCAATTATTCCATTCCCAGTTTGCAAAGATTCAATTATGTTTTTTTCTGATTTTTTTTATAAATGTTAGCAAAAATGCTTGATGAATACTATATGTGATTATCTATAAGGAATTATACCAAGCCCCAAACTATTTCTGAGGTAAACATGGGAAGTTTCTTATTCCTTAGCTATGTACAATAAAACACAATAATATTTTTTGCTTTAGTGTTTCAGTGCCAAACAACAAATTGTAAAATAAGTTTTTGTTAGTATTCAATTTGATATGGTAAGTTTATGCCAAGATGGGTTTGGCAAAGGTTTGTTGGGGATGGGATGGGCAAAAGGGGAAAAATGATTTATCATAATATTTTATAGCAATGTTCCTAAATACAAAAGAAGAAGTTTTCTTCTTTTGTATTTAGGAACATTGCTATAAAATATTACTGTATTCAATTGTTGTATAAATTGAAGAGAACAGACTAATAAAATAAAATCAGTAGAAGATGGGAAAATAATTTTATCTTCCCTTCATATGAAATCTCCTTTTGCAAACATGGTTGCACATATGTTTCTAATTTGAATTCAGCTTTCTCAATTAGGATTATTTTTGTGTAATATGTCATTAATAAGGAACTACAGAAACATAAGATTTCCCAGCTTCCTACTGTTAAAGCTGCTTCCCTATGTGAATAGATCAATATTCATCATATTCATCAACCAAGTTACTTTGCTTTACCTTTTGAAATTTATTTATTTTTTTGTATCCCACCTTGATCATTTTTACAAATAACTCAAGGTGGCAAATATATTTGGCAAATCCTCTTGCTATTGTCACCACAAAAACAAAACTGTGAGATGGGTTGAGCTGAGAGAGAATGACTGGCCTAAAGTCACCTATCTGTCTTTCATGGCTAGGTTGGTATTTGAACTCAAGATCTCCCACTTTCCAGCCTACTGCCTTAACTCCCAGACCAAACTGTCTGATCTGACCAGGTTCAGAGACCCAATCTTATGGTCAGACTTTATTCACTTTATTTTACTATTGAACATTTTGGAATGTTTGTCATGAAAAGAGATACATAAATATTAATGTATTGATGGTGTTATGGTGTTATGGCTTTCAGGATTTATTTTTTTCTTTTGATGGGGTTTAAGAGCTGCAAAATTTACTGAGTGTACAGAAAATATAGGTATAATGGACTTTGTGAAATGCCCTGAATGAGATCTAATAGATGAATTATTAATCTCAACATTAGTGCAATCCTACCTAAGCACATTTTTGTAGCCTACCTAAGAATTTTATGAAAATCAATCCATACCCCCATTGCAGACAACACTGTCAACACAAATGATTTGATTAAACAATTAAAATAGGATATGCACAGATTTTGATTTATAATAAATTATTTGATAGGTGGATTTGATAATATTTATATGGAAACTATGAAATGAGGAATAGTAGTTGAACCTACTATTTTTTTCAGTTACTCATTTTTGTCCAGTTTTATCATACTTTTATGCTAAGGTTTTTTTTAGGTAACATTAAAATTCATCCTTATTTTAGTTTACATTTCCTATTTCCATAATGTTGAAATACTATTTGTATGCTATATTTGTCAAGATAATTATTCTTATGTGGAGCTTACTGATGTATGCATTTTAGCCATACTTTTGTGACAGACAGCATTGCAAAACTCATATAAAATATTAATCTTAATGCATAACAAAGATTTGTTTTTTTCTTATTTGCTTGGGAAGTGCAGGTGTGATATAATGAAACCATCCCTAAAAAGTATGAGCAAGATCTTACTTGGTAATGATGACAACAGTTTCCACAAAGATCTGCATATCCTTCTATTAAGTGCATGCACAAATGGGTATAAAATGGTATTTCTTGCCCAATTCATATGCTTCACTTTAAGTGAATAATTCCTATTGTATGAGAGTAAAATCCTTATATTATTTAGTGAGCTTCTTCATATCTATGGGCTCTGCATTACATTCTTGAAAAACTGAGATAGAATAGATATGAATGCCTATATTTCTAATATTGTAACTACACCTAATTCATTCAGTAAGTTGCATATTCTTAATAAATAGCAATAGCACTTAGACTGATTTACCACTTCACAGTGCTCTACAGACCTCTCTAAGCAGTTTACAGAGTTAGCCTATTGTACCTTACAATCTGGGTCCTCATTTTACTGACCTTGGAAGGATGGAAGGCTGAGTCAACCTTGATGCCAGTGAGAATCAAACTCGTGGAGTGAGCAGTGAGTGAGCCTGTAATCCTGCATTCTAACCACTTGTGCCCCCAGTGTTCTAGATAAATGCATATCTTATGCAAAGAGCTTCTGATGATGCAACATTGGTGACTAATCAAATAAAGAAGAAGGAGAATGCATGCACCACATTGGAATGTATGGGTTCATTTAAAATGTTAAAAAATAAGAAACCAAAAACAAGCAAGTACCTACACAACCACAAAGCAAAATTATGTTCCTCTCTTTATCCTCAAATGACAAAATTCAGCATACTATCAGTCTTCAGATTCCACTTCAACATCATCCCCATCTCTTGAATGAGCAGGAGAAAGTTGAAACATAGTGAAATTCAGCATAATATTAGTTTTACCTGGACAATTTTTGTCATATGAAAATGCAAAAAATGCTTAGATGTATTTATTTTATATAATATAATCTTCCAAGAAAATGGCTACTAACTACAAGCATATTTGTTTTGAACATGTGATCTCCCTTATTTTTAAACCATAATAGAATGATAAAACTTTTTCAACAAACTTTTTATTTTCCATTATTACATAATATGCTGGTGTGAATCCAGGCTTAGCAAGCTTATTGAAGCAGGTCCATTAAATTCAATAAGGCAAGTTAATCATGACCATCTCATTAACTTCTTGCTGTGTGAGTACTCCTGACCAAGGAAAGTACTATAATTCTGATTTAAAACTTTGTTTTTGCATCGATGGAAATTATCCTTGTAGCAAAGTTATTGGTATATGCTCTTGAGATCTCATAATACACTCATTTTTACTTATTTTACTTGTTACTTATATACAATTGGGAAATAAAATTATTCAAATATAGACAGAAACATTTACTTCATTTAAAGCAACCCAAGCAAATTATGTTAGTAGATTATTTTTTTAATTTTTTTCAGTACAATTAAAGTATGTACTGAATAGCTTTTGCTTCATAAACACCAGAACACGCAATATAATAGAGAAACACATGTCAATATTCTAAGAACTAAGAGAGCTAGTTATATATAAGGTTATCATTTATTAAGTATTAATATTAAAAGTGGATTCATTTTCATTTTTATGGGAGCAATAGAATGGAAATTATTATTATTTTTTGCTAGGTGAGTTTTCAGAAATAGGCGAAGGATCTTAGAAAATATTCATCTTAAGTACCTTAATTGCTCATATCCGGAATTAGGTTCACTGACAGAAACAAAACTCTGATTTGATTTAATCAATCAACGCATTAAAACTAATGGTCCTGAATTAATAGTGTTTTGATGGTTTCAGTTGTCAGCCCAAATATTTTCATTCCCACTGAGTTATGATTTGGTTGGCTTTTAAATCTTTACCTACAAACATTAAAGTAAAAGTTACTGTTTGTATTTCAGAGTACACTTTGATATCTTAAACATTTTATACCATTTTTCTCAGGTATGCTATTAATCCATTTCAGAGAAGCACTACAAATTAGAAAAACACAATTAATTGGTCTGCCTGGCTAATAATACCACTTACACTACATTCCCCAGTGTGGACAATCAGCTCAACACTCCAGAATGGATATAACTGATTAAAGTTTAAAGTTTAAATATTGTAAAGCTAAGGTTAAATAACACAGCATGGTTCTATTATTGCAAAGAATAAGGAAAAGGACATTGAAAGAAATAAACAGAATCATTACATAGGTATTCTTTAAGTCCTGGGGGGGGGAACCAATATTAAGAACAACTCAGGCAAATGCCTCCCTGATTAATCGGGGTATAAGGAGCGAGATGCAGCATAATCAGACTTGCAAGTTCTGTTATTATAGCCAATCTCAATAAACACCATTCTAGTCTTCATCTGGAATTAATTTCCTAGTCTAGTCTACTTAGTTGGGCTGATAATTATTGACACATAAGTCATCACCATCACAATCAGTAGTCTCCATGCATCTCTATAGTATAAAATTTTAATACATGTTAGATAATTTCAGGTTTTGAACAGGGTTGATGTGTTGTTTGACAATAGTTCAAATTAGGGATTTGGAATTCCAGGGACACCTTGCCAGACAGTAGCTTCCTTATGTGAAGATAGTCTGCAGGATTGGTTTCAAATGCTGCAAGGATTATTGTTGGGTTAACTAAATTTTCATGCCAAAACTAGAAACTTAAAAAAGATGAGTTCTTTTAATTAACTGCAGAGATAACTTGTCCTCTCAAGAGATCTGAAGCAATTTTCAAAACATAGGCACAAACACACATAATCGCACAACCCACAAGTTATTGTCAATTAAAGATTCTTTCTTTCTTTGCTTTATAGGATTAATTATATGTAGACAATGCTATTAAGCCAGGTCAACATTTTACTGTATAGTCCAACTTTATATCAATTATGTATCTTTAATCTGTTAAGAAAATAAATATAATTTTCAGTATTATGAGAAGATGTTGTATGTTAGTTTTATTTGATAATGTTTTTTTCTCTTACTTGTCTCATGAATTAACAGTGGTCAGATGTTCCCTCTTCTGAATTAATAGTTTCTGCTTCAAAGGAAACATACTATAGCTAATCAATAGCCTTAGCTGTCATTTGCTTCAAGGAGTTCTTTTTGACTAGAACTATTGAACAGAGGGAAACATATGCACATACCTCAAGTGGAAGCATGGAAAATTATCAATTCTCCGAAGGTAAAATTCATGCAAAGTCAACATAAAAGAAGAAGAGAGGAATTGATATTCACATGCAAATGCAATCTATGAAATTTATGAATCAGTTTCATGCTTAAATGACTCAGTTTCTGATGATTACATGAAAGTTCAGCACTAGTTTATTCTGCCAGAGGGAAATTGGAATACATTTTTTCTGTACTTTTAAAAATAAGGTGGGGAAAAATCCAAAAGCAAGAGATATTGGAAACAATGATAGCAAATAAAGAAACTGAGCTACAAATTTAGAAGATCACAGTTCAAATCTCTCCTTGGTCATAAACTCAAGAGGTGGCCTTAGGCAGCACATCCTATCTCCTATCCCAATTGGAGCATAAGGATTAATATCATTGATTTATCACAATTATATAATGCTTGTAAAATTACTTGTAACTATATGCTATGATGTAATAGTCAGCCAGATGTTCAGATTGGATTTGGCATTTTAATCCATATATCAAGGATGTGGGAGAGGCTGTTTTTATGGTGTTAGATATATCATAGCAGGATGTAAGCTATTCAATGAAGTAAAGCTGCCTTTTGCAGTTGACTGGTGGTGTTCAAATGATACTACAGTTGTTTTGGGATTGCACCCAAGGCACCTTTTATTATTATTGTCTTTATTTTTAACCCAGCCTGATTATTGTTTTTCTGACTTTTTAAAAATGTAAGTTTGGAAAGTTCTTATAAACTGCTTTGATGAATGTTTCTATCAGGATTGTAGAAACACAATTCACAATTCAATGGCCCAGAAATACAATTCAATGGCCCAGATTGACCTGAAAAAATATTGTAAAGATACGTTCAATTGAAATAATGGATTGAAATATATGATACATTTCACAATAGCAGTATGTTTTCCTGCTGTCATAAGAATGAAAACAAGCTTCAGATTGCATTCAAAACAGCAAGCAAAGACAGGAAAAGTGATGGCACTTGTATGCCACATTTATGTAAAAATAGATAATGATAATGGGGGACATATAGTGACATTTTACTTTAAAAAGTTGCTTAAATTGCAATATTGAACATTCTGTATACCCGATTGAATTTCAGAAGATTTGATATTTTGTTTTTATTTTTCTTAACCAATTGCTGTTAAAGAACAATCCTAATATATGACTAAGAACTAGAAAGATATTGGTGGATACAATTGGAAAGATACAATATAACTATAAAATATATCTAGGCACAAAGGGGGAAAAACTGAATTATCCTAACTTAAAGACTGGGAAGCAATGTCAGCATCATTGTTCTAATATAGTGCTTTAAAATGTTATACTGAATTTAAAATTGCCACCAGATGTTAACAAATATAAAATTTTAGGTAATTTTGGAAGAGTGAATCAACTCTAGGAAATGTGTACAAAACCAATTGTTTGAAGTTTCTGAAAAATGTCACCTACAGGAAAAATAGATGTGAGGACATATAAGCATAGAGGAATCAGGGCTGTCAAACTGGCAGCCCATGGACTGGATGCATCACGTGCAGGTCACACCCACCCCAGCTCCACTGGGTAGATAGTAAAAACGTCATGAAACATCACATGACAGCAACAAGACGTGGCAAGTTTGACACCTGTGCTATGGATAGTCCTTGACTTAACACCCTTCATTTATGACACTTCAAAGTTACAACTCATACAAGGCATACAATTGCCTTCTCATTTAACACCATCATAGCATCCTGACAGTCATCAATCATAGCATCCTGACAGTCATCTAATGAAACTTCAGGCATATGGCATCTGGTATTTCTGATACATCCCAGGTCACGTGATCACCTTTTGCAACCTTCCCAGTCAGCTTCTGATTAGCAAAGTCCACAAGCAAAGCCAGATTTGCTTCATGACAACATGATTCTCTTAACAACCATGGCAAAAAAGATGAAAATTAAGCGTAACTTGCTTAACATTTCACCTTGCAGAAATGCTGGTCCCAATTGTGATTGTAAATCAAGGACTAACTATATTGCTACTGTCATTGTCTATCAACTTTTGTGTTGGCCTTTTAAAATTTCTTTCAATCTTCCTCAGAATTAAGGACTTCCCATGATTCTTCACATTATTTGTACAGAATTTGATAATTTGAATAGGATCATTTGAGCTTTGAGTGAGAACTCTGAATTAATTGAACTATTTCTTTGTTTCTTAACTTTCAGTGGTGTACTTAGGACTCTTCTCTAATACCAACTTTCAAAAGTTTCAACACTGTCTCTGTGCTGCTTTTTCAAAGCCCCTATTTTCCTATTCCAGAGCAATATGTGTCCGGAAATCAGTGCCTGCACGGTTCTTATCTTTGTAGATCAGATCTCAGAATCTGAATATCTTTTCAAAAGCCTTCCTGGCTACCTTATCAAGTGCTAGTCTGTAGGATACTTGTTAATTGCTGGCTCCTTTACTGTCCTTTACTTTATTACATTCTAGAACACTGTAGAACTATAAATTTTCTGGTCTAATGCTTACTGGAAGTTAACTTAGTACAGGGGGGAAAATCTGATACATTAAATCATAAAATCACCCTTTATAGTAGCTGTCCTCTGTCTAATATTACAATCAGTCCTGTGAGGATAATCACCATATCCCCCTTTAATCACTTCATCTCCAAGTAATCCCCAGCTCTTACCACCATTCCTCATTAAATTTAGTTTTTTCACACCTTTACTTCCTACACAATAAGAGAATGCAATAAAGAGAAGTGATGGAAATTCCATTTTTTGATCAGAGTGTTTATGATCTAGATCTTTCTGAGACTTTAAAGGTGATTTAACTTAATTAATTTTCACAATGTAGTCATCAGAAGTGAGGCATTAACATTGTTTCCTTGATGTGAGTCTTGTGAGGGATGTGGCTTCTGCAAGTTGTGGTATAATTATAGTGCTTCATTGTTTAATATGCCCCAATGATTATTTTTTGACAACCATGCATATTTCTAATGAATATTTCCTAGGAAGTGAAAAACTAAAGATAATTGAAGATAATTAATACTGGCATTTGCACCTCAAGGAAATGTGGCATTGAAAGGGTGCACATGACTAATTTTTTTAGTGGTTGAATTCACAATAGGAATATGGTGCAGTGTGATGATATTTAACACAGCTTTCTTTTTCTTCTTTTGGAAGCATATAAATGAGGTCAGAGTTCCTTGCTGATGCAATTGTTCAACTGGGAATTATAAGCTTGAGATAGATGAACTCTGCAATTCTAACAATTCAGAAGATTGATGAATTTTGTCAGCAGATCTCACAAGTGCTTTTCTAAAAAGAAAAGACTACTAGTGAGATACACAAAATATTTATTTGCGATAGTGGTGGATATCTGTAGCTTGGGTATAGGATGAGGGTGAGGATAGATGACATGACCCATCACAACACCCTCACCTTATATGACCCTCCTATCAGAAGACCTACTGACTACATGAAGCCCTTATAAGCAGAAGAGTACCAATGACATTCCTTAAATTCTGTTGAAGATGTTACTGGTTAACATTTCTTGCAACAAAATGTTCAAAAACCAACCCACAAGCCCAGAAAATGAACCTCCACCCCTAAACCTTTGGTTGTTTGTTTATCAATCATACAGCTCTACACTAATTAGGGATTCAGGACTTTTTTTCCTACAACAACCCTGCATGTGAATTACACTAAGCTGAAAGAAGTGATGGGTCAAGGCCATCCATTGAACAGAGAGAAATCCAGAATCCTAGCCTCCTAAGTCACAATCCAACACTCTAGTCTAACCACTATTCCATATTGTTTTTCATGCAGGAATACAAAACACACTGGAATCACTTTCAGGTTTCTTTATAGCTTGGGATATACTAATACACTTGGGATACACTAAATACACTAAGGTTCAGGTTAGGTTGGGATAAATAATTAAATTATAAAATAATATAACAAATATTATTATGAAATAGTAAGGTAGTAACTTAAAAGTGCATTGAAAAAATATTTTATTTAACAGATCCTCAGTAAAAGATAACTCTGATAACTCCTACTGGTCAGGTTCAGTCTCCAGACACACCCTAATCTGTCTAATTAAGGAATTACTAACTCTTCCATTAAGGACTTTTGTCTTGAGCCTAGCATCCAGAAAAATGGAAAGAAAAGTGCTTTGAATATTCTTGCTAGAACCAGAAATACAAAACTTAAAGAACTTTTTCCAATTCAGAAACACATGGACTATCTGTAACCATATGAATCTTTCATTTGGGTAAAGTGTAATGAGAATTAAGTTAATAAACCAATTAAACCAAATTTCTAGTTATAAGTAGGAGTTTAATGGTGGGGGAAAGAATAAAGAAAAGAAGGAAGTGATATGCATGGTTTTGCTTGATAAAAGGTTATACATGGTTTTGAAAAAGCACTTTGATTCAACAAATCAAATGCTTTGCAGTCTCTTGGGGCATTTTTTTATTGTTTCTGCAGTTATTAAAGATAATAGATAAAGGCTTGAACTTCAATTTTTTAGTTGGAAAATACTGATGAAAGAGGGATTGGGTGATGTGACAAGATCCCAGACATTGGCATCTGTAGCTACCAAAAATATCTGTGGGATTTAATATTTCCACTAAAATAACAAAAGCAGTATTTTGCCTTTAGGATATAAGCTGTATCCTTTTTGTAAATGCCTGCACGTCATGCTGAAAGTACAAAAGAGACATAACTTGTATTGCAACTGTGCAATGTTCTTTTTGCCCTCATTTACCTCCATGAGCCCCTCAAGGATGTTTCTCATAAGCAGACAGTATAAAATTGAGTTTCAGTTCTTGCTTAGAAGAGAGCTTTGGGATAACCAGGCTTCAGCTATATCACCTTTTCAGTTTTTAACTTCTATAACTTTGTGACAAATTTAATTTCTTGCTCATGTAACTTAATGTTACATTTCTAGTTGGTCCTGTTGATATAACTCGAGAGCTTAGATCAACTCAGTTCTCAACACTCTAAATTTGGCTCATTGTCATCCTTTTACGTTTTGCAAAATTGGCATAGGTTTTACAGCTTTTGAAACTAATACAACCACAACTGAAACATGTCTAAGTCCTGTTAGGGTTAAGAGGATTTTTTCTGGACCAAGCTTGCCAATTAGCTTTGCCAAACCTCCTGACACCACAAAGACAAGGGATAGGAAAGTGAGGTGTGTGAGGAAGTTGTCCAGTTTTTCTTTCCTGTGTGGCCAAATTACGAAAGTGTCATCTACATATCTAAGCCAGAGCTTCAGTTTGTGTTCGGATTTGTCTAGAACATTAGTTTCAAAGTGTTCCATGCATAGGTTAGAGGGGTGATTCCATAGGTGCTCCTATCTTTTTGTATCTTTGTCTGTCGTGGATGAAGTATGTGTTGGTTAGGCAGTGGTTGGTCAGATCTAGGATGTGCTTAGAGGGGGTTGTATTTGTTTTGGATAGCTGTCAAGGCTTCTTTAATAGGTACTTGGGTGAAGAGGGATATGACAGCGAAGCTCACGAGTAGATCGCCGGGTTGTAGGTTTTGTTTCTTTATTGTTTCTATGAAGTGGAAAGAGTTTTGTATGTGTGAGGTGATGGATTCTATGTAGGGTTGGAGTTGTTTTCAGAGAAATTTGGCAAGATTCTGTAGAGGTGAGCTTCTGGAGCTGACTATGGGTCTGAGTGGTGTTCCTTCTTTGTGTACCTTGGGGAAGCCATAAAGCTTAGGGCATCTGGATAATTTTTCTCTGGGGATGATTCTTTGCTGGATCTCTTCACTAATGGGAGAGGCTTTTATTTTGGATTTGGTGGTTTTTTCCAGGTAGGTGGTGGGGTCTGTATTTAGAGGTTTGTAAGTGGGATCTTGGAGTAGGTTGGATAATTTGGATTGGTAGTCCGATGTGTTCATCATGACTGTGGCATTGCCTTTGTCTGCTGGGAAAATGATTATGTTGTTGTCTTTCCTCAAGTTGGTGAGTACTTTTTGTTCTTCTCTGTGTAAGTTGCTTCTGGGTGGACTGCTGGAGCAGAGGACATTGATGACTTCAAGTCTGGTTTTATTGGCTACATCTGGCTTAATTTTGGTTAGGCTAGCTTCAACTCTGCATATGATGTTTTCAGTGGGGATGCGTTTGGGGACAACTGCAAAGTTGAATCCCTTGGAAAGAACATTAGTTTCTGCTATGGTGAGGGTTCTGTCTGATATGTTGTGTACTGTTTGTTTCATGTGTTGCTGGGTGGGGTTGGGCTTCTGGCATTTCTCGAGTCTGTGGAGTTTGTTGGTGTGTGTTTCTGTCTTGCGGGAGGTTTCTGTTTCAGCTCTCCAGAGGGCTAGTTGTTTGGAATTGTCCCAGAGTGTTGAGTAGATTTTGTTATTGAGTTTGAGACCTCAAACTTGGAGCCAAACCAAAACCTGGAACATTACATCACAGCCTTCTGCTCAGGATATCACATCACGGAACTCAGGAGGTTACACCACAAAACCTCAGGATGTTGCAACACAGCCAACGACCCAGGAGATTACAGCACAAGACCCAGGATGTCACAACAATAGAACTCAGAAGGTCATCACACAGCCCATTACCCAGGTAGTTACAACACAGGAGTCTGATAGACACACAGCCAGTACCTCAGCCACACAGGCTCTTACAAAAAAGCCAACCAATCTACAAACATCAACTCCATGAACCAATCAAGAAATAACAACACAGCCAACTAGTCCACTTACAGCAGAGCCAGCACACCACACCTCCCCACCAGTATTTATAGAGAGACAGCACCTCTGATCATGGTTTGCTCACACAAGCACGAAGCCGAAAGCACCAGCCTGAATATGGTGAGTGGGACCTCATCAAAATGTCACCAAGATACTCTCAATCTTACAAAGGAAAAGACCCAAACATGCCAGAACCTGCATATCTGTACCCGTGAAAATCTATGAAAACATACATGTATGTATGTATGTATGTATGTATGTATGTATGTATGTATGTGTGTATGTATGTATGTATGGTATTCAGCTTTGTTTGGGTATTTTCCCACATCATTATAGTTGTGCTTTTAAAAAAAGAAAAGGGGGGAAAGAGAGTGAAAGGTTTAAGACTAGAAAAAACAACCAAAAAGAAGAAGAATAATTTGAAAGATAAGTATAATATTAGAAAGCAACAGAAGGGGGGATTACAGATGAGAGAGTTAGAAGTAGAAAGACGATGGGATAAAAAGGGGAGGGAGAAGAAGAGGGGGAAGAAGGCAAGGAAAAGAAGTTGTAAAAGACAGAAACAAGAAATGGAGAAACAGGGAAAAGATATAAGGATTGTAACCATAAGCTTGTTTAGAGATAATGGGTGAAAATTTAATTGCAAAAGGGATTCTGCAAAGGTACATAAGATAGCATTGTTATATTATAAAGAGAAATAATTTTAGAAAATATGATTAAAATGATGGATAAAATATTTATTGTAATGTAGTTGAATGTTTTGTAATAAATAAATGAATTAAAATGATTGAGAGAATTAAATGGGAACATTTTTAATTATTAGTAATGATTTATAAAAATATAAGTGAGAAATATGGGGAAAAAAGAATTAACTATGGAAAGTTTATAAGTGTTCCCAGAGAAGTATGATATTTAATTGAAAAGAAATGTTAAAGATGTTAAGATTTTAATGAATATTAATGATAGAATTGAATTGGAATGGAATGTGTGCTTTATTTACACACACACACACACACACACACACACACACATATATATATATATAAATTTTTCTTTTTAAGAATATAGTGTGTATTTTAAGAATGTACCAAGCAGAATTCAATTGGAAGTTATGTATTATATTCAATGCTATAATCTTAAAGGTATACATTGAAGCTTAAATAAGAGTTTGAATGGATAAAATTAAAAGATATAAAGGTGTCATACTCCAATTAATAACTACAGGGAAAAAAATGTTTAATAAGAAAAGATAATATGAAATTGAAACAGGACAGACAAAAGTATAAATATAATGATTTGATTGAGATGAGATAATTAAAATAAAGTTGAGAAAATTAAGAGGGGAAAAACTATGACAATATAAAACGGTAATAAGATATGGAATAGAATATAAAAATGAGCAAGAAATTGAGTTTGGTGTCTGTATGAAGAAGTGATAACCTGGGACCATGCTATTTTCAAAAAAGATGTTTTATTTGTATTTTGTTTTTGTGAAAACCCAAATAAAACTTTCAAACCCCCCCCCCCCATATATAAGTGATGATCCAAAAGGGAGAAGGATGTATGATATATCTTCTTTAATGACACATCCACGATTTGATGATCAATATAAAATATGTCAGATTTTCATTTCAATGTGGAAAGAAGGAATTATATAGAGGAAGGAATTATATATAGAAGATTTTTTTTTTTAGAAAATTGCTCTATTTTATACTAAGAAGAGATAATATCAGTAAAAATTATTATAAAAATGCCATGTTTTTCTTATATATTATGTAGGTGATGGAATCTACAAATCCTCAATTAATAAATGTTGAATAATTAAAGCTAAATTATCCTTCTCAAACCATGATCTCCAAAATGTACATGTTAATTTGGAAGCAGATTACCTAGTTTGAAAGAATGCTAAGAGCTGGAGCTGAGAAAACAGTTACATCATAATAATGCCAAATGCAGTATTGATCTGGAGAATTTCTTTCAGCTTCTGTGCTGGAATTATGTTTGAAGATTTTGCATCAATGGCATTTACTCTTTGTACAGATTGAATAGATATCTTGTAATAACCTAGCAAATCATTGGTGGAGTTGTAAATAAAAAGGAATGTTCTTCTACCTGTTAGTTGGATAATGTTAGTCAGGCTATCATTCCTCTTGCTACTACTATTCCTTTCTTCATCTTCCTTTCACAAAGTTATCTTCGGTTGTATAAAATATAAAGGATTAATAAGAGCTGCCTTCTGAATTATTGTTGATTTAGCCAATCAAGAAATATATCACTTCTCTAATGACATAAAGACTACTCTAAATACCGCAACATTTTTAAGCAAATGAACCTTCCTAGCAATTCTTTGTTGAATAACGAAAGCATTTTTTCCTTCTTTTTTGTTGTTGTTCTACCTTTTAACAATTTTGTTATTAATATAGTAGACAGATGATAAATTAATAATTGAAAATTGTTGGAAGTTTAAAAATTTCTGGGCCTCTTTCTCAAAGGGTGAAAAACTAATATTGTTGCAATATACTTATCTGTGTTCAACTGGGCAAAACATGTGGCCTTTTTAATTGTACTTTTTAAATATATTGTTTGTTTTTTCTTTGTTTATTTCTGTAAAAACAATTTTTTTCTTTTTGGAATTTTGTACTTTCACTTTTTTTGAATAAAATTAAAAATTCATTAAAAAAGATATCACAGGTTACTCAGATAGGCAGGTTAATATATCTCTGTGATCATAAAAAAATAAACATTGAAAAAAAAAATGCTGATGCATTTACTAGTTTTACCAGATATGCCATGGTATAAAGTGATCAATGAGGAAAGCCATGTAGTCAGAAGAAAATATGAATTCCATCTATTCAGCCTACTTAAAACAGGGTCAGGTGTTCATTAACAAATGCTGTAGTGGCCATTATTGTGCTATTTCAAAAAATAGAAATTACACTAAAAACTATGAGCAGTGGGATTTGGATAAACTGGCAAAGGAATAATGAGTATTATAATAATAGCTTCTTAAAAATACATTATATGTTATTAGTTAAATTAACGAATTAATTATATTAAACCCAGATGAAATATGATTAAAATTAATCTGCGAAAACCAGGTATGGTTTCTTGGAGGGGAAAAGGTTGGATCATAACAAAATCAGCTTGACCACTTCATTAATACACTTAATTTATTATAGTAAGAAAATTATTTTCTTTCTTTGCTTTCAGTTCCCTTAAGCTGTAATGCTATTTTTTTTAATAGATATTTCATCTTGAAAGATTGGTTTCTTTTCACATGAAGTGAGAAATCTCCCCTAAAATTTCCCTTTGTATGATTTCTTTTCTAACAAAAACCTTTCGATTTTACAATTACTGCATTGTATACGTGTTGTATTAATGCATATTGTTCTCCACCTTAGAAGAATTTCTTTATTATCTTTTAATTTATTTCTTGTTTGGCAGTTTCTTCTTTATCATATTTTAGATTGATTGGGTAGTGGCCTCATTTTTGAAGCATACTGACTCATCAGACACATGTGATTTGGGCTTCTACATTGAACAATAAACAAATATTAAAACAGTGATTTGAGATTTGCAGACAACAGTTTGAAATGATCAGTGATTCTCCCATGAGCTGTTCAGAGCATCCAGTAGTGGGAGGTGCTTCAGTCTCTGCATGTCTAGGCTGGGCTTAATTTGTGGAATGCTCCTCCTCCTCCATGGGACTCCTCTCCAGCATTCCGCAGTTTTGGCTCAGCCTTGTGAGGGATAGGCAGTGTGTCATGCCCCTGGTGGAGTCTGACTCTGAGGAAGATGAGGAACAGCCAACAGGGAATGGGAGTGTGGCTCCAGAGGTGGTGGAGGAGACTGGGGAAGGGCAGAGGCCAGCTAAGCAGTCAGAGGAGGATCCAGGCTGATCCCCTATCCATCCTAGGTCACGCAGGGAGGAGAGGATCAGGGAAAAGTGAGGTCTACTCAAGAGGAGATTACCATGATCCTCCTCATTTTCGAAAGGTCCAAACTTTCCAGACAAAGTGCCAGAGAGGATGAAGGCCTGGATGGAGATGGTTAGGAACATAAGTCACCTAACAGGTATTTGGGTTAGAAATATATAAACCAGGATAGACATTTTAATACCGTATCTTTAAGAAAATGCAAAACTGTAATTGGGTGTGGTTTCTCAAACGGCCATAAGATGGAGCCAGAAACCTGGGTTGTTTTAGTCTTAGTCTCAGAAGAGAGTGTGTCTGGGTGAGTATCTCTGTTTCCTTCTGTTCGAAAGTATTGCTGTTCCTCCATTTTTCCTAATTGATGCTATTTCTGGATTTGATGTAAGTCTTTTTAACTCTGGAATTTGCTATTGGATTATCCCACCTCAACAGAGATGGCTATCTGTCAGGGAATCACAGCAGGCCTAGAACATGTGGTTCTGACCAGGGATCAGCCTGCACCTGCTGAGTATGATTCACAATCAGTTTGATCATTGGCCAGGTTGGAGCAACACTATACCCAGGCACGGTTTCAAGGGGATATGCTCCTCCAAGGGCTGCAGGAGGAGGAGCAGGAGGAGGAGACAGAAGAGGTAGAGCACATTGATCTGATGGAACAGATTGAATCGGGATATGTTAGGAATATAAGTCACCTAACAGCTATTTGGGTTGGAAATATATAAGCCAGGATAGACATTTTAATACTGTATCTTTAAGAGAGTCCTGGAGGTGTAATTGGGTGTGGTTTCTCTAATGGCCATAAGATGGAGCCAGAAACCTGGGTTGTTTTAGTCTTAGTCTCAGTGAGTATCTGTTTCCTTCTTTTGGAGAGTTTTGCCATTCTTCCTAATTGACTGATATTCCTGGATTTTATGTAGGTCTGATACTGAACTGTTTTTTGATACTGGACTTTGTTATTGGATTATTCCTGGATTGAAAGTTAACTGATTTACCTGTGAATGACTTTGGACTGCCTATTTTGAACTTTGCTTAAACCTTTATTGAAAGTAAAACCCTACATTTACTGTACAGTGTATCTGTGTGCTGTGTGTGTATTATTCAAACACTACTCTCAATACGTCTCCCTGTATGGGCTCATTCTCCTAATGGGGAATTACCTCAACAGGATCAATACAAGACAGTGACCCAGCCCTTTCAGAAGTGGACCCCTTAGAAAGGGGGATGTCTGAGTATGAGGGCCTTGTTCCTGACCAACCTGTATTCCGCCCACAAGTATTCAAATCACTATTGTTTAAGGCCAAAAAGACTGAGCATGTGGACAAGCCAGCCCCTTCTACCACTCCAACTCCTTCAGAAGAGGGACCAAAAGATCTAATTTTCAGCCAACCGGTAGTCAAGGCAGATGTGATTCCAGTTCCTCACATGTTTGTGGATCTGGTACAGAAACAGTGGGCTTCTGTAGCAGTGTACCCTGCCCCCATGGGTTATGACAGGAAATACTTTAATTTGGCCTCTGATTTCTTAAAATTGTTGAATACTCCCGAGCTAGACGAACCTATTGTGGGATTAGTGTCCTTGTCCTCCATTCCGAGTGAAGTGCTGAAGGCATTAAAGCCAGAGGAAAAATGGACTGAACTGGCCCTACGCAGGGCCCATCAGTCTGATGCATGGGCCACCAGAGAGGCCACGGCCGCTTCCTTCTTTACCCATTCTTCTCTCAGATGGCTCCAGCTCTTACGGGAGCATGTCCCCAATTCCAACATTAGGGCACACCAAGACATTGCAAAACTTATTGCAGCCGCTGAATTCTCAGCTGACGCAACCTTTCATGCAGTTAAGTTTTCAGCCAGAGCTGTTACTTCACATGTCATAGCTTGACACTTACTATGGTTAAAACATTGGCAAGCAGATATTAAACACAAATGCAAGCTGGCTTCATCTCCTCTTGTGGGAGACAGACTGTTTGGCCCTTCCCTTGATCCACTGCTTATCGAAACTTGAAACAAAAAGAAAATTCTACCTTCCCTTTTTCAGAAGTCAGATCCTAGAAACCCTCAGTCCTTTCAGAAGGAATCCTTTCAGCCCTTTTATAAGGGACATTCTCAACCAGATACCAGAGACCTCCATCTTTCCAACCAGGGCAGCAGCCAGAGAGGTCTGACTTCAGGGATAGGAACTGAAGGGGTGGCCATTCCAAGAGATCCTTTTGAGAGCAGGAAATAGATCTTTCCAGTGTCCAAGATAAATCCATGGCCCCAACTCCCATTGGTGGCTGCCTTAAATTATTCGCAGACCAATAGGACTCCTCAACATCTGATTCCTGGGTCAGAGACACAATCAGATTCAGCCTTGTGCTAAAGTTTCAATCCACTCCCCCAGACTTCTTTATGTCCTGCCCTCTGTACAGAGATCTGGTTAAACAAAATCTTATGGAAACAGCTATCCAACACCTACTGGACATAAGAGCCATCCAATCAGTAGCTACTGAACAATGAGGGCGAGGTTTCTATTCACATCTTTTTGTTGTTCCCAAAAGTTTGGGTGGGTGGGGTGGAGAGCTATTTTAGATTTGAAACATCTTAACCAATTCTTAGTATATTGAAGTTTAAAATGTACACCCCGCAATCCACCTTAGTCAGCATCAGAAAAGGTGATGTCCTTAAGTCCATAGATCTGATGGAGGCGTACTTACATATTCTTATTTGGCCTTCCCACTATAAATTTCTATGATTCTGTTATAACAACCAACATTTTGAATATGTGGCTCTTCCTTTTGGACTAGTATCTGCCCCCAGGACCTTCACAAAGGTTCCCGCAACTCTTGCTGCTCATCTCTGAGGTGTACCTGTACGATTCCAGTGTTACCTTGATGATATATTAATTTTGTCATCTTCCGTTCATCAAGCACTCAGAGATACTCAGAACACATTACAATTCCTACAACTACACAGGTTCTCAATCAATTGGAAAAAGAGTCAATTAACACCATCAACTTGATTAATCCATCTGGGTGCATTCATAGATACAGTGGAAGGCAAAGTTCTCCTTTCACCAGATAGACAAAACAGCATTCATCAATTAATTAAGGAGATCAAAGTTCAAAAAAGGGTACCCCTAGCTGACCTATCAAAATTGTTAGGCAAGATGATCTCATGTATATCTATTATTCCTTGGGCCGGCCTCCACACTAGATCCCTCCAGTGGTTCCTGCTCCCGTACCAGCGATCCGGCCAAAGCAACTCCAAATACAAGGTCAAGGTTCCATCAAAGGTCCTCATATCTCTCCACTGGTGGACCAAACCAGTCATAAACAGAGGTTGCCTCTTCAAAGAGCCCCACAGGCTTACCATCACCACTGATGCCAGCCTGTTTGGATGGGGAGCTCACTTTCAATTGCTCACAGCCCAAGGCCGCTGGTCTTCCATAGAACAGTCATGCAGCATAAACTGGCTGGAGCTTCGATCAGTACACCTGGCTCTCTGCAGCTTCCTTCCACAGGTACACAATCAACACATACTAATATTGACTGACAATGTAATAGCAAAAGCTCACATAAACAAACAGGGGAGGCACACAGTCGAAACACCTCATGCGGAAAGTGGAGCGCTTGTGTCATTGGGTGGAGAGCAACCTACTTTCCATCAGAGCAGAGCACATTTCAGGATTGTCAAATACACAGGCAGACTGGTTAAGCAGGGCCACGATGGATCAATCGGAGTGGCACCCCCATCCGACCCTGTTTCAAGATGCGGTCAGGACATTTGGAAAGCTGGTGGTAGACCTGTTCACTTCCCCCTCAATGCTCAGCTCCTGGGATTATTTTCCAGGTACCCCTCGCAAGAAGTGGAGAACTTCAATGCGCTCTGCTGCCGTTGCCCCCTGGGACTTCTGTATGCATTCTTGCCACTTCCATTGCTTCCCAAGGTCATCCAGAAGCTGCTAGACAAGAGAGCGGAGCTGCTTCTAGTAGCTCCTTACTGGCCCAGATGGCCATGGTTTGCAGACCTCCCAGTCTAGCCATATCAACACCATGGAGAATTTTGCCGGAGAGGGTCTTGCTAACCCAGGGATCCCTTCAACATCCAGACCCTCAGTGGTTGCACCTGACCATCTGGAGATTGAGCAGAGTTGTCTGAAGAGTGAAAAGTTTTCCAACAGAGTTATTGCCACCATCCAAGCCCCCAGACACCCCTCAACAACTTGCATTTATAATGCCACATGGTCCAGTTTCTGCAAATGGTGTACCAAGTCTCAAATTGATCCCATCTCTCCATCTGTGGCTCAAATCCTAGAGTTCTTACAAGAGGGGCTTGACAAGGGATTATCACCTAATACGTTGAAAAGACAGGTGGTGGCCTTGGCATCAGTTATCACTTGTGAGGATCTACTATCTCTTTCCCATCACCCATGCGTACAGAGTTTCATTCGAGGAGCCACAAATTTACGCCCACCAGCAGTACACTGTTATCCCACCTTGTTGCACTCACTAAGGGCCCTTTCAAACCATTGAAATCATCAAGTCTCCAATTTCTGAAGTATAAAGTAATTTTCCTTGTAGCAATCACTTCTGCTCATTGTATTTTGGAACTTGCAGCTTTGACTATCAGACAAGATATTTGTGTCTTCCATTCTGTCCAGGTGGTCCTTCGTCCTGATCCTACATTTATACCCAAAATTAACTTGGCTTTTCACAGGGCACAAGAGCTGATACTTCCTAATTTTAGTCTCAGACTATCCCAAGGGTTGGAACTACAATGGCATCAGCTTGATGTGAGGCGAGCATTGCGAATATATATTCACCGCACAGTGACTTTTAGAAAAAACAGAAGCCTTATTTGTGTCATTTCAGCCCAACACTCAGGGATGCAAGGTCTCATCTTCTACAATAGGCCATTGGCTATGGGCCACAATAGCGAAAATGTATCAGACTCAATCACCACAGGTGCTCAGGGGCAGCTTATTCAACAAGGAGCACCGCAACATCTCCTGGGAGAAAGGGCATTGGTACTTACCCGACATGCCCATTCTCTTTGAGCTGTGAAGAGCATCCAGCCCTGCCCTTTTTTCCATCTGGTGGGGTCCTGTTTCAGCCAATGAATTGTTAGGGCATTGAGGACGAGGGTGTTTATTTCTCCCATCTTCACCAAAACTGGGGAACGCTGGGGAGGAGTCCCGTGGAGAAGGAGGAGCGTTCCACAAATTTAGCCCAGCCTAGACATGCAGAGACTGAAGCATCTCTCACTACTGGATGCTCTTCACAGCTCAAAGAGAACGGGCGTGTCAGGTAAGTGCCAATGCCCTATTTGGATGAACTGTACCACTGCAAACTGAAATCTTTTTCATTACCCAGAAAAGATGATATATTTATTACAATATGCTAGGCAGCACCTCGATCTAACATACACATCTAGAAAAGGTGTGTTACAGAATATTTCAGCAATAAAGCAGGTTTCTTGCATGTATCAGGTGATTTCCGATACCTAAGCACACTGAGATTGATTGGAGATATAATTTCAGCACACAGGACCAAATGTAAAGAAGATCCATATGTCACACTATAGAAATGAAATGGGCGACCCAAACCCTCCTCCCTCATTTGTGTGCATTGAACATGCAGGAAAAAAAAGTACGGGACTTCAGTGGGTTTTCATGCTCATCACCCACCCAATGCACATCACACACACACATACACCCAATAGACTACACTATGGAAAAGGGTTTTTTTTTCCCCTAGCATATTCCTGCAGGGTCCATTGTTTGGATCATTTAACCCCACTTTGCATAGTCAGCTGCATCTCACAGGTTGCAGGCCCATGGCTTGCATATCTTTGTTGATGGTGTCTTGCCATCTCTGTTTTGAATGCCTACAAGATCAGTCATTGACTTCTAGTTGGTAGGTAGTCTTGGCCATGGTGAAAGGTGCTGTCCATACCAGTGGAGTTGGCCTTCTCTCATTTTCTCTATAATTGGTGCCATACCAAAATGTTGTCGAAAGATGTCATTGTGATGTGGTCAAGAAGGGAGATTCCCGATATCCAACAGATGCTGGAAGAGAGGTGTCACACAAAAATAATAGGAAGTCTTACTCTGAAATGAAATACATTTACATATACAGTCTATGCATCTGGGAGAACATAAATTTCATAAAATTGTTTTTTCTTTAATGAGAGTTACTGTGAAAAGTTCATCTGAATGAAGGAACCTCTGCAAAAAATGGCAAGAACTTCAAATAAAAGATCCAAGAAAGGTCATGACCCCAACTCTACAATTCTAATAGAACAGTCTTTAGATATTGAGTGATGAAGCCATGTGTTAAAAATAAGCAAGATGTTAAGCCAAATAGGCCATTTATGTTTTTAGAGAAATCTGAAAGAAAACCCATATGCTTTGAGAATGTTTGTCAGCTCTATCTTTAGATGGTTGTCTTAAATGTACTTTAAAACAGCTTATGTATGTGCTATTAAATGGATATAATTAAGACTTCCTTTGTAACATATATTTGTCTTATGATCAACTTTGAAACCCAACTTATGCAAACAATATTGAAAACTTTGGATTTTGTCTTTATTTAATGTAGGATTAGCTCTGTCTCTATCACTGGGTTGCAGAACTGTGTGTGTGTGTGTGTGTGTGTGTGTGTGTGTTAAATAATGGATTCCAAATGAATTTAAAGCTAAAACATTTGCCTTGAATATTTTGAATGTATTAATGCAAAGGAAAAAGTGCTGTTTTCAGCCTGCCACCCTCCCCTGGAGCTAAAGCAGATTTGCATATATTGAAAAAAAAAGCTTAATTCCTATAGGCACTGAAATGGGTTTAAAAACAGATTCATTGGAGATATTTGCTTTTTATTTCCATGAAAGCAAGAAAGGATTAATCATCTCTAATCTTCAAAGTTGATTTCCATGTCAAATAATACATTATATGTTATAATATTCAGCAAAGATCATATGATAAGAGGGAACAGGAAATATGTGTGTATAATCTATTAAAGAAAAATGATTGATTAACAGAGTTTACTAGAATATCAATATAAACAAGTAGCAAGTTCAAATGTCGAGTATTTCCCCCCGAGTCCCACCACTGTCCCACTTACAAAATGACTCAATGTGACAGAAATGAGAGGATCACCTTTTTGACTTCAAGATGGAATAAAGCTATTGTATATATAAATCCAGAAGATTCTAATATTCTTTGACAAATACTTATTTCATTCTGTCCTCTATTGGGAGCATCTCCCCCACCAGATATCTTTAACTCTTGAAATAATGGCAGCTTTCTTCCTAAATTCCTTCGATTTCTTTAGAAGCTATATAATTTTGTCTTTGATTTATTCCCACCAGATTTTGAGTAGTGGCCCAATCAGTTTGAAACTCTTTTTCATATGCATATTTTGTTACTATTCCACTTTTTCTTTCTTACTTTTCATCCCTTTCTGATTTCTTTCTTTCTTTCTTTCTTTCTTTCTTTCTTTCTTTCTTTCTCCTCCTCTTCCTTCTTCTTCTTCTCTCTCCCCCCCCTCTCTTCTTTTTCATTTAATTTGTAATAAATTCAGGCAAGGAGTTTTTCAAAATCCAGCAAATATACAGTATTTATCTATTGGAAGAAAAGGAAAAGTTCGAGTTTTCTAGTTTTATGTATCTCTCTGTCTTTGTCATGTTTTCATCATATGCTAAATAATAATAATCTCTAATTTTCAATTTTAATAAATCCACTTTAGCACAGGAAAATAGATTTGTTGGACATTATGTACCATAGCTTTATAACTCATATAATTATTTCCAGAGTTTGATTCCCATTGTATTTAGAGCTGTGGTGGCACAGTGGTTAGAATGCAGTATTGTAGCCTAATTCTGCTGATTGCACGGTCTTTGATCCTGATCTGCTCAAAGTTTACTCAACTTTCCATCCTTCTGAGGTTGATAAAATGAGGACCCAGATTGTTGGGGACAATATGCTGACTCTATAAACTGCTTAGAAAGGCTGTAAATAGCTATGATGTGGTCTATAAGTCTAATTGCTAATGCTAGTGCTAGATCCTAAAATTTTCCATCCAAATAAAGGTACTACATGTTTATATTCCATAATTGCGCAGATTGGAAACTTAACACCAATTATTGGCTCCCAGTATTTAATATTTGATGCTTAATAAGGTTGATAATATAGCTCCAGATTTGGAAAATGAATCCTCCCTCCTTAATCGTCGGCTGCATTTATTGTAAATATATTCTCAGAATCAAAGGACTACATTTTTTTTTCTAAACAAAGAGTTTATTTTTCAGATATTTGAACAGGAATTCCTCTCAGAATATAAATTAACCTGGGAATAATATACGTTTCAAGAACATTCATCTTTCCCTAAAGAAGGCTTGTCCAACCTGCGGCCCACGGGCTGCATGCGGCCCAGGTCGCCTCGTAATACGGCCCAGTGCCCACCCCAACCTTTGTGCCAGAGCCAGTGAGGAAGAGGAGGAGAGGCAGGCGCGAGGTGGGGTGAGGCGAGCACCAGGCCAAGCAGCAACAGAAAAGGCAGGCACCATCAGAGCACCACCTCCTGCTGTTGCTGCTGCCGCCACTGCCACTGCTTCTGCCCCTGCCGCTGCTGCCCCTGCCACCGCTGCCCCACCACCACTTCTGCCTCCACTGCCACTTCTGCCCCTGCTTCCGCTGCTGCTTCTGCCCCCACCGCTGCTGCCACTTCTGCCCCCGCTGTCGCTGCCGCTTCTGCCCCTGCCACTGCCACCGCTTCTTCCCCTGCCACCGCTGCTGCTTCTGCCCCTGCCGCTGCTGCCCCCGCCGCCACTGCCCCCACCGCTGCTTCTGCCCCGCCACTGCCGCTTCTGCCCCCGCCACCACTGCTGCTTCTGCCCCCGTTGCCGCTGCCCCCACCGCCACTTCTGCCCCCCTGCCACCGCTGCTTCTGCCCCTGCCACCACTGCTGCTTCTGCCTCCACTGCCACCACTTCTTCCCCCGCCGC
>NW_020769310.1:39938637-39968006 GCF_900518735.1 Pseudonaja textilis
CTTCTTCTTCTTCTTCTTCTTCTTCTTCTTCTTCTTCTTCTTCTTCTCCTTCCCCTTCTCCTTCTCCTTCTCCTTCTTGTTCTTCCCACTAAAAAGCCATAGACTTCCATTTGACTGGGCACAAGAGTCAGGATTAATAGAGATATGACTGGTTGAGGACTCTTAATTTTATGGGACACTTTTCACATACTTAATGATAAATTATTTGAAATTGTTTATTCAATTCATTTAGCATAAAGGTGCAGTACTTTGTAGAATGCACAGTAGATGATTTTTTGTTTGTAATGGCTTACATGTAGTTCAATATTTTTGCCAATGCACTGCAGCAGAATTTAGCAGAGATGGAAACCATGCTGCTTTGTATACCACAACAGTAAAATGACCAATTGTCCAGGTATGTAGTGAGGACACTAGATTTATTCAAAAACCTTGAATGTGTTCATCAATAATTACTTCTAGGTATGTAGACTGAACAGTAATTGAATAATCTATCTCACACAGTATATAGACAAACATAGTACATTTTAAATGGCTATCATTCATATATCATTCTATGAATATATTTTAACAAGCAAAATTCAATTAACCACTAACATCTAACAAGCTTGTAATTATTAAGACATATAGAAATTGGTATCTAAACTGTTCAACTTATTTAAAACAGAATGACTCTCAGAAATGTGTGTGTGTGTGTGTATGAGAGAGAGAGAGAGACAGACAGAGAGACAGAAACAGAGAGAGACAGAAAGAGACAGAGACAAAGAGCAGAGACAGATGCTGAGATAGAGGCAGAGAGAGAGAGAGACAAAGAAAGATGTTGATTATTTCAGAACTATCTGCATAATAGTGATGTGCCCAATCAATTTGACAATCTTATTATCATCATTTTTCAGTTTAACGGTTTGTACCTCGTAACTTTACCTTTAGCTTCTGTTTAGCTGTTTACTGAGAGTTGTAGAAGTGATTGTATCTTTTCACCTACATTACATTTTAATGAGATTTTATGGATTCTATCTGATGTGTTTTAAATTCATAGGCAATGTCACTCATTATTCAACATTTAAATAAGTCCCTCTCTAAGGGAGGTGGGTGGTTCAAAAATGTGAAAAAATAAAGAACAAATATGTCTTGCTATGAGCTCTGAGACCAAGGAAAGTCCAAAAATATTAGGGAATTTCTAGAAGCCTGGCATTCTGACAAAGTACCCATCTTTGAATCTATCATTATAGCCATTCTTTGTTCACAGTTTAACTCTACTTTAACTCCAAAAAACATCAAAGTTTAGTTTAATTGTGTCTTGTCTTTGAGATGCATCCTACGGCCATAGGTAATATTTTAACTGTAGGTTCTTTTACCTAGGCTTAACATTTTAACAGAATGAAAAGATAACTTCTAAGTCTGCCACTTCTGAAGAAGAGAACTATTGTATGTATCTGAGGGGTGGGGGGAGTAGTCAAGCAGCAGAAAGAAAAATGAAAATGCTACACTGTGAATGAAGTACAGTACGTGCTGAGAGCATTAGGGTAAGCCTAGTCAGTTTTGTATACAAAAGTTTTAAAAAACCTTTTGCTTAAAAAAAAAGTTAAGCAATGCTATCTTGCGATTTGTTTCTTTGCAAACTGACAGAAAAAAAAGAACACTGAATCAAAATAGTCCTTTAATCTTCTCAAGACGATGCAAGTGAAGTTTGCAGTAGAACAAGAACAATAATTACCCCACCATTATGAAGCAATTTGTCTCCAAAAACATAGAAACAAAGCAGAGTCAAGATAACTTTTGATTTAAAGGTCAGATTTAGTATACAGTCAAAAAAATATTTGGAGTCACGTATCATGTGAAATTGCTGGCTTCAATTTTGAGTGTGAGTAGATCTAGCAGATGAGTGGCATATTGATACACTTTGTGGATATAATTCAATGTCCACTTTGTGGAATTATTCAATAGGATCACATCCTATTCAATTGCAGTGAAACTTTTCCTCCACAAGAATGTCTAAGACACAGAATTAAGCTTTTGTTTTATTTTATATTTTGCAGATGTCACTTTGTAATTGTCTACATCTGGATTCAATCCAATTCCTTACAACATATGTACTTGTGGGAAAAACTGTGGGTGGTATCATGAAAGCTATCTGCTGCCCCATCTTGTTGAACAATTCCAAATACAGATGGCTGTACAAGCAATACAAAGAGATTGAATTAGACTAGATAGCTCTTGTGTCTCAGGGGCAATTTGCATCTGGAACACATGTAACATGGTAGGAATAATGCTCTTTCTGCTGATCATAAAGAATAAAGTTTCATAATTTCTGGACTTTTCATTGGTAATAGATTGCTCATATGGACTTGCCTGACTGACAGTTAAGAGCATTGGCAACTGATTTACTTTTGCAAATGTTCTTATTCCCTTCCTTTCATCCAAAGTGAAGCAGCTAAGTGGGAAACAAGAAAAGAGAAAAATGGAGACTGTCAACAGTAAAACACCAAGATAATATTTACCCTTTTAGAACATGATTTAAAGAAAGAATAATCAGTTCATATTTGGCCAGAAATAGTTCTCCACAAATGTTCAAGGACAAAATCCCATTGTGTAGAAGGTAAGGTTGAGAAAACGCTGCCCCTCCCCACCCCTGGTGTTAGATCAAATACTTTCCCATAATATTTTTTACCCAACTTCTCTAATGGGTTATTAATGTGTGAGATATAAAATTGAAAGGAAAAACGCTGTACTAAATTTCCTGCAATATCTGAAACAGTTTAAATCGTGATTGTGTGGCTTTATTGGGTGGCTCTACAGTTCTCTCTGAAACTTATAAAAGTTAGAAGAAACTTAACATTAAAACATCTAGAATTTGTTTTTATTTTTGTACATGCTGGAGGACATTGCAAGGCAACATTATCTGTCAAGGATTCTTAGCATCTATTTGGCTTTTGCAAGTATGAAAGAAATAAACAAGTGAGACCTTGAGATGAAGTGCTACCCTGAGAAAATAAAATAGTTGCTTCTTTGTCTCCGAAAAGAAGATTGTGGCCACTATGGCATACTGCCTTTGGTAGAACAACATCTAAGCTTTCTTGCACAATAAGGTGAACTTTGTTCAGTGTCAGAGAAACAGTAGTTGGTTTTAGGGTAAGTCAGACAAAATGTTTTTGCAAGACTTATTGAGTTTTATAGTTCCCAATGGCCAGTATAGTGTAATTGTTAAATGTAGACTGATTCAGGTTGATTTGATTTTGAAGATGTCAGACTGGGAATGAAAGACTCAGATTCAAATTCTGCTTCAGTTAAGAGAGTCACTTTCTCATCTATGAAATTTCCTCAAAGGTTATTGTTGTGGGGGGGAAATAGAAAAAGTGATGTCTAGATTACTTTGTGCTCTTGGAGAAAAGGTAGGATATAAATGAACAATTTGTTCTATACTATTTTTTATTAGAATTATGCTTATATTACTGTCATATTGACAAGAGGAAGTCAGAATTTAAATATATGCCTATATTATTTTTAGGAACTTTTTTGTCTTTTTAATATTTAAAATAATATTATAGTGAAGATTTTGGCATTAAACTCAAACATTTATATTTTTTTATATCATCGAACAATATATTCTGCTTTATTATTTTTTTACTAATATTATATTAAGTATTCACTGTATAAATTCGGTAATTATCTATGCGTTCATTGGTAGTATCACTTTTAATGTATTCAGTGTCCACAAATTTGCATCTTGCACAGTAGAAACCATACAGCCCAGATGTGTTGTATGTCCAAGAATTATAAGGAAGGCCTTCATCACTGAGTTAAGTCAAAGGAGTAATCAATTTATCATTCAGAATTCAGTATCAAAGAAAGATTAATCTTAAGGACAGCAGCAAGAACATGCAGTTGGACCAATGTCTTTCTGCATATATCACCATATGTGTTTGGAAGTATATATATGGTACAAGTTCCTTTATATGATTTTATTTTCTATGGCTGCTATTCCTATGGGAGAAAGAATAGTCCTGCATTCCACTTCAAATAGTGTTAACAAGGAAGGAACATAATAGTTGGACTCAGTAAGCTATACAAAGATAGAGGACTTGTATTTCATTTATATGGGATGTATACACAAATGTTTATAGGCAAATATCTTATATGCAAAAACCAAGAATTTTTGACTACCCAGGTCAACAACAACAACAAAGATACTGGCATATTATGGCTTGGTTGATAAAAATTACATTTTTTTTTTTACATTTGGCCCTTGAAACTACAATTTGTTTCTCCTTATTATGGTTACTTATTTAGTTGCAGTGCTTGCCTGCTACAATAATAAAGCTGTCACATCAAATATATGAGCTAGATCACCCTGAACTGATACTATATATCTGTTTATAATGTTCTATTGTCTATAGAAATATGATTCGTGGTACTAATTAAGATGTAAGGAAACCTCAGCATCCTTCCATTGTTTGCCTACATTCCAAAGGCTAACTTTGTCCTTGAAAGTGGTGCTGTAATTTTCAACTTTTTTTTTTTTGAAAAATTTATTTGGGTTTTCACAAAAACAAAATACAAATAAAGCATCTTTTTTGAAAATACCATGGTCCCAGGTTATCACTTCTTCATACAGGCACAAAACTCAATTTCATGCTCATTTTTATATTATATTCCATTTCTTACTACCATTTTATATTTTCTACATAGTTTTTCCCCTCTTCTAATTTTCTCAAGCTTTGTTTTAATTATCTCAGTTGAAATCATTATATTTATACTTTTGTCTGTCCTGTTACAATTTCACATTATCTTTTCTTATTAAGCAAATTTTTCCCTGTAGTTACCAATTAGAGTATGACACCTTTATATTCTTTAATTTTATCCATTCAAGCTCTTATTTAAGCTTCAATGTATACCTTTAAGATTATAGCATTCAATATAATACATAACTTCCAATCGAATTCTGCTTGGCACATTCTTAAAATAGATACTATATTCTTAAAAAGAAAAAATTATATATATATATATATATATATGTAAATAAAACACATTCCATTCCAATTCAATTCTATCATTATTTTGCATTAAAATCTTAACATCTTTAACATTTCTTTTCAGTTGAATATCATACTTCCCTGGAAACACTTATAAACTTTCCATAATTAATTTTTTTCCCCCATATTTCTCACTTATATTTTTATAAATCATTACAAATAAAATGTTCTCTTTTAATCCTCTCAATCATTTTAATTCATTTATTTATTAACAAACATCCCACTGCATTACAATAAATATTTTATCCATCATCATATTTTCTAAAGTTATTTCTATTTGTAATATAACAAAGCTATCTTATGTACCTTTGCAGAATCCCTTTTACAATTAAATTTTCACCCATTATCTCTAAACAAACTTATGGTTACAATCCTTATATCTTTTCCCTGTTTCTCCATTTCTTGTTTCTGTCTTTTACAACTTCTTTTCCTTGCCTTTCCCCCCCCTCTTCTTCTCCCTCCCCCTTTTACCCCCTCATCTCTCTACTTCTAACTCTCTCATCTGTAATCCCCTCTTCTGTTGCTTTCTAATATTATACTTATCTTTCAAATTATTCTTCTTCTTTTTGGTTGTTTTTTCTAGTCTTAAACCTTTCACTCTCTTTCCCCCCTTTTCTTCCCCCCCAC
Organism: Pseudonaja textilis; assembly: GCF_900518735.1. The sequence goes on from NW_020769310.1 coordinate 39,944,295, forward strand.
TTAAAATTATTTGATCATTAAAGATGGCTTCTTCTTTGTCCCAATCTTCTTGTTCTGCAAGCATTTCTTGTTGTTTCTCATAGTTCCAGATCTCCATTTCTAAGAATTGAAATACGAAGCCAAAACAACCTCTCCCTTCCTGTGCGTCTTCTTTCCATTTTTAAAGTTCTATTTTCATTTCTCCTAAGAGTGATACCATGTTAAAGACTTTTAAACAACCACCCAGTTAATTTTAGTCATCCAGATGCAAAAACCAAAAATCACCAAGTAATCCAAATAATCCAAGGCTGTTTCTACTTGCTTCTTTTTTCTACTTTCTCTTCCTGGGGTTCTATTATTTTGTTACCAAGTTTCAATTAAAATGTATCTTTGAGGAATCTTGTTAAAATTTCACTGTAAGTTCCTTTTAATTACAGTTCCATTCCTTCATTCCAGGCAGTTTCCTCCATTTCTCCAAATCCTGCCCTTCTATTCTTTTTTTTTTCTCCTTTCCAGCTTTTAAAAACTTTTAAATGTCCAGAAATCTTTATTATTCCGTTGACTTTTATTTTCAGCTTAAATGCCTATTAATGTCAAAGTGGATTTTTTTTTTCAGTTTCTTGCTTAAGTCTCTTAGCTGGCAGTATAAGGAAGGGAAGAAAAAAAAACTAATCCTTTCCCTTCTCTCTCTTCTTCACAGCTTCAAAATCTTCTTTGGGAACAATGTTGTTAAGTTTAAATTCCAGGGTACCTTATTTGTTGCTTTGCTGTTTGACCCAGTCAACCAAAATTTTCTCTTCTTATCTTCCTCCTGCACATTCTTTTCCGGTTGAGTGCTTCTTTGTGGTGGCCATTTCTGTCCACCACTACAACCGCCTTCGGGAAAGGGAGTAATGGCCAGCTGGGGAGGAGAGATGCGGCTCTCCTCAACCCTGCAGGCAGTCTCCCCCTTCTTCACCACCTCTACGGGGTGGCTTAGCCCCGAAACCAGCTGGCTCGGGGTGCTCCAGCGGCGAGCGTGGATCAAAGCCTCAGAGAGACAAGGTTTCGGTCTGTCGCTGAAGAAGCTCAAACCAGAAAGGGCAGTAATTTTGAACTCTTGGTGATCCTGTAGATAGTTTTTCTATCCCTAACCTATTCATTTAAGTCTCACAAGAGTGCACTCATCTGCAGAGTAGTTATATTCATCCATTTGGTTGGTTATCATCTTCCTTTTCTTTCCATCTTTCCAGTATTTTCATCTTTCCAGCATTTTCCAAATAGCTGGTCTTTGCATAATACAGTCAAAGTAGGATAATTTGAGCCTGGTTATTTGTGCTTCAAGACCCATTAATTTGTTCTCTTGGTTATTCATGATATTCTCAGGATCTTCTCCAACGCAATAGTTCAAAGGCATCAATACTCTTCCCTTTTTGCTTCTTTAAAGTCTAATTTTCACTTTCATACAGTGTCACATTTACTACCATAGTTTGCATGATCTTGAATTTTTTTAAGTATAAATAGATCACAGCAATTGGCTATCTTTTCCAGAGCCTTCATGGCTGCTCTATCAAATGCTAGCCTCTGTTGTATGTCTTGATGACTTTTTCCATTACTATTGATGCTTAATCTAAAAGAAAGAAACTATGAAACACTTCAATATCTTCACTGTCAGTTCCAAGGCTGGATGATTTGCCAATTGTCATTAGTTTGTTCTTCTTTATGTTTAATTGTAATCCTATTTTATTAATCATTCCTCCCACCTATCAAGTTCTGCTGTGCTGTTTCATGGTGGTGATAGTGGTGTTCCTAGGAAGATAAGCAAAATACCACATTAGTGTAGACGAGAAGTGTCAAACTCACATCATCATGGTGGCATCACATGAGATATCATGACTTTTTCCCCGTTCACTAAACTGGGCATGGGTGTGGCCAACATGATGCATCCGGGTCATGGGCCACAAGTTTGACAGCACAGATGTAGACCAACAGTATACAGGTAATCCTCAACTTGCAGTCACAACTGGAACCAACAACGAATTTGTTGAGTGAACCATACCCAATTTTACAATTTTTTTTTGCATTAAGTGAATCACACCCAATTTGTGAAGCAAATCACTGCAGTTTTTAAGTGTCCTTACAGTCCTTAAGTAAATTCAAATTATTCCCATTGACTTTGCTTGTTGGATGCTGGCTGGGAAGATCGCAAATGGTGATCACAAGAGTCTAGGATGCTACAATTATTCTACCTTCACATTGATTAACAAGTACCCAAATTTTGATCTCCACAATTTGATTGTGGAGATGTTGCAATGGTCATAAGTGTGAGGGTTGGTCTTAAGTCTCTCTTTTTCAGTGCTGTTGTTACTTTGAATAATCTCTAAATGAATGGTTATAAGTCAAGGACTACCTGTATATTCCCAGCAGGGTCCTTGGTGTGTAAAGATCTACTTCTAGATAAATTAGACAGGATACACAACTTGATGAATTTTGTTGTAAGGTTACAACAAATTTTGTTGTAAGGTTACATTATCAGAATTGCAAGTGTAAAAGGACTTCTGTCCCCACATCTCCTTTACATCTCAAGAAACAAAGAAGCCTCTTATGAAACTCTCGCTCCACCTACAATCTTATTGTGGGTTAAGTTGATGATTTTTATCAGACTCTTATCTTGGCTGTGTCTCTTTGCCCTATCTTGCAAGATCATTATGTGGGAATGATCTTGCAAATTACATCTGCTCAGCTAAAGCAAACATATTGGGCATCAGCAAAATAGGAAGCAATACAGGAAAATAAGACTTTTGCAAGCATATTGATTTTGCACAATTCAGCCTACTTAGGTACCTGTTCCTTTTTATTATGTTCTTTGTCATCGATAATATAAAAATGTACTGACTCACTAACTTTTTACTGAGTGATTTGAAAGGATGAAAACATTAATCTGATCTTTTGACCAAAATCTGGAATGAAACATCAACACAGGGGAAAACTATTTTCAGTAGTAAATAGACTATAACAGAAATCTCTCAGCAGATCAGTGAGGTCAACCATGGGAAATTTCTGCAAACATATATTTCTTGCTGCTTTTGACTTAAGCAGAACAAGTATCTCAGAATAAATATATCTGCAAAATTTCCAGGATACTAGTCATAAATTTAACACTGTCATAATTCTGTTTATGTTCAATTTATATAAACGTCATCAAGTATAACTGGTCCTGGATGGTTTCATAGTAAGAGTGTTAATTTGAGATCCACAATTTCAAGTAAGGTTGTGCTGAAATCTGCCTTTTAATTTCCACTCTGCCCTACTTCCAAAAAGACTTTAGTTTTATCATCAAGGTGCTTGAGAATTTATTTTAAAGTTTGTTCTATGTTTTTAAGCTTTATTGGTAGAGGTGAAAGAAGCTGCAATTATTGGCATTTTTATGATCTAATACACATATCTTCTCTGCTTACTGCTTACTGGCCAATTTCCCAATCAGAAAAAAATTACATGGGAAGAGCTTGCTTCCAGATGTTCTTTTGGGAAGCCTAACTGAAATACAGATCACTAGAGATGATGACTGTACGATGAAAGTCAGGCTTGTCACACATTTCCTTTCGCTTCCTGGAAACTATACTCAAGAATACCATTTTCTAATCATGTGAAATTCTGTCTTTTCTTGATGGAAATTTCAGAAACAAATGCCCATGAAAATGAATAGCAAGTGATATGGGGGGAGAAGTTAGGGTTAGGGTTTTTTCCCTTGAACAGAAGAAATTCCAAAAACAAAGCTTTGAATCCTTTTAAAATTCCAATCCCTATTTCAGGAGCAAATGTTTGATTTGGCATTGGAAAGACTATAGCTTCTGTTTATCCAGTCTTAGATAACTTCCTTGTTTTTGCTGTTGATATTATTTTTTTTTTGAAAATTTAATTTGGGTTTTCACAAAAAAAAACCATAATACAAATAAAACATCTTTTTTTGAAAATAGCATGGCCCTGGGTTACACTTCTTCATACAGACACAAACTCAATTTCATGCTAATTTTTGTGTTCTATTCCATATCTTATTACTGTTTTACATTTTCTACATAGTTTTCCCCTCTTTTAATTTTCTCAACTTTATTTTGATTATCTCATCTCATCTCAATTCAAATCATATTTATACTTTTGTCTGTCCAGTTTCAATTTCATATTATTTTTTCTCATTAAACAAATTTTTTCCTGTAGTTACTAATTGGAGTATTGTTAGGGATATACCCTAGCAAGATCTGCAGGGCAGTCAGTCAGGCAGGCAAAATATGTGAGATAAACGTTTTTTAGTAGCTTACACTCAGTAAACAGAGGCACAGTGCTAATTATTCCAGCAAGAGTTAAAGCATAGTCAAAAACAGTCCATATATCATTCACTTAGTTCAGTCCGTCCAGGGATTATTCAGTTGCAAATTCCAGTGTCGAAAAAGAGAGGTCAGTACACTTACAAATATCAGTCCGGTGATATATCTCCTCGCAGTAGAGAGATATGAAGAACTCAAAAACTCCTCTCTTCCTTCAGCAACTCTTCAGTAGGGGAAGGACGCAGCTAACAAACCATCAACGTAATCCAATCCAGTAATTGTCAGTAATTGCCAGCAAACCGTCAGGGAATCATCAGCAATCAATCAGGTTGTCTTGCTCCCTCTTATGGTGGTTTCACACCACACCCAAAATTACATGCTTTGCATTTAAAGTGACACACACTTAAACTAACAATCATAGCTTATATATATTATTTTACCCAAACTACGTTAGGTGACCTATGTTATACCTAACAAGTATGACACCTTTATATCTTTTAATTTTATCCATTCAACTCTTATTTAAGCTTCAATGTATACCTTTAAGATTATAACATTCAATATAATACATAACTTCCAATCCAATTCTGCTTGGTACATTCTTAAAATACACACTATATTCCTAAAAAAAGATTATATATATATGTAAATAAAACACTCATTCCATTCCAATTCAATTCTATCATTAATATTCATTAACATCTTAGCATCTTTAACATTTCTTTTCAATTAAATATCATACTTCCTTGGGAACAATTATAAACTTTCCATAATTATTATTTTTTCCATATTTCTCTTCACTTATATTTTATAAATAATTAATAATAATTAAAATGTTTCCATCCATTTCTGACCACCGCTGCAACCGCCTTCAGGAAAGGGATTAATGGCCAGCTGAGGAAGAGAGATGCGGCTCTCCTCAACCCTGCCGGCAGTCTCCCTCCTCTTCACCACCTCTATGGGGTGGCTTAGTCCTGAAGCCAGCCGGCTCAGGGCGTTCCGGCGGCGAGCACAGATCGAAACTGCACACGATCGCAGTTTCCGTCTGTCAGTGAAGAAACTCAAACCAGAAGTCCCATTTTCGCTGTTAATACTATTAAATGGCTAATCCAGTGAATCACTCCATTCCTCAGAAACCCATTAAGGATAAAATGTAAAGCCAATATCTGCATGTCAATATATGTGTAAGCTTTTCTATTATGATGCAGAATATCTGTCCTGAGATAGCATCAACAAAACGTATCTTCTCCAAACAATTGTCACATTTCAGAGATATGACCTCAGATCTATGATTTATGGTGTTTTCATTTGGTCAGGGGCAGTCATTTCTGCTATTCATTCAGTTAACCTTATTTGGCTCTAATCAGCAGAGTAGCAATACATTCTGGCAATAAACAAAATCAAGATGACAATATAAAGGAATACATTTATTAGGATTTTTAAAAAATCCTGTGCATTTAAGCTTAAACAGATGTTTAGGAAATTTGCGGCTCTTTAGAACTACTTCATTAGACTTTGCCAGCAAGATGCAGAAGGCATACCTGATGTTCAAAGTGTCTTTTTGAGACTTGAAGGCCCACTTCCAATATCTGAATAGGAAAAGTCACAAGCTAGGATTAGATGCCCCATTACCTTTTCTGCTATCATTCTGTGTTCCAAGATGAGGTTCAGTCAAAGAGCAGAAGAAGAAAAGGAAACAGGCAACTGCTAACTGAACTGAATTCATTGCTCAATGAATTTAAAAAAAACCTTAGATACCAGCAAAAGTGAATTAGTAGGCAATTAATTTCAGGTTTTCAGTTTGCAACCCTGTACCTGATCCCTTACAACACACACACACACACACACACACACACACACGCACACATATATATGTTTGTTTTCTTAAGTTTTTGCGGGTACTTACATGTACGGTATTCAGCTTTGTTCGGGGATATATATATATATATATTGTTTGTATGTATCCTGTGAAAAAAGTCTAATATACAGAACAGTATTAGTATAAAGGCAATATTATTAGCCTCTTAATCATTTCAAAAATAGTTAGGAAAAGGTTTGAATAATCAATCAAAATACTTCATGGAAAGTTAAATATTCTGTTGTAGAATATATGTATATATAGTAGTATATAGTATTTTGGTTGATACAAAAAACAATACATATACATTATTCATTATTCATTATAAATACATATATTACTTTATTCATTACACACACACACACACACACACACACACACACACACATAGACACACACTTCCCATGAAAGTATCTGAGTGGGGAAAATGTATCTTGAACATTTTGATTACTGCATAGAATGTCCAGTGTTTAACTTTGAAGGTCAGTCTTCTTGTTAAGCAGATTTGCATGGGTTTTTTTTCCAGGTATGCTGTCATACGCTTTCTCATTAAAGTCAACTAATATAAAAATGAGCCTGTGAACTAGGTCTTATAAGGAATAGATAAAAAATAAAGTATTGTTATCATTTGACTTCCCGAAGACTACTAATTTGCTTCTGGGGCAGGAACACATATCTTAACACAGTGCTTGTAACCTTCTAAAGTGATAAATAAATTTGTGTGAAACTCTTTCCCAAAGGAATAAATCTAGAGTCAGGCAGGAAAGAAATATACCCCTTACATTTAATCATTGAATTGCAATGTATCTCTCACAAGGTTTCTCCAACTTTGCATAATTATAGTTGCTTGCTGTAGGCTAGCAAAGGCAAAAGGGGAGCGCAGTCAAAACTTGGCTTCCATTTACCCTGGGCAAGCCTAGAGCTGCTCTGATTGGCCAAAGTAGGAAGCAAATCCCAGAGGACACTTTGACAGTTATCCCATTAAGCCTGAACAAGCAACAGTAGATAAAACAAAAAATAAACAAAAAAACTTCAAAGAACTGTGACCCAAATATAGCATATATGAAAACCAGGGATTTAAGACTCATTTTAATTATTTCATTTAATTTATCTTTGATAACTGATTCAATTGCTGAGGAAATGACCACCATTTTTAAGCAACATGAATTACAATTTTACTTTTGCCTTCGCTATTAACTCTGCTCATCACAAGGCACTTGGGAAGCACCCAAATGGTAATCATATGACCATGAGATGATGTGATGGTCATAAATGTGAGGATTAATCACAAAGCTTTTTTTTTTACATGACCCTAACTTTCAACAATTATTAAGTGAAGGAATTAGTAAGCCAAGACTAACTATTGCTGTGGAAATTAGTTTTCATCTCTGGTAGACACAATATAATATTAAGGATAGAATAGTGAATTATTCTAGTGAATTAAAGCATGTGCAACTCTTTCCTCGATTATGTTGATTCTATTGTTTATTCTATACTATTATACATAATAATCGTAGGATAATGTGTCCCACAGTTGACCAAATAAAATTGCCATCAGAATAATATCTTTTGTAAACTTGATTTTATTAGGCACATAAGGAAAGCTTTGCAGGCTGGATTATCCTATTTCCAGCAGTAACCAATTCGTGAATAGCGATAAGAAAAAATCAACATAGATTTCATTACGATTGAAATGGTGTCAATGCACCACATAAGTTACGTAGATGAGGGCATAATGAATAAGGAAAGTTGCATATGAAGGAAATATAGATTTTCTTAAAACTTTTAAAAAACTACTATATTCTAACCTGGAGTTTTGAACGCAAAGATTAATGACAGAATAACCATGTGGATAAGATATAAGTTGTCACTATACAACACTATAGTTAAGCAGTAATTATTAAAACCAATTATACATTCAGTATAGTTTAGGATTAGAGGTTTTGCTTGTCTGATCTAGCATGCTGTCTATTTTTAGGGAATATTTTTAAAACTATGTTGTGAATGGAGGGATGTACTTTGCAAAGTAAGTAACAGAAACATTGGGTGTTACTGAGGGGCTTGGTGAGACTGCTGATTTTTTTTGTATTTTTATATGTGTTTATTATGTTGTGGTTCCACAGAACTGGGTCTGAAGATGGAGACAGGGTTGGAGTCCTTCTGTGAAGTGGAGGAGCTGAGGGCTGAGACTACAAATTGGTTGTATATCTGGTGTAGCTGCAAATCCAGCAGGGCCTGTAGAGAATATGGAGAACTCACAGTCAATGTGGGCATCAGGCACATGGCACTCACAGACCCAGCGGTGGGGACACGTTCAACACTGGTTGGGTGCCCAGGAGCCACAGTAACATGGTTGCCACAGTGAATTACTATTCAAGATCCCAATCAGCGATGATCTTAAATATAGAAGCTAAATTAATTATATTCATAGGACAAAAATGAAGAAGTTTAAATTTGAAACTGAATGTTCAATTATGTCAGTAGATTAAAAAAAATAGTGAATATTTTATGACTTATTCACATCCCTCCTACTCACCCTTTGCTTAAAAGCCTCATTCAGATCCTAGCGAATAATTTATCTCTTACTTAGGTTCTGTGAGGAGCCCTTATGTTTCCAAAGAATGATCCAGTCCCATTTGATGAACTGAGTTGCAGTTCACAAAAGCTTATTTCTTTTAATGAAATGTGCTATTTGGGAAACCAGAGCCCTGGATTATTATTTTTTACCACCAAAAACTAATACAACTTCCTCCTGTAATGTCTGAGTGTCTTTTAGTGACACATATCAAGCTGTTTTCAAGCTGACCTCACGCATGCCATTTGCTGAAATGAATAATTTCTTGTGATTAAGTGAGTATTTTTTTTTTAAAAAAAAACATTACTGCATCTTTCAGATTTGCACCTTTATTGACTCTTTTGCTTGAAGCAGTTTTGAATTTCCCTCTGCTTCACTGGAAGTAGCCTTCACCTTTGCCTCATGTTTTGCACTTGAAGATTAACGGCGGCAATTCAGACCAGTGGTGATGAAAAAGGGGAAGGGGGGTGTAATAGCTCTAGACTTCACAAGAAAATAACAAGAATCCTTTTTAACCCAACTAATCTATTTATTTGTGGTCAAGTGTTTTGAGTAAACCATGCTCTTAACAAGGCTGTCTGAAAGAGTGAGAATGCATTGAAGGCAAGCTGTTCCACTGGTTGATTGTTCATTCTCACCGTTAGGAAATTTCTCCTTAGCTTTAGGTTGCTTCTGTCCTTTGTTGGTTTCTATCCATTATTTCTTGTCTTATATTTTAGTGCTTTGGGAAATAGTTTGACCCCCCCCCCGCCATCTTTGTAGGAGCCCCTAAAATATTGGAACACTGCTCTCATATTTCCCCTAATCCTTCTTTTAATAAGACTAGACATATCCAGTTTCTGTAACCTTTATAAAATAAATATTTTAATAAATATTTTAATTTAATATTTTAATTTAATATTTTCTTTATAAAATAAATAAAAATATTTTATAAAATAAAATAAAAATGCTCTTGTCCCTTATATAGACCTGCACACACAAGCACACTAATATAAATATGAAAGTCTCTATTTTGCATTTTATCATTTACTTGATTTAAATGAGTGAAATTGGCCAAACAAATATCAACAAATAAATATTGTCTCCTTTTTAACTCCAGTATCATAGGGAGATATCCTTATTCAGCTAATGCCTGGTTCTGATACAACACATTAGTGTCAGGGAAGAAAGCTGGGAAAGAAACAAGTATACACTTTGGAATCAATGGAAACTTTTTTTAATCTCTGCCTTGATTTCACCTGGAAGTAAGGGCTTGTGAGAGCTTTTGTTGATAAGGAGATCTGAGTTAGACAGCCATCTAGTAGATGTCATGCTATTTTTTTAATAGCAGCACAGTCCAGGACTTCTATAGCTTTAGCTACAGCAAATCAATACAATTTGGCTGTGAGTCAGGATTACTCAAGGCAAGGTAATTATATAGCACTGATATAGGTCACTGTGAAGGCTAGCCAGGCTGTACAAAGCATAAATATAAACCAGAAATTAGAACAAGATAACAGAATTGGAAGGGACCTTGTAAGTCTTCTAGTCCAACCCCTTGCTCAGGCACAAATTCTATACCAATTCAGACAAATTGTTGTCCATTTTTTTCTTAAAAACTTCTAGTGTTGGAGAACCTACAACTTCTGGACACAGGTTGTTATACTGGTTACTTGTTCTCACCATCTTCCTTAGTTCTAGGTTGCCTGATTCTCTCCTTGAACAAGTAAGCTTCAAGTATTACTGTTTTCAATCAGAGCTAGAAAACAATAGCTAATCCTCACTGTTGTCCTGATTCTATTTGTTCCTGATTTCAATTTGTTCCAACTTGGGAACTTCATTTAGTGCTTCCATATCCCCATAAATCTCTTGAAACACTCTGATTGTAACAAATTGTGATGGGGTTCTAAAAGATCAGGCAATAGATAAGCTTGCAGGGCTTCGGATATGATTCCAAAAAGGGCTTGGAAGAGCAGAAAGATGCCACCATGGTCCTGGAGAAAAATGAGATTACGTAGTAATTTGTAAAAAAAAAAATGGACAAAGTAGCCTTCAAAGTAGCTTTTTGGAACTGAATCTGAAGTGTCACACATTCCTACATGTTACACAATGTAGTTGCATATAGATATATGCAATCACAAATGTTTCTCCTTCCTTGCCTTGTTCTAGATGCAAGGATGCTTCCCTTTCATAGAACATGAAAAATATTTGCACGTAGGATATCCATTTGGTTCATAAACACTATTGCTGAAAAAGAGTCAAACCAAGTATACTCTCTTCATTGTGAGAATTTGGCATTAATCTTATTCCCATTTCATTGGTAATGTTCAATAAATGGAATGATCACATTTTTGAACCATCCCTTTTTTGTATTTTGTATTTGTGTAATGACAGAAATTGAAATATACTACAACTTGTTCTTCATTCTCAGTCTACTGAAATTTCTCCCAAGAGATTATTCTTTTTATTTATATTAGCAAGTCTTTGGCTCATGTGACAGTTCATATTCAAGCTCACTGAATTAATTTGATTAGTGATATTCCTAAAGGGAATATACCACATGCTAATATTCTAAATAAAATTGTGAGAATGGCTGTCATTCTTCTAATTTGGTTGCAAAAGAACTAGTGATAGCAAGAGTTTGGCATATGTATGGTTGGCTGGATTGATGGATTGATGGATTTAGTTTCATCTAGACATATAAATGAGTAGCTCTTTGTTTGAGTGCTCTGAGATTCTTCAACTGCACCTATTCTTTCTTTAAATACGACTTTATTGAGAGTGGGATATCCTACTCTCCAAAGCTACTTGAAACTGTGAATGGTGTCTTCTGAGAGCAGTTAATATAATTTCTTTCAGTGTACTTAATAATTTTCCCATTCCACCACACAAGCATTTCAATTTGGCAACAAGTTTTTGAACAACATTGAATAGAAATGTACCCAAGGTCCATTGCATACAGCCTTGGAGGTCACAGGTAAAATATGCTTAAATTATCTTCTAATATCTTTCTATGGCCTTGGCTGCAACTATAAATGTGCTTCTTTTCCATTAATTCACTGGGACCTCCTAGCAGAAATAGAAATATTTAATACTGGGTTATTAGGGCTTTACATTATACTTGATCCTGAATTATGCTTATTAAAATTGCTTAAATGTTTATAAGATTGTAGATCATATAAATAGACTCCCATGTTAAAAGTGTTTGTCTCTAAATATAACCAGACTCATCTTCATCGAAAGTCTTTCTGCTTGTTAGAAGTGCTTATGATGTCACTTAGCTTGGATAATGAACCATCTGCAAGAAAACCACCAGCTCGGAGAGCACCAAGGGCCACTCAAACCCAAATGATATTGTGAAATGAGGACAACGGCAACACATTACTGAAAGATGAACCATTTGGGTCTGAAGGCATCCAAAGAATTCTTAAGGAAGAGCACAGAGTAAACACAAGTAGCTGTAATTTATGAGGTCAATGGATTAAAGTAAAAAAGACTGTCTAGAAATTTCAATGCTGCAAACATGCCATCTCTATACCTGTGGAATGTCAGAGCCAAGAACAAATGCAAACATGAAAGTAGTTTAATTTTCCAGAATTGGGTCACCAATAAAGGAAAATTAAGTCTTGAGTATTAATGGCTCCAATTTCCAAGATACAGCTTCAGGTCAAAATTGCATTAAAATAATTCAAAATTGCAAGGAAATGTGTGATTATGCTTCATAACTTTTCTGCAAAATGTAATATAGCAGTGAGAATCATTATTAATCATTATAAATGTATCTTTTTATTGATATCAATAACATTAGTTTCCATTCATATATTAGTTTTTCATGTAACATTTTCATGCTTTTTGCATGAAAAACTGACAAGCTTTAACATCAGATTAAATGACAAAGTTCCATATTTATTCGGTATCTAAACTGTGCTTTTGGGCTTTTCTCTTGTGAACTGCAGTAGGATCATCCCTGGGGAGATTCCAGCAGTAATCAGCAAGCATGGATGGACTCCATTTCCCTTGGTATCTTTTCTTCATGCCTGTGATATCCTGATGGAATCTCTCCCGTGCTCATCACTCACTGCCCCACAGTTCAAAGAGAAATAGTCTAAATGCGAGTGTAAGAAGTGAATTTTCAATGATATGTTTGCATCAAGTGCTTTATGGAACTTAAACAAATTTTTCACATGTTTTTCAAAGTCATCTACCTTGCTGCTCTCAAAGTGAAGATAAATTTATACACTTCCACGTGGTACCATTTTCATTGTTCTACCATATTTTGTTGAGAATTTACAAGCACCATGATCATTAGACACCTCCCTTCCTTGTAGACAAATATAGTCGGCTGTGTATAAATCTTCGTTGTGAAATATCTTGAAAACTTTAGCCAATCATACATCTTTATCCCCTGTTTTCTAATTCATTCTAATCAAAATATGTAAAATTAACACATTTTATCTCAGAGGTTGATAATTTCCCAAAAATTGTGTTATCAGTTACAGGATATATAACTGTAAATGCTTTTATGTCTTTATTGGATTGTTTTAAATTAAATGTTGTATACTAGACTCACTTTGAGATAGGCAGCTATACAAATATGATAAATAAAGAAAGTAATAAATAAATGTGAATTTATTCAAATATAATTTTCTGCTGTAACATGGATACTGTCTGAAATCTGATTAGGTTGTATATGTCCTTTCATATTTTATCTTGTGAGGGTCTCATATTATTCCACCCAAAAATATTCTAGATGTGCAGAAAAATCTAGAAAGACAGAAAAAAATAATTCTGGAGAAAAGAAAGGAACCTTGGGTGCAACTAGCTCCCTGTTGGTACAATATGACTAGCAGATTTATATTTATTCAATTAAATATGAAAAAAAATATTCTGATACAATGATTCTTTGTTCCTTTTATTTGTCCTTTGATTTATCAAAAGTGTAGCTTTGTTTTATTTGAAACAAGGAAAACTGAAGTTGGTTTAAATATATGAGGTGTTCAATCTAAACTGATAACAGCTTTAAGGGTCCTAAAGACAAAATAGATTTAAATTTCTTTTTAATGTATTACTGAGGTTTCATTTTAGTTATAACTTGATCTTCCATCCATCAGTTCTAGTGTATCACTAGCATGACTTTATTTATTGTAGAAATGCTAGAATTGTCTCTTTATGACTGATACACATTTCACTATTCTACAGCATAAAATGGATGCATTGCTGAAAAAAATATGTCTATAGCAACAAAATGTTAACAGTTCTATTGATTTTTTTTTGCTAGCAAATCACCATTTATTTAAGAAAAAAGGTTACTAAGCCATTATTTCCCAAAGTCAAATGTGCAAAAGGCAAAATACTGTTACAGATTAGAAAAACAACTCACAAGTGTCTATATATTTCAAATATTAAACTTTTAAACAGGATAAAGAAAACAATGAAGAAAGGGAACTGGAGAATTATACACCTGAAAACCTTGATCCACTATTGCTGTCTCTTCTATTGATCAAAGAAAAAAAGGAACAAACAAATGAACAAACTATGCCACCAGTTTTAAAACTGGTCTTGTTTGTCAAACTCCTTACTACCTGGTCATGAGAGAATAGCAAACTTCCATGCAGCAGAATTACTTTGCTGTTTTAGAGTCAAAGAGATACAGAGAGTAACCCACATTTGACAGAGAAGAGGGAACAGAACAAAGAATCTTTGATTTTTATTTTTTTTTTTGATACAGGGGTAAAATGTTTCAAGTATTTTTGTAAGCATCAGACTGGAATGTTGAGCACAAGTAGAAGTACTGCAACGACAACATCTGGGAAAGGAAAAAGAGCTGACACACTGAACACCATTTCTACGTTGTTCTAATCCCTAAACTAAAACATCTATAAAACCCCAAAACCATATTCATTACCTACATTTACATATTCAACATTGAAAGGCGGAGGAGAGCTGAGAAGTGACACTTTTGTTAACACAACGTATTTTGGGGCTGCCACGTTTCCCTCATGTTTTAACACACAGCTGACAGCTTCTTCTCATAAAATATACACTGAGAGCAGGAGGCTCCACATCCCAAAATATGCCAGCAGTAAAAATGAAAACTCTTTTGTGATTTCTTAGCAGAATCAGTCAGGAAAGATGGGGACTTGGGTCCCTTCTTGACAAATCAGCAGGTTATACTTAATAAAGATAGGCCTCATTTTTGGAAACGCAACACATGGTTGCTTTCTTCTCCAGAAGCTGATAGAAGTCCAGAGTCCACTGAGAGAGTTCCCACTGCTTGAGATCATTCCCAGTTGGTCTTCTGTCTGTTGCCCATGACTCCTTGACCGTGTCAAAGGAACTAGCTACCTGAGAGACACTGGAGCTTGAGAAAGAACAAAGCAAGATGGATGCTGCCCACCTGGGCTGGGCTTACCCATGAAAGAACAGGAGTCTGAAAAGTTAGTTTTTGTGTGCACTGTGGAGTTCAGGAAAGCAGAGGAAAGGGTGCTAGGACAGAAGAAAGAAAAAGAATGGAAACCAGTTCACTGGTCCCTTTGACATCAAAAGTTTATCTTCAAATGCTCACCTCTCTATCTTCATAAATGGTAATTTTGACAACTCTTAGTCCCTGATCAATGGGGTCAGTCAAGGGGAGACCTTGTGGAGCATAGATCTTCTCATTTTGCTCCTGAATGTACTTGGCAACTTTCTTTAGAACTTTTTCATAATGTGTCTCCATGCACAGAAATATAGTGTAGGCAGTTAAGCAAGCTAAGCACCCTTCCAGGTAGGACTGGCTCCCAAGTTTCTCCACTTCAGCATAAAGGTTATTCGGGGTCTGTACAGTTTCTTCAAACTGCTGCCTGTCAATCTGATTTTCCAACTCTGGGGGGAATTTTGTCTGGAACTGGCACTTAGTGCGACTGCTGTAGTCCCTTTGGATGAAGACTTTGATGGCTGCTGTGCCCTCATCTTGCAGCTCAAACTGGCCAGTCTCCTCTTCTAGCGTTGCTCTGTCAGCAACGCAAGCTCCTTCACTTACAGCTGTCCCCCCTTGCCTCAACAGTTCTATTGAGTTTAAGATTATGATATCTCACATTTGTTTGTTCCTATGTCTGTTTAGGACTGCTTTTTAAGTCAAACTATTGCAATTCTAATTTGCTGATTTGGAAATGTCCCTTCCAAAGATGGTTATTTCATGAGCCTATTTCCCCACGTTATAAAGTGAAGAACTTGTGCATCCTAAGTTCTTAAAAATAGGACCAGATCAGCAATATACAAGCTTATACAAAGTTGAATGAATCCAGGTTTCTTCCATTGTAAAGGGAGGGACTGTTTACAGAAAAGAACTTCGATCAAGCTGAGGCTTCTAGTGGAACAAAGTTAATAATTTATTATATGAGTCCCTTGAAGTTCTCCATCACCACAGATTCCTAGAAAATCCTTCATCTCACTAGAATTAAGCAACTGCATATATCTGATTCCGAACTCTGCACCCTACTTTTTAATAATGCATTTTAAATAATTAAATTAAGTAAGATATACTATCACATTTTGTCCATCTTTTGGTAACTACATAAAATATATATCAGTCACATTAATTCAAGACCATTTCTATCCTCTTCCTGTTCATTTGGTATGTCAAAATGTTTCTTCATAAAAGGGGTATAGATTGTATAAAATTGATAACTTCTTTTTTGGTAGTGGGCATAGAAATATTTGATAAGTAAAACCTTTTTCTGGTATGGAAATTAGCAGTTGAAAAAGTGTCAGCAATAATATACATTTGTTAGCTGTATTTTTTGTAATAAAAAGTCAAGCTTAAATCAAGATTTAAATGTTTGTATGTGTGTGCATCTTACATACATACATGCATACCTACTGTCCAAGATTAATGGAGCACAAGAATATTGAGAAGTAAAAATTACATGTATTTCTAAACTGTTAAGGATGATTGTACATTCTGTCAAATATTTCATCCACTTAGTTTTCCATTGTTGTTTTTCTTTTTAATATGCTTTATGGTAATTTATAGATTAGTCATTGGGATACATGTTCATTTAACTTTAGTGGTATAACTCAAGGCCAACTAGCAGAGCATTTTGAAATACTTAAATAATGAAAGCAGTAAATGTGCCAATTTATTATTTAAAAAATCCTGATAACCTGTCAGATAATTACCAAACATTCTGAAATTTGGGGGAAATATCTTAAAGGTCAGTTGTGTTAATTATAATGCTGACTTCACACCAAACTTTGTAGGAAAATGAAGTTACTTAAGCTGCCAAGCTTATAATAATAAGGTACAAAAAGTGAGAAACATTATTAAAGCTACTAGATTAAGTTTAAATTGTAGGAAAAGATTGTTATGTCCTGAGGACTCAAGGAGTTCTCACTCAGGTCCACTTACTTGTGTGGGCGTTATTCCCCCCATTCCCATTGGTCAGTTCTCCCCAGCAGCCAGCTATAAAAGCAGGCTGCGGGGTCCAACTGGCTGCTGATTGCTGCGAGCCAGTTCCAGGCTTGGCAAGCACGGTCAGCCCTTTATTTGTAAAATAAAGTACTGTTGCACTCATGCTCTGGTTCAGCCTCTCATTGCTCAAACTTAACAAAGATCTTAAGAACTTTACAGTATGATTACAATGGAAGATAAATCTCATATAAGAATTTGAGTCAGATGAGAGACTCAGTTTTATATGCATCAAGCTGACAACCCAAATAATACTCATAAGTATTTTACTATCTTAAATAGACACTCTTGGAGCAGGCAAGATAGAAAATTCCATGAATTTGATAGATGTGAATTAATTATAATAGTCATAAATCTATTTCTTTTATCAATGATGCTAAATTAAATACTTTTAGTTTCTCTTTCAGGAAAAGTATATCAGAACTTCTTTTTGCCACTGTTGAGACATGAATGGAAATCTCATTAGAATAAATTTGTTGCTAGAAATATTTGACCAAGATTTATATTAAAATTGTATTTTTCATCTTGAAGATTGGCTTCTAATAAAAATCAACATTGACTTGTAGTCCTGATAAAGGACTGAAAATACACAAAGAAGTATTTTATATTTTGTCATGATATAGAACTCATAATTGATAGCCAAATATCCTCCTATAATTTGACCATCTAGTACCTATGTTTTGATATATAACTGTTTCCCATGACTTTAAACTGGAAACGCAAGAGATTGAATCTTAAATCTTTTAACTTCGAAGTCTGTGCTGTACCAATTGCTAAACTATATAAACCAATGTGTATCTGACTCTCTTTTTGGGTGAGATTGTTACTCCTCGGAATAGGAACCAACAGCAAACCCATTTTTCAAAAACTCAGTGGATGGGCCATATATTTTAGGAGATATAGTTCTGAAGATACCCAAGAGCCAAACTATCTATTGAAAGAATCAACTTTTTGCATTAGTGAAGGAAGCAAATCAACAGCAAAATCACTGATTGCAGAATTGATGTTACATTTCTGAATCTGACATGCACTTCGGGTCATCTGAAACTGGCAGAACCATGTAGAGTGCACTACAAGAATTTAATTGTGAGGCACTGAAGGCATCAGTCACTTTTATCAGGGGTAGCTTCAAAATAGATCACAACTTTCACAAAAGAACATCTGAGTCAAGGAAGACCTGTAAATCATAGATTAGTTCCTCTAAGTGAATGAGGCCCCATCCATAGCTAAAACTGGACATGGGATCAAGCTAGATTTATCTCCAACAGTATGTTGTTGTGTAATGGGCTGTGCGAATTACCTTGGGAACAATAGGAAGAGCTGCAGCTTAGACAACAACCTGATAAATGAAATTTGAATCCAAATGAGAAAGGGGTATCCAGAAATGGTCTCAAAGGGGTAGCAGAAAGGAAGAAGTGCTTTCAGACTTTCAAGATTCTGTTACTGTAACTTTACAATAAAGGTACTATTAGTGCTCATACTTTTCCTGGCCTGTCTGGACTACCTCAAAGAGATGGTAGTTCAAAAGGTTTTTTAGCTGGGCTTATTTTGATCTATTCGGTTTACAATCCCAGGTCATGAGTTGTATAGTATCTCTAGCTCACTTTGGGGTGTAATCTATAACTAAATAATATCATATACCGAAGAAACCTCAGTCAGACCAATACTTGACCTTTCCTAGATATTATGTGGATGTTCAACAGTATGGGAAAAAGAACCAAAACCCCAATTATACCATGGGAAACCATCAACTTATTGTCTCTCACTCAGATACAACTAAAACTTTTAAGAAAAGAAAAGGCCCCTGTAGAACACTTCTTTCACCCAGTTCCTAACAAAGGTCATATACCTGTGAATCAATGGTATTTTTATTTCAACTAAAGGGCATCTACAAAATCTGTTTCTTTAGGAGCTGAAAACCCACTGCTTTTTCCAATAACAAAGCAAAGCGAAATAAAAATATTATATGCAGAAAGCATTATACTCTACACATTTTCTATATTATCTAAAAATATTATCGATTGTATGACCAGCACCAACTTTTTCTTAAAAGGTGATAGAACATCTATGATATATCTATGCATGAAATTTCCAAGAAATATAATTCTAAAGCATCTGTTTTTCTGTTACATTTTCTTAAGGTATTGAATGTCAAATTCCAATGTTAAATGAATATGTGGCAATTATGGAATTTAATGGCAATTATTAGAGAGTGCAGTTTTGCTAATACCACATTTTATTTCCAGCACTGTTTCCTAAGAAAGGGAAAATATCCTGGGTAACCAATGAATAATAAAGCCATTATTTGTAAAGGATTCTCTGCAGTGAACATTTCCAGGCGAGTTATAAGGTGGGTTCATCATTTAGCAATTGTCCAAGTTTAAGTTTAAAAGCCAAAGAGGTAGTAGGACTTTTAAGGTTTAGAAGATATCTATGACTAGAGGTAGATTCACATAACCCCTAAGGGGAGTAATAAAATTTCCAAGAGAAATAACTTTTCATATTAAATGTGTAAAGAGGGGGAAGAGAAGATTAAAAAAATTAAAAGTCTAGTTTAGTATAAGAATGTATTCTGACCTTGTAGAATTTCCCAAGGTTTAGGACTTTTAGTTCATTTCCACTTTCTCACAGAGTAATAGAAACAGCTGAAAATTACGCTCATATCTGTACATTTCCAGCAATGTAATATCATAGAGGGCACATGAATAACCAGTACTTATCTGGTTTCCTTGGGATGTCAGTAGTAGAAAATCTATATTGTACAAGAAGCATTGGCCCAACATGGGGGGAAAATATCAAACAGTTTCATTTAAGTAATCAGTGTCTTTCTATATTTATAAGGTTAATCAAAGCCCCTATGCTTTCATGCTACTGTACAGTTCAATAAAAGAGAAATATAATCAAAAATATTAATGTTGCTACATTGATTTGTTTGTTCTGCTTGTTACTCAGAGCAGAAAATTAATTAATTTTTTTTCATTTTTATAGTCTTACACAAAATAATTTATTTAAAAATCACTTCTTAGTTGTCAGGGATACAGTGGCTAAAATTGAAAATCCTGCCACTCCACAGATTGGCTATGAGGTTTTCCTGGGACTTTTTTTTAAAAAGTGCTTGACATTTTCCCCATTTTCACTTTAATGTGTGATTTACACAAAGGAGGTATGTAAAGAGACTGATTTAAAGATATACTGTATTTCCAAATATATTTAACTCAAATTATAAATAATGAAGTGCTAATTATGAAGCTTTAAAATGTTATAGAATTTTAAAATACAATGATACTAATCACACAGTTTATGTTTAGTACAAGATATGCAAATTAGATCAATTTGCATGAAGATTTTTATACCTCATATTATCTGACACTTCCTAAACTCTACTTTTCTTTAATATATTTAAAGAGAATATGTACCTATCACCATTGGATGGATATGGTAAAAGACATGGGACTCAATTATTCCTTAGCTTTTGATATATTTGCTGTGAGTGTACAAAGCTACAAAAGTATTGATTTAATTCAGAGGTTAATTGCTTCCTGATTGAAATCTTTGACTCAAGTTTTCAAACAAATCCAAAGTGTCAAATCAAATTCTAAAACAATCAAAAAATTTGAATGAACTTTCTGGTTTTGCAGGACTTTGGCTCTCCTATAAATAGACAAAGAAGGGGTGTGTGTGTGTGAGAGAGAGAGAGATAGCGAGTGTGTGTGTGTGTGTGTGTGTGTGTATGTGTGTGTGTATGAGAGAGGGGGGGGAAGGAGAGAGACAGAGGGAGATGGGGGTATATCTTTCCATACTGGAGCAGAAATCAGTATGTTGAAAAAGAAAGAGAAATATCGGGTAGTGAAACAGTCAGATGGTCAATCTCTGTTGCTTTTGTGTGAAATGGGGAACAGTTTTCTTTTGTAAACTTTTTTTTTTTTTAACAAAGCTTGACTTCTTTGATTCTAGTAGGTGTCTGTAAATTTTAAGTGAATTGTAGTCATCTACAGGTCTATCATAGACATATCAGTTATACTTGGTCACAGCTTGCATATCCATTGTTATTAAATATGCATTTCAAAATTCAGATCTTTAATATTCAAATAAAAATGTATTTTAAATATATAACCTGCTGCCCTTGAAACATACTGAGCCAGTGCATGCTACCAGTGTATCTGACGTGACAATTTTTACTTATTGATTAAACTGCATTTAGTACTTGTAAAATGCACATTTTCCTCTAGAGTCTGACCTGCTTCTCAACAGACTGTTACTGTGATTATTTTCATTATTCCTTTAGGATTCTGCTATAATATAGGCAAAAAAAATTCCTTCCTTGGACTGTTCTATGCTATATTATCTTCAAAGGATTCACTTTGATTAGGTGCTGGATTATTACTCACAAAAGTTCCCTACTTCCAGTAATTGCTTGCCTACATCGATGTATACATGGGGATAATTCTTGAGCAACATAGTCCTGTAACTTTTCTATTGGGAATCCAGATGATTCACTCTGTATTTAAGACATGCAGAAATTCAAGAAAACCCAGCAGAAAGCTTGACTTCTGTTTATCACTTCTGACTAGCTGTTTGACTATTGTTTGGATATACCTCTTCAGATTTCCCAGTGCTGCTCCCCTACATCAATCAACAATTTTACTTGGATCTGAAAATACGTACTGATATCCTCAGCCTTATATCTTTCCTTCATTTTTGTAGCCTGCATTGTTTTTAAGATGTGTTTATTATGTATACAATAAATGTTGTCTGTAAATTTGATAATCTTATTGTGTCAACTTATTAATGGGAGATAGAAAGTGGCTTTAGACCATAGTCTCCATATGACTTTTGAATGAATTAATAAATATGCGATATGCTGCTTTGAAGATAGAAGGGAATTGTAGACAAAACTTTTAAATGGATTATTTTAAAACTAATGAAATCTGTAATATGTCAACCTTAACAGTCTCCTGTTTTATATATCCCCAAGATTACTGGCTGCATTTTAGTTCCAACCACAATAGGAGGCGATATCACTTCAAACGCTATTTTTGTTAATCTCGTGAGCAGTTGCTTGAGACAGATTTCATTGCATATTTTAGCAGCCAAATGTTGAGTTTTTACCATTTAACTTTCTGTTGTTTAGGCAAAACACTGGGTAGAATGACTAAAAACTACATTGGTTTTTCTAGAATGTGAGCCAGGAGGCTGAAAGGCATTTTGGGAATTGATCATTTAACCCTCTGAGTTTTTTAACAAAGATTTTTATATAATCATTATATTTTACTTCTCAACTGATCAAATTAGGCTGCTTTGAAATGCAGTATGCAGATATGGAGAGAGATTATTCAGTTTTAGAAGTTGTTTTTTGTTTTAAATAACTTTCTAAAACTGATATCAATGTATTTGTTTATTTTTTAAACAGAAGGCTATTTCATAAATGCTTTACACAGTAAACAAAATTATGTCCATCACATAAATATCATAAGAATATAAGTAGTGTCCTGTTGGATTAGATCCTTAGCCCATCTAGCCAGGAGTCTGTTGTCACAGTGGGCAACAATAAGCAAAAGGAACTCCATTGGTCTTCCAGCAGATAGCCTTCAGAAGAAGTCAATTCCCTTACTGTAATATTTTTTAAAAGTCTTCAATAGAAAAAAGTCACAATAGAATTCTATACATGCCTTATTTCTCAGGTAGACTTATAAAGGATTTACTACTTGTCACAATAGAATTCTATACATGCCTTATTTCTCAGGTGGACTTATCAAGGATTTACTCCTTGAGAAGTCAGGAGGATTTGAAGATTCTTCACCAGTTCTAATTTAATTCATTTTGCAATAGGACAGGGAGATATTTATATAAGAGAACAATGTGAATATGAAAATATTAAGCTCTGATGCTTAATAAATTCTGAAATTCAGTAATTGCTGATGCAATTCATGTAAGGAAGATTGGCAGGGATGAAATAGTATATCTATCTACTTTAGATTATTCCTTTGCTAGATTTTGTAAGAGCTATCGGAGATGGGTTGTACTGAACATTAGTTTAAATGACAAGAAAAATGACACTGGTATCAGGCACAAAATAGCAATCAGAAAGGTAACTCTGGTAGTTTCAATAAAGGCAGCAGAATTGAGATATGTTTTATAATATATGATTGCTAATATATGTTTTATCCTAATATATATCCCCTACTAAGTTCATGTATGTTTCATCCCGCCATATAAATCGTACCTTTAACCAGCCTGAACTGAACATTTTAATTTGAAAAATAGCACACTACCTGACATTTTTTGATATTTGAAAGACCTGGTGGGTGGTGATTTAAGGATTGAAAAGGTAAACATATCTAAAGAAAATCAATGTACATTTTATTTTGATATGATGAAGTAATTGGGAGCTATTACATGTTATTCATCACCATAAGAATGCATAAGGCATCAGGTATTGTCTTCTTGTTCAAGAAAACCAGATATATGATTATATTTTTATATAATTGATCCATTATATTATGAAGCCTATATTAGAATAGATATCCTTCCTTCCTTCCTTCCTTCCTTCCTTCCTTCCTTCCTTCCTTCC
>NW_020769310.1:39968016-39984081 GCF_900518735.1 Pseudonaja textilis
TCCTTCCTTCCTTCCTTCCTTCCTTCCTTCCTTCCTTCCTTCCTTCCTTCCTTTCCTTCGGTCTCAAGACAACTATCCTAAACTGTTAGGATCAGCAGTATTCTTGACATTAGGGATGCAACCAGAACTGCAGCTTTATTGCACATTGAAGCTCCTTCCACACAAGAACATATCCAATAAGATTATAAATCCTATGCATAAAGGGAACAATGGCATCCTACAATCCAATGCAAAACAAAATACTAAACAAGACCCCTCACATCCTGGACATAAATTGTTTCAACTTTTACCCTCAAAATGATGCTACAGGGCACTGCACACTGGAACAACTAGACACAAGTTTTTTTCCCTGAATGCCATCATTCTGCTAAACAACTAATTCCCACAACACTGTTAAATTATTTACTAAGACTGTATTACTATTATTCTTCTCATCCCTCCTAGTACCTATCTCATCCCACTTATGACTATAACCATGTTGCTTGTATCTTTACAATTTATAGTTTTGTTTCCTAGTATGACTTGATTGTTTATTAGTAACCTATGACTATCACTAAGTGTTGTATCTTATGATTTGTGATGAATGTATTTTATTTTTTCTTTATGTACACTGAGAGCATATGCACCGACAGATTCCTTGTGTCCAATCACACTTGGTCAATAAAAATTTCTATTCTATTCTATTCTATTCTATTCTATTCTATTCTATTCTATTCTATTCTAATCTAATCTAATCTAATCTAATCTAATCTAATCTATTTAAATTATTAGACTTACTCAGGACAACTCCACCAAAGCTTTCCTTTCACTGGGACTCAGGCTGAAATCAGACTGATTCACCCCTATTCACTGTTGCCAGTGCAGTGTTTTCAGCACTAAGTATAACAATTTGAAACACCTTTAATAGCATTGATTTCATTCTTGTGTGCTGTGAATATAATTTTCCCTCTTATGTTAGCATGTGCAACTCAAAGCTGGGAAAATAATACTTTTTCAAATATTAAATACACAAGTAAAACCAGCTACTGGACAACAAAGCAAAATCAAAAGGGATCTGAATCATGCAAAAATAACCAATGGCAGAGTTGACTGTGGAAAGATTTCCCCCTCCACACACACATGCACACATACATATATATGTACATGAAAGTAATCAGTTCTACCTCTGAGATTTATTTATTTTTGTTTTATTTAATCTTATTTTTATCTCACTTTTACTGTTTAACTCGAGGCAACAAGCATATCTCTCAGGAGAAAGAAGGCAGGATTTTCCAACCTACTTTTCCCATTTTGATACTTGGATTTTGTTTCTTTTGTATCACAAAAAAGGCTTAATTTATACACTTTCTTTCTACAGTGAGAAATTGTGCCATTATTTTATATCAAATGTCTTTATTATAAACTTGGTGGATTCTGGGTGCTGTGGATTGCCTACCCTTGACGTAAAAAGAATAAAAACACTCTTGTACCATTTGTTCAGCAATTTTCTTCATTAATGATTTTATCTCAAGCAAGTAATAGAAGGTAGGGCTGCCTATCATTTACCTGAGCTGACTAAAAAGACATTAGAAAGTCAAGGTCACTTTCCTGTAGGCTAAGGTGATAGCTTCATTACCCAGCTTTTATTTGCTATTTTTCATTGCTGTTTTTCATAAAGCACAGCAACTCTGGTACTCACAGAAAGAAGACAAGGCTGACAATTGTGTAGCTAGAGCCAAAATTTGTAACTGTCAATGCTATGAACTCAAAGAAGCAACTCTGGTTTATTCTCATGGACAATATTTGTGGAGCACTGTACTCCAGTTGTTCAACTTCCACCTATGTGGATGGCTTTAGAAAGTAACATTAGATTATCACTTGTCTGCAGTGTTAGAAATAGAATAATAGAGTTGGAAAGGATCTTGGAGGTCTTCTAGTCCAAACTCCTACTTAGGCAGGAAACCTTATACATTTCAGTCAAATGGTTATCCAACATTTTCTTAAAAATGTCCAGCGTTGGAGCATTCACAATGTCTGGAACCAAGTTGTTCCACTGATTAATTGTACTAACTGTCAGGAAATTTCTCCTTAGCTCTAAGTTGCTTCTCTCCTTGATTAGTTTCCACCCACTGTTTCTTGTCTTGGTCGCAGGTGCTTTGGAGAATAGCTTGACTCCCTCTTCTTTGTGGTAGCCCCTGAGATATTGGAACACTGTTATCATGGAACCTCTGGTCCTTCTTTTCATCAGACTAGACATACCAAGCTCCAGCAATGGTTCTTTATATGTTTTAGCCTCCAGTCCCCTAATCATCTTTGTTGCTCTTCTCTGTACTCTTTCTAGACTCTCGATATCTTAGAAAACACTATTATTTTGCCAAAGCACTTGTTTATTTATTTAGCAGTCCCTCTCATGTATGTGATTATTATATATGGCATACAATAAAACAAAAACCACATCTGTCAGCTCCTTCAGTAAACCATGTGATTCAGGAGACTTGAACTTATTCAGAGAAACTAGATGTTCTCTCACCAATTTTCCCTGTTTTGTCATGCATTGCTTTTCCATCTCCCATGGAGCTGTTTTTGACAATATTTTCCTTTTCTGTAAAAACAGATGCAAAAAAGGAATTAACAATTCTACTTTTTCCTGCTGCCTGTCAACTTCTTGCCATCTTCCCCCACTAGTGGACCAACTATTTTCTTGATTTTCCTCTTGTTCTTTCAATATTGAAAACATTTTTCCTATTTTTGGCATTTGTTGTAAATATTAGCTCATTCACTGAAACAGTGCAGAAATTGAATATGATTACATGAAACTTCTAGTAGAGAATTATTACAGCATATCTGCACATACAGAAATAGGAAAATCTGCATGTGTGGGTGAACAGATCTGCTTTAGCATTTTTACTTGACTTAAGCCTAACTTGAAAAGGTTGGAATTCTAAGTAAGTAGAATTATGTTATCATTTGACTTAGACTATTCAAAATATAACCTTACTAAAGACAATATGACAAGTTTTAAGTAATAAAGTAATGGCATTCATAATTCAAATAGACACTGAAGGTATCATTTGCTAACCTATGTATGTAATGACTCTTCTTTTTGTAGACATGAGCATTAATGATCGTTGAATTTATTCAAATGGCAGCCTGCATTCAAAGGCATTTGTCTCATTTTCTCACAAGAATGGAATTAAACAAGGTTGCTTAGGTATCAACCTCTATTTATGTGGTATTAATTAACCATTGACTCAAGCCCTGATATTTATTACTCTGCTAACCTTTTCATGAACAAAGTCATTAAGCACCTTTATATTGTTGTCTACAAATTTTAAAAAAATAAAATGAAAAGACTAAAAATGTTTTCTACATTTATTATAGCGTTTGAAGGTTAACGTCTAATGTTTCTCAAAGAATGTAATTTCCTTCAATGTTTAATGGGTGGCAGCTTCCCAATACTCTGAACCTGCCATATAAATCGATGACATCCCTGCAGTACACTTAATTTGTTCCCTTGAAAAGTAATTTGCTTCTGGTAAATGTTTGTTAGATAACCTCCTACGCAATATTTTTATACAGTCTACATATTTGCAGCTGGTGCTTCATCATATGAATAAAGACATTTAGAAGTATATTCATGACAGGTTTTTTTTCCACTGAGCTCCAGAAGTTCAAATGCATGGGAATTAAAAATACATGGGAAAATGTGCTTCCTTTCTTTCATGGTGGATAGACATAATTGCAAGCAGTGCTTCAATCACATATACATTTTAGTCATTTCCAATGTTTTCTCAATTAATTTCAAACTTACTTCCTTCCTTCTTCCTATATTTTCTTCCCCCTTTCTTATTTTCTTCATATGCTGTACTAATCGGGAAAGATTATTTGTGACAAAAGTATCCATCCTATTAATATCCTGACTAATAATTTATGATTATTCTGCCATCCATCTTGCAGTGTTAATTATGAATATAGTCATATTTTAAAGACATTATATTATTTTTTTGCAAATGTCTGTCAGTAAATGAAACCTTACCTTTATGGAATAATCCAGTTTCAAAATAAAAGAGTATTCAATTCAATTCTAATAAGATTCATTTCAATAGCACTTAGATTTATATACCTCTTCACAGTGCTTTACAACTCTCTCTAAGCAGTTTACAGAATCAGCATATTGCCCCAACAATCTGGATCCTCATTTGATAAATTAAGCAATTTTTTTACAGATTGCTCTGCACCTTCTATTGTTTGAAGGAAAGGGGGAGGGGGAGAAAGAGAGAATAGCAGTTTATTCCAGTTGCATTTCGCTCCAACCCTGCCCTTCTTAAAAAAGACCATAGCTAATTTCCACCTTACTAGATATTTTGTCCTGTTTCCAACATTCACTTTCTGGGCAAAGTGGTTGAGAAGGTGGTTGCTGTGAATCTCCAACGTTCCTGGATGAAAAGATTATCTGTAGGGGTTCAGGACTGGATACAAGTTTGAAACAGCATTGGTTGTGCTTTTTGCTGATCTTTGATAGCGGGTAGGGATTTATTGGGTTTTATATTTTAGTTCCACGTCGGAAGTATCCTGAGTGAATCGGAAAGCCATATATAATTTCTAAATTGATAAATAAATAACCGAGAATCCTCTTCAGCTAGCATGGCCAAAGTTGATGTCCCTATGTATTTAGACAGCTGTAGACTTATGGAGTGCGGGAAACATATGTATAAATTAAAGAAGGAACCTCCTCTCTCTCTCTCTCTCTCTCTCTCTCTCTCTCTCTCTCTCTCTCTCTCTCTCTCTCTCTCTGGAGAGAAAAGAAAGGCACAGTCATTTCACAATTTATAGACAAAGAAGTTCAGTAATAAAATTAATATAACAAAGTCAACACAGAAATTTACAAAAAATATCTTAGCAGTTATTTTTTCCCAGTGTGCTACTGTATAATTATATATTCAGACTATAGGAACAGCACATAATTATTTAAAAACATTTGTATCCAATTTTATTTAAATTTAGCAACTTTAAGAGAGTACAATTGTCTTCTTTGTAAAGCAGAGCTTTCTCTTCCAGTTTCGCTTAAGTTCAGCTGCTTAGAAACCACTCTTTGTATTCTTTTGTAAATGGGCTAGCACAAGCTTGCACTTGTATGAAAGTTATATTTGGACAGGTAATGTTCATCAATATGACCAATGCTACAAACAGTTCTACAAAAAAGTACCTCTGAAATTTTTGGGTAGTAATATTACGATTTTGCATATTCACATTTTCATTCTTTCTTAGCAATCCCCAAGTGGGGATAGAATGGAATTAACAATATTTCAAACATCTATTTTAAAAACAATGTAATCAATCTGTTAGAATGAAATCCAGTTTGTTCCAAACTGGGACAAGAAAAAGGATGCAGAACATAGGTAGTCGCTTGAAGCAGAGATGAAGTTTATTTCTTAGAGTAACAATACAGACAAAGTACCAGATCAGCTATTGGAGGTGGCCACCCTGATCCCTTCCCTGTGAGCCCCTTGTATAGGAAAACCTTGCCTTTGTTCCCTGAAAATGTCAGAAAAAGCCCATCCTTTAGAAATACCTAGAAAGTGTAATTGACCTGTTCCCCGAAAGGGGACACTCTAAGGTTAGGTATCTTTTGAGCATAGTTTTCCATTCATTTCCTGTACAGTTAGCATTAAAGATAGAACTGACAGTCTCATGGAGGAAAGGATCTTTTGTTTATTAATGGGTGGAATCTCTGGCATCCTGAAAAAATTGCCCTGAATAAGCTGACTCTGTTGGCCAATTTCAATCTGTATGTCCAGTTTGTTACTTTTTATTTTACAGTCATTTCTAAGCTTTTGTCATGGAAGTGGCTGTGAATTTGGGACATGAGAGAAGATTGAATGGCAGAGAAAAATTCAATTTCTAAAAATGTAAACAAATTAAAAAAAAACCTTATGAAGACAAAGCAACCATTCCATTCAAATTAGGGAATAGTACTAATTTACCAAAGATCAAAATGAATAGATATGATTAAATATGTGCAGGAGTGTATCACAGTTCAGCACCATTAATAACTGAACAAGGAAAAGCATGTGCTATTCTAAGAATATTAAAAAACCCTGCTACTAATGCATTTTCACTAAGTGATGGGGAAGGGGACTCTAAATAGCTGAATGTAATGTATTCCTATTAGTAAGACTCAAATCTTTTCAATATTATGACATTACATTGATAGAGTTAGATTAAAATTGAATAGAGCTTCACTTCAATGAAGGACATGGTGAAGAACCATTTCATAGCAAAATGCCAAACTGAAGTAGCATTCTCCTTCAAAGCATAGCTAAGAGGGCTGCCTCCCTTTGATTCAACCATTAAAGCAGACTTCCAAGCAATAGCTGTACTTGCCCAGAGGCCTCCTTCCAGCAGATTGAAGCACTCAGGACAAATGTAATAAATATTGTTGGGCCTAACCTCCAATGGACCAGCAATTATACCAATGGTGTTTTTATGAAACTTTTAGCATATTTCCATACCTCATTATAAGAATGTTCAAAAAAAAAACCATTGTGGAAAAAGCATGACAATATATCAAACATGCTATCCCCGCATGGATTTCTCAGCCTAGCACTAGCAAGGATACGTTTCAAAAGATTGTTAGCAGTCAAGACTTTCTGTGCAATCTCTCACATCACATAAGGGAAAGTTACAATGGTGCACATTTATAAGCAGCTGAGAGTATTTTACATCTGATCTTCAGCTGTCTTGATCATTGTTCTGCCATATTGCCTGTCACATATAAGTTGGCAGACTGAAGCATTAGTTATATTGGGAATGGCCTGACTGAATTTCACAGTGATAAGAAGAGCCTCAATACACAATGCATAAAGGAAGGCAGACATTTTATATTCTGTTTTCCTAGTCCACAAACTTAGAATGGTCAGTCACTTATGCCTATTAACAAACATTCTTGAAATACCAGCATGAACAAATGTTAAAATTGACTTCACTTGTAAGAAACCTCCACCACCCACCATCCAACAGCTGCTCACCCAATAGTCTCCCTTGAATAAAGCATTTCAGAAAAGTTGACTGCAAGTTGTGATGCTAGGAAAAATGTATCCTTGACACATTGAAACAGGTGCTAGTGTGTTTGGGTGTGAGTGCCTTGCTAATGTCATAAATATTTATGTTGGAAGATGCAATATTTAAAACTTTGGCATACAAAATCTGAAAAATTATGTAACTGCAACAAATATTTAATTGGTACTGAAATATGATATTAGGTTTTTTTTAAAAAAATATATTTAATATGGCATTAGTCTATCATTGTCGTCATGGAAAAATACAGAAATCTCAGAAGTCTTAAGCAGTGATAGATTTGTTACAGAAAGGCAATATACTTTCCCAAATGGCAATAAACTGGTGCTACCATTTGAAACCTTCTTCTGAAATAACTTGTCTGTCTTTGGATTAGTGAGTTAGACAAGATGTGATAGACAAAATGAGTGGATTAGACAAGATATGAGATATACTAAAAGATTGTATCAAACGTGTACCCAAGAGAACCATTACTGAAATGCTAGAAGCTCTGGCAAATATTGTAGGACAGATTTCGGCTTTAATATCATTTCCCAAGGGAGCTGAATTTTTTGTTCCTTCCAACTTTGTTTTCTGTACAACCATTTCAACTGTCTGTAATTTTAATTATTATTATTTTTGCTGCTTAGGTGTTAAATCATTTTCAAATAGCCTTGTGATAATATGTGCAATTATGGGTTTGAGTTTAAAGTCAGTCAAAGATAAGAGTTGTCACTTCTTTTTCATATGACTGTTAAAACATTATGGTTATAAATCCATTAGTTTCAGCAGCACCCTCTTGCCATAGATAAACCCAGTCAATATACATATGAGTATTTTTTAGCAAAATATCTTATTGTGGCAATTATGAGGTATTTAACTGTAAGCATAGCAACCATTTTTAAGACCAGCACCTTCTCCTTCTCCTAATTCCAAAGTAATCCTGTATATATGTACGTAGACATTAATTCTATTTAGCTCAAAGGAATATCTCCTAGGAAATCAAGGTATAGTCTATAAACTTAAATATATTAAAAGCTGTGATTCCATGTTTGTGATGTTAAAATCCATTCATATACTAAAATTTATTTCCATATTTGTTTGGAGCTAAAATCAAATGTATTGCGGTGCTTGCTTTCTTCTCTATAACAGCGGTAAGTTTTCAGTCTCAGTTTATCAGGCCTTTACTCACATACATTAAGATTTTGAATGTTTCATTCATTTTCTCAAAATTAGAACACTTGCAAATATTTTGTGGAATTACAAAATATCCATACAGGGAGTCTTCACTTGATGTCCTCTTGTTCAGTGACCATTTGAAGTTGCTGCAGCACTGAATGAGTGGTATTTACAATTGTCCTTGAAGTGTTAAAGCGCCCTCATAAACACGTGTTTGCAATATTAGAACTTGCCAACTGTCTCACACTTATGATAGTGGCAGTGTTTGAAAGTCACACAATCACCATTTTCAAGTTTACACCAAGTTAAGTTAAGTCAAGTTAATGGGGAAGCTGACAGGGAAGATCAATGTCATTCCCATAAGTCACTCCTGGATTTGCTGGGTTTTGTCCTGAAAATCTCTGCTGAGGTCCCATGGATCTCATATCTTGTAGTGCTCGTGTGCCTAAAACACCCTCTCTTCTTCTATTCCTATCACTCACCTGCCTGCTGGCCTACTTGTGAGGTACCTGATGAAATGCTTATTATCAGTGAGTGTTACAACTTTGTTGCTGGCTTCCTTATTAACTTTGCTTGTTGGAAGCCAGCAGGAAGTTGTATGTTCTGATCAGGTAAGGTCCTCACTTAGTGATCCATGATCCTGGCTTATAATGTCAACCAGGATTTCCAGGATTGCTGTTGTTAAGTGATATAATGTTTTATGACTGCATCGCTTGGTTTAGCAATAGAATTTCCAATCTCAATTATTGTAATTAATCCAGGATTACCTGTACAAGATCAAACAATACAGGCTTTATCATCAAAACTCTACAATTTATTCCACTATTTTTTTTTTCATAGTGTGATTTTCTAATTAGACCATTCCTGGACTAACTAGGACAAATCTTGTAATTAACATTATGAATATTTATATCAAACTTCTATCATCACAATTGCATTTGATAGATTTGCATTAATGCTACCTTTTTCTCTATGTCTTTGCATAACAATCTTTTAAAAGAACATTGCATCCAAAATCAATACATCCCAAGAGATTTCCATCAATTCCATTTAGATATGGCAGAATTCTATAAAAAAACATTTTTAGGTGCTCAGCTTTTTGCATGCAATTCAGATTGTCTTTTAAAATGACAAAGAAAGCCATTCTCTAAATGTCATAATTAATAATCAAACATATTTCTCCACATTGGAAGCATAATATGGCTCAGGCTTCTAGATTAGTTATCGGGTAATGCAAATGTCAGTGGCTGATTTACCTGCTCCATTTCATCTATCTCTGCTGCAATGACTGAATTGTTTTGTTAATGGTACAACTTCTAGCTTAAAGCTGCCAGGAAAGTATTTGGAAAGAAAGCTGGGGATAGTTTGCTTTCTCATTATGCTGCATTTTAATAGTACTAAATTATTGGCATTAAATATATGGGTGACTTTCAGTATCACACAAGGGAATTGTGCCCGTAAAGAAACATTCTCATAGTCTCATATGCATCCTTTTGAGCTTTTTCTAAAACTGATGTCCCACTATCCTCCAGAATAGTTTGTAAAATTGCAATGAGGTACAGTATATAGCAGGAAGGATGCATTGAATTGATGGACTGCAGTTAGATTCTTTTGGCATTAAATTCAGGTAATCCATGATTCCCAGACTATGTTAAAAACAAACTAGTTTTTAGCTCTTTTTTGAAACCAGTGACAAAAGGAGGACTCACTTTTCAGTCTCTTTTGTTTTGTAAGAAAAGCCCACTTTTTAGCCAATTCATGGAATTCTAGCAAAGACTGACATTCTCAATGTTCAAAGAAGAAAGTTTCTGGGAGATGAAAAGAAGAAAATAAAAACAACCGGGGTCATAGATGCACCGTCAGAAATTCAAGATTTAGATGTGGTTGTGATTGGGCAATAGCAGTATTTCTTGAAGATGAACAAATATGTTTACAATATTTCTGACTGAGTCCTTTAAAATTTATGCCTTTTTCCTGAGTTTATCCACATTTCAAAAACTATTTTGCCATAAATGGAAATAAATTTTTTCTCTTGCAATGGTTGACAGGCTATGAATTATGGGAACTTGGGAGACATAATTTTGAATTGTCTAACATCTTACAGAATAGCATAGTCCAGGACTGTTATCCACTGTCCTGGGGTTTGGGGACAGGGAGAGCTAAATATAGAGTGTGGGAATTGAAGCTGATCGTATCAGCGGTGCAATTTTTTAATGGACTAAGGATAATTCAGGTGAATGTATAACTATTTTCTAAATGTATAACTATTTTAAATAAGCTGAATTCTTTTTAAATGTTTTTATTGTCTCATTTTTCATTTCTTCCTTTTGAACTGAACAAATTTGAACAAATTGAACTGTCTTTATAAGAGAATGGTAAAATCTGCAGTTTTCACCACATGCTAATTCCCAAACAATCTCTTTTTTGTCTGCACTCTTGACATGAGATGTTTTAATCACTTCGCTTAAAGTTAAGAGCATTGAGCTGCATTTTTTATTCTCTCAGATATCAGTTAGAGGCTACACATATATTAATCAGCATAGATTCATATCATATGCTTGCTGTTCCTGGAAAAAAGTATTTAATACAAAGCTCCTCTCAGCAATGTTTGGTAGACTCCCACACTGGGGGAATTGAAAATCTTGTATAAACATGTTTTTGACTCAGGCATATAGTATTAGGATTCAGCATTTATTTCAGAGAATTGTTGCCTGGATTTTTTGATAATATATTTTAACAGCCCTGCTGTATAACAGGCATGATTAATTTAGCTGCCAACTCATTTGGCAGTGCCATAACTAGGAGTTTAGACCTTGGATGCAAGGGTAACTAGAAAGAAACAGTCAGCACAAATGGAAAACTTCAAGCTGCCAAGTGGAAATTATCCCATTCCGTTGAGTTGAGTTGAATTACACGGATGCAGAAATAAAACAGTTAGCAAAATGTTAGCATAAATATGTGGTATTTTTATATCTTCTGTATTTGAACTCACAATCTGTCATAACTGCCTACAGAGGAAATGAAGAAAATGGGAAAATATTGTCTGTTGCCCATACAATACCAAAGAGACGAGAGCTTTCAAAGGTCAATCTGATCACATTAAGGTCAATCTGATTACCTTAGCTTATCTTTTTAGATCTTCCTTCCTTTCTTCCAAGCTTAAAATCAAAGTTGCCAAAGTTGTCCTCTCACCTGTTGATACGATTGTGCCAAAAAGTACGTAACATAAATCTGACAAGAAATGGGAAATGAGTGCCTGGTTGGTGTTGATAACTGCCAACAAGGCAGGTTGTTTTGCAGCTGGTAAATGAGAAACTTATTAAGACCACTTGTAGTGTTAGTGAATACAACAAACAACATGAGCCTAAACTGCAGTTATGCTATTTGCAAGCAATCAATCTGTTTTTAAGCTCTTACAAGCAGGACCTTCAGTGAACTAAAAGTGACCACAGTACCAGAACTCAGGCATATCCTGGAAGGACATGGATACCATACATAATAGTTCACAGAACCAGCTCAAAGAAACATTATCTAAAAAAATTAATAAAAACATAATGCAAATCCAGATTATTAAAAAATAGTACAAATGTTTCTGTAATAATTCTTTCTACAAATATTTCTTATAAAATTACTTCTTTTTTGTCATGTATCCTAAGAAAAAAAACATATGAGAAAGAGGATGAATTCAGCTTTCTGAGGTACAGCTGATTAAGGTATATCCATATAGGCTTCTTTCATGTATTCAATATAGAAAAATCAGGGACCAGAGTAGAATAAAGGAACAGTGTTCAACCTTTCTGGCTTTGTGGATAGGCAGCAGTAGCATGTGGGGAGGGGATGGTTTTGCATGTACAAATGGAGCTTTGTGCACTTGCCCGCTACTTGCATGGCTCTGTTCCAACAGGCCATGGACCATTACCAGGTCGCAGAAACCCTGGTATAAAGAACTGCAGGAATGACCCATCAATATGGCCCTGGTTTTACATTTAGCAAATACATAGAACGATTTTTTTTTAAAGAAACATTGTTTTAAAAATTCTTCATGTGGAAATAAATTTATTTTAAAAGTACTTCTAAGGTGTCACACCTTGTATTTCTAAGGCCTTAGTTCTTGTACTCTTTAAAAGAGTAAACTGCCGTCAACTTCATATGAATAGTTTCTACAGAAATATGTTTGAAGTTTTGCCCAGTGAGGTCTGATACAGCATGCCACTGTGTATACTAATGTTCTTAACCATGGCGGCAAAATGCATGGTTAGATCTGAAAGCCATATAATTATGGCAAAATTGCAATAATTGAACCCCATAACCTAGATTAATAGAATATCTGGAAAATTAAACTATCTGCAAAGAAGACAGAAGCATAGCCTTCCAGTTTTATGATCTATGCTTAAATTTAAAATACTTAAATAAACTAATGGTTCTGTTGTTGGTCTAGAAACAGAGAAAATTAAATTCTAGTCCCACTTTAGGCATGAAAACCAGCTGGGTGACTTGGGCTGAGTTCTTGTTGTCAGGAAAACTAACAAGTAGAAAACTTACATAAATATGCTATCTCGAGTTGGATGGATTGATGGATCAATCGATCGATCGATCTATAGATGATGGATGGATAGGTGGTTGGATGGATAGATGTATGATATAGATAGAACACAAAAAATTAATGATTCACCTATAAAAGCATACTTGTTTTCTGTTTTGATCAACATCAGCTAAAATGTATGAAGCTAGAACAGCTGTGACTGCCACATGTATATATTGAACAATCTAATAAAGGAGATTAATAGGATGGTCTCCACTATATGATAGATTTTGAAGGTAAAATAAATTTCATCTGCACGCATTTCAGAATGATTTATTGTTTGCTAGGGCAAAAGGGAATATTTTGTTGGGTTCTCTGAACAACACACATACAATATAAAAGCTTTCTCTATTAAAATACGTCCTGAGTTTTATTCTTTATATTAGATCTTTCTTCTCTTTTTGTTTGCTTCCTTCCCCTTTTCATTACCATTTTTTTGGTTTTTTAATAAAATGTTTTGAATTTCAATTAATAAAAATAACTTCTCAGGTCATTAATTAAAATCATGTTTACTCCATCTCTGCTGATAGTTTTATAAACACCAGTAATTTTGCAATTCTGAATCCTACATTTTGGGTGGATATTATATATTAGTTCCATTTTCCTAGGTTAAAAGCTTCATTTAGTTTATTATTGGTTAGATTTAAACACAATTGTCATGATCCAATATGAGTGAATTCTTCTTCCCAGTCTCTACACTGTATATATGCACAGATAAGCTGAAAATTTTAGATTCCAAAACACATTCAAAAAGGGGTTTGTTTATCTGTGGACAATGGTTAAGCTTTTAAAACACAGTCACGGACTTAAATTTGTACAGTTTTATAATTTATGATTGTACAAGTTTGCAGCTTCTTGCCTTTTGCTGTGGTAACATTCAAAGGTTGGCTTATCTACAAATGACACATTTTTCATGGTATTTTGGTTGAAACTTCAAAGATCAGCTTATCTGCAAATGAGCTTATCCCTAAGTACACTTGGTAATTCCCACCTTGTAGTAGCATTTTGAAACATAGTCTACTGTTAACCATAGAAGCTGGTTAAAACCAAAATGCAGTCTCTGTATGTGAGTCTATGTCTCTGTGTGATGATGATGGTGTTACCCACTCAGTTGAATCTGACACTTGGCGATTCCATGGGCCAGGTCACTTCACATTTTCTGATCTTGCTTTATTTCTTTGAGTTTTTCTATGCTCTGCTGGTGTAAACTTTGATAGTGTCCAGCCACCATGTTCACTGATGGCCTGATTTCCTTTTATCACTAACTGTTCCCAACATAATTGCCTTTTCTACTGAATTTCCTCTCAGGACACTGCCAAAGTAAATAAGACATCTCTGTGTAGTGCACACTTATGAAATTAATGAATAATTTGGTTCACACATTGTGATAATCTATTTCTAACTTTATAATTAATTATTGTGCAACTCACAATTGGCCAAGTTTGTAAAGTAATCTATATAATAAATCATGGTGTTTGGTTTCATCCAACTGGCTAAGCTGAAACCAAACAAACCACAAAATGTGTGTTTTTGATGACTCATTAAGGGGGGAGGAAGAGCTTCAACTGCAGTGTTATAAGTATCTTCTTGAATTTTTTGACCCCCACAGATACTTCTACAGATTTTATGAGTCCATAAAAGTGCATTATATAGGAACAGAGAATGTTTGCATCTTTAAATAAATTTAAGTAAATAAAATCTGTAAAACTAAGAAACAACAACAACAACAAAAAACCAGAGTAAATGTGCGTAACTTTTTACATGTATAAACAAGCAATGTGTACAGTATGTTTATGCAGGGACATGGAGTATCACTGGAAACATCATTGGCAAATAATCCTTATTTTGAATTTGGTTCTTCTCTCTACAACTTCCACCAATTTGTACTTTTATCCTCAAGTACAACAGAGAATAAATATGCCCCCTCTCCCCTGTGACAGCGTATGACAGTATTCGAAGTCTATTGTTATGTTTTCCTTTAACCTTCTGTCTTTTTATCTAAATGTAACAGTTCTGTTCTGTTAATCATTCTGCACCATTTCTCAGCAACATTCTTTTAATATAATGACCAAAACTGGACACAGCATTACAAATTATGTCTGACCAATACAGTGTAGAGACAGTGTTTGATCTGAGATTGTATTGGCTGTTTTGGTAACAGCCCACAGATTTTCCATGTTTATCTGTGGCACATCAGACTCAAATCCTCCTCACAGATATTACCTATCTTCTAATGTTTCCTACCAAAGTGCAAAATTCTATATTTCTCACCACTGAATATTGCATTTGTTGGGAAAGGCCCAATGTTCAAGACCGTCAAGATAAAAAAGATGAATTTATGTTTGCTGCTGTGAACAGGTATTCTCTCAACCTCCTGCCCCTCCCACCAAAAAAAATCCTTCCAAACCCCCATAACAAAACCAAAAATAATATGAATTACTATTTGCATTTAGACACCAGATACAGAATTACAGCTCGTCCAGGGCACATAATTTTTCTTCTGACAAATGTGTCCCTGAATCAATTAAATTCTTGTGATCTCATATACAATAGTCTAATAAAGGTTCTGTTAACACAAATGGCATTGGCAGGTGAAAAAAGCCATGTAATCATGTGGAAATCATTAGAATCTGTAAATAGCCCTACATTTCCATTGTTTTTATAACCAGAATAATTTTCCCGATGGTTAAAGCTTACTTAACGATCTATAAATGCTTGAATGAGGCAAAAATATCACATGAAAACCAAATGTGCAACATTTGAAAACTCATTTAACATGAACAATCACTTGCTAAAAGTTTTATAACAGTAGCTTGTTAAATAAACACACCATTAAGATACTTTATGCGGAGGCATGTGCAAAATATTTATTTACTTATGAAATAAACTTATATGGCCCTCCAGTGATTCAGAATGCTGTACACAAATGTAAACAGTATGCAATAACCAAAAACATTGAAATATAATAAAACATAATATATTAGACACTTCACACACACACACACCAAAAAGTTTTAAATTAAAAAAAATGGAGTATCAAAAATATTCTTTAGCATTTAGTATCCTATGACTACAACTGAGTGTTTTATCTTATGATTTATGATGAAAATATTTTATGATTATGATCATGATTTATCACTTGTTTCTTGTATTGCTTGTACTGAGAGCTTATGCACCAGAGACAAATTCCTTGTTGTCCAATCACACTTCGCCAATAAAGAATTCTCTTCTCTTCTCTTCTCTTCTCTTCTCTTCTCTTCTCTTCTCTT
>NW_020769310.1:39984091-40002968 GCF_900518735.1 Pseudonaja textilis
CTTCTCTTCTCTTCTCTTCTCTTCTCTTCTCTTCTCTTCTCTTCTCTCCTCTCCTCTCCTCTCCTCTCCTCTCCTCTCCTCTCCTCTCCTATCCTATCCTATCCTATCCTATTCTATTCTATTCCCAATGTCTGAAGGAAAAGTTAACTGTAAAGAGGCTTTGATAAGCAAGTAGGGTTAGAGTAATTTGAATCTTAGTGATAATGTTGTTCCATAAGACAGGCACAATAATGGAGAAGACATCTCTATTGTGTCCCTCCAGATGCAACTGTTTATGTGATTAGACATAAAGGTATACCTAGATATGTTCATAAACAATTCAATGTTCATTAGGTCTTTGTCTTCAAAGTGTAGTGTTTTAAAATTCCTGTTCCTCAGATATATTGTATGTATGTATGTATGTATGTATGTATGTATGTATGTATGTATTTATTTATGGGCACTATGTCACTAATAGTAAAGATGCTTCTTGCTGTAGCATTTTTACATAGAGCATACATTATAGGGAATTTAACATCAAGCAGATTTCAAGACAAACAAATCATAATGAAATAATTAAAATGTGCAATTTGATTGTTATCTTTTTGTCAAAATAAGGAATGTTATATAGCCTCATAAAATTGTTATATATAGCACCATCTGTTGGATGAGTCATTTGAAGCAGTTAAAAATGTTTAATGAAGCTTATGTAGTGCCCATATTAACTACTGAATGGTCAACGAAAGAGAAAATGGATGAGAAAGCAAGGAAGAAAAGCTTTGAAGTTTTACCCTTCTCTTCAATATGTGATCTGCAATATGTTTGTGAAACCTGTAAATGTCCTTTTCTAAATCTGATTTGTAAAGTGTGTGTTCTTTATTAGGTATATAACTATCAGCTTTGATTTGATTCTGCTGGAGAGCCAAGATTTCGAAGAGTTGAGTTTATGAATTTTGAGGGTAAATTTAAGATTACCATGATGCATATGTCGGTTAAGCATTCAGGATTTAGCTATTGACTTCCGGATTGGGTCTCTTCAGCGACAGACCAAAATCCACGATCGTCCTTGAAACAAAGTCTCAGTTCTTTCTCAGCTTTGTCCGGTCAAAAGAAAAAGAAAATATTTCCAAGCTTCTAGTTGGCAGTGTTACAAAGTTTCTTTAGCTTTCACTTTCCCCCTCCTTTTCCAAGCAAAATATAATAAGAATTAATAAAAAAAACATTTAAAAAAATAACTAAAAGGGAGTCTCTGACTTAAAATATTATAAAATCAAAAAGGAGAGAAGAATATATAAAAAGAAGAAAAAAAACTGTCCAGTTTCAAAATATAAGATCATGTGTAGGAAATCCAGCAATGAGAAAAAAAAATACTACTTTGACATTCCTGTTTAAAATCGCCACTTAATCACATTGCCTGCTTGATAAGATAGAGGGAAGAGCATGGGAGAGTATTATTACAGGTGCTCTTCTGAGTTTCTATCAACAGCTGGAGTCTGGTGTTGAAGCTTAGGAAAAGAAAAGGTGATAAGTCTTTGGAGAAGAGAGTTATAACAAGAGCCTTGGATAATCAAACAAAGTGCAGTGTTCTCTTTTTATTCTTTTTGAGCTGTGCTACCCCTCCTCATCAGTTTACTTTTTTTTTTTGCAATAGCTATTTGGATTTTTGGCTCTCTGGAACTTGTCTTTGTTTTTCTTCTTCTTGTATTTGGAAGTTAAACTTCTATGACTGCTTTTAATTTTAAAGGAAAAGCTTTAGTATTAATGCTTCCCTTCCTTTTCTTTTTAAGGAAGTAGCCTTTTTCTTCTCTTTCCCTTCCTGGTATTTTTGTCTTTCCATCTACCTTCCATATTGTTTTTTTTTCTTTCCTTTTCTTTTTTTTTTGGTTTATTTTTAGGCATATTTTTATATTTGAGACCTCTTAATTGGATTAAGGTGTTGAAGAACCTGAAGAATTTTTCCTTTCTTTTTTAGCCTTTTTCTTCACTTTTTTGCCTTTTTTAGGATTTTACAACTTTTGTGTGTGTGTGTGTGTGTGTGTGTGTGTGTTGGAACAGATGGGCTTTGCTAGAAAATTTATTCAAGCAATAGAAGCTATATATCATAAGCAGATGGCAAAGGTAATGATAGACAGAGAACTGGCAAAATCTATCGATATAAGAAAAGGAACAGACCAGGGTGCCCAGTGTCACCTTTGTTGTTTGTGTTAACCTTGGAAGTGCTAAACAGAAATATTAGAGATGAAAAGAATATAAAAGGGATGAAAATTAAAAAGGAAGAATTTAAGTTGCAAGCATTTGCAGATGATCTGGTTTTTATCTTAGAAGACCCACTAGAAACAGCATCAAAATTGATAGAAAAGATAGAGACATATGGAAAGGTGGCTGGTTTGAAAATAAATAAAGATAAGACAAAGATCTTGACAAAGAATATGCTATCAAGACAAAAGGAAGAATTGGCAGACCTATTGAAAATTCAGGTCATGAATAAGATCAATTACTTGGGGATATACTTGACAGCAAGATGAAGTACACTAAAAGAGAATAATTATATCAAACTTAAACAGCAGATAGTGCTAGATTTGGTGAAATGGGAAAATTTACAACTGTCATTAATAGGGAGAATATCAACAATAAAGATGAATATATTACCCAGAATTTTATATTTGTTTCAAAATTCCAATTAGGCTTGGAAAAGACTACTTTGAA
This sequence comes from Pseudonaja textilis, assembly GCF_900518735.1. Next base: position 39,986,777 of record NW_020769310.1, read on the forward strand.
GATTTAAATAAAATTGTGTTGAAATATATATGGCAAGGGTAAGAAAGCGAGAATAAAGTTAAAACTTTTGCAAGATGCTAGAATAAGAAGAGGATTTGGTTGCCTAATTGGGAGTTGTATTACCAAACTACAAATTTGATGTGGGTTAAGGAATGGGTAACATTAAGAAATACTAGATTGTTGACATTAGAAGGACATGACCTGTTCTTGGGGTGGCATGCTTTTTTATGGTATAAAGGAACTAAAGCACAGGGGCACTTTAGAAGACATTATATACGGGAGTCTCTGTGGTTAAATTGGGAGAAGATTAAAAGACAATGTTATTTTAAAATTCCAGTCTGGCTATCAACTATTGAAGCATTTTCTTATCCTATAATATACAAAAAGGAACAAACAGTTAGATATGGTGAAATATTGAATGAAAAGGGTGAACTTAAATCTATACAAAAATTAGAGGAACAAGGTATAAAGATGAATTGGTTTTCATATGCGCAAATACATTCAAGGTATGATAAAGACTCTAAAACAGAAGGTTTCTATGATAAATTGACTGACTTAGATAAGATTTTGACAGGTACTGATGAAAAGGTGATTAAAAATTGTATGGATATTTATTAGAAATTAAACTAGAAGAAGAACAAGTTAAAGAAGCTATGATTGCTTGGGGGAAGAATTTTGGATATGAGATTGATCTAGAGAAATGGCAAAAATTGTGGTCTCAAAATTATAAAATGACAATGTCAACAGCATATCAAGAAAATTTGTATAAGATGTTTTACAGGTGGTACTTTCCCCTGACAAGAACAGCAAGAATGTTCAAGAATAAATCCAAAAAATGTTGGAAATGTCATCAGATACCTGGCTCATATTACCATATTTGGTGGACTTGTGCGGATGCTAAAAAATACTGGACTAAAATCCACACGTGGTTGGAAAAAATGACAAAAAAGCATATAGATTTGAAACCAGAAATATTTTTATTGGGAATTTTACCTGAAATATATAGTAAAGACTTGAAATACCTGATTGTAAATGTATTAACAGCGGCTAAGATTGTATTTGCTAAAACTGGAAAAAGGAGAAAATACCATCACAGGAGGAAATCATTAAGAAAATATTGGAATGTGCTGAAATGAATAGATTGACATTTGAAATTAGAGAACAAGATGATAAACAATTTCATAAAATTTGGGATCTATTCTATCATTGGTTAGCCAATAAAATATAGTAATGAAATATGCAGACTTTTAGAAAATAATAAATATATAAAGATGTATTATTTTCTTATTATATCTACAAAATGATTCTAGGATAGATCTGGGATGATGATCTGAATTGTCATAAAACAAATTAAGTAAAATATGATCATTTTGGAAAACATGAATGAATAAAAGTATAGTCCAATGATTGATTAATAATGATATTAATGTATTATATATATTGATTGAAAATACGAGATTATATACAATGTAATTATAATTGAAGACTATGAAATGGAAGCACAAAACAATTTGTAAACCAACAGGCACACTATATGTACATATATGGAAGATGATTTGATGTTTTTATGTTTTGTTTATGTTTGTTTTAAAAACCAATAAAACATTTTTAAAAAAATCCACGATTGTGCATGGTTTTGATCTGTGCTCACTGCTGGAGCACCCCGATCCTTTCGATTTGGGGTTGAAGCCACCCCGTAGAGGTGGTGAAGAGTGGGGAGATTGCTAGCCGAGTGGAGGGGAGCTGCATTTTGCCTCTTTGGCTAGTCTGAACCCCCTTTCCTGAAGACGGTGGCAGTGGTGGTCAGAAATGGCCACCCCAAAGAAGAACCTGACTGGATAAGATTGTGCAGGAGGAAGACAAAGGAGAAAGCAGGACAGACTAGGCTAAACAACAGAGAACATCTAAGCAAGGTACCCTGAATCTAAAAGTACCGAGAGGGATACTTCTGAAATAAGATCTTTAAGTGGTGAAGGAGTGAGAAAAGGAGGTTAAAATCCCTTTTTTTAACCTTTATATTGACAATTACAAATGGTATGGAAAGAAATTTATATTAATCTATTTTGACACTAATAGGCAACCTTAAGCTGAAATCTAAGTGTCAAAAGGAGAATAAAGATTTTTTCTTGGTCATTTTAAAGCCATAAAAAGGAGAAGAGTGGAGGCAAAAGGGTGAGACTTGGAATAATGGAAAAATGGAGTGCCACCTGGAAAAACAAGGAGGATTAACAATGAAACTTTGAAAAGACTCCTGAGGATACATTGTAACTGAAATCTTACTAAAAGATACAGTAACCCACGGAAAGGAAAAATAAAGGAAAGAAACAACAGTCTGGGATCATTTGGTGATTTAAAAAAAAGTTTTTAGCATTGTTTTTTTCTTTCTTTTTCTGTTTTTACTTAAAGTCAATCGGGTGGTTGTTCAAAAGTGTTTAAAATGCCATCACTCCTGGAGGAATTGAAGAAAACAAAAAGAAGATGCAGAAAGGGGAGGAAGATCTTCTGGCTTCGTATTTAAATTTTTTGAAATGGAGATCCTGAACTATGAAAAGCAAAAGGAAAAGCTTCAAGAGCAAGAAGAAGGGCAGGACAAAGAAGAAGCCATTTTCAATGATCAAATCATGCAAAGTGTGGTAATAAGGGGGAAAAGGGGGAAAGGAGTTAAAAGTTTGAGATCAAAGGGAACAGCCAAAAAGAAAAATAGTCTGAAAAAAAAAGTGTAACAGCAAGGAGAAGCAGAAAAGAAAACTACAGAAGGGAAAATTAAAGAGAGAAGGGTATTAAAAAAAGGGATGAGAAAAAGGGGGAAAGATAGAAAGGGAAAGTACTTATGAGTGACAAAAACAGGAAATAAAGAAAAAGGGGAAACGTACTAGCATTAAAGGTATTTGCTCAGCTAGAAAACATAGAGACAATGGTTAAATTAAGTTAAAAGTGAGGATTCTGCAAAGGTACAAAAGATAGTGTTGTGACAGTAGAATACTGTAATTGAGTTAGAAATGAAATAAGTAAATAATCTATGGGATAAAACTGTATTGTTGTGTAATGGTATGTTTATTTATAATTAATGCAATAATAAAGAAGAGAGGGAAACATTGCAATTGTTTCTAAAGATTGATAAAATATTGAAAAGAAATTTGAAAGATTTATAAGGAAATTTATACCAGTTATTGGAATGAAGTTGAGTAATTATTTTGCTTATTAATAGTAAATAATTTATAAGATAAAACTGTATGACTATCCAATGGTATGCTTATTAACAGTATAAATGTAGAATGTTTCTTTTTACATTTTCAAGGGGAAGTACCAAGCAGAGTCTGAATGATGAGATCTACATGATATAAAATAGATATTAGAAATTTGAATGTTATAATTTTAGAATGCACAAATTCAATGTTAATGAGATTTCATATGATAATAACAATAAGATTTAAAAGTGTTGCACTTTGATTGGCAATCATAGGAGGAATTTTGCTTCTTAAGAATGCTGGAAGAGAACATATGAAATTGTCAACAAGACAGATGAAAGTATAAGTACAATGAATAAAAAGATATAGAAATTTAGGTAAAAGAAATACAATTGAATAAGAAGAAAATGAGATAACCATAAAAGAAAATTAAGAGAAGTAAAGGGAGAAATAGTGAGAAGTTGGAAAAAGAGTAATAAGATATTAAGTTGAATACATAAGACGAATATGCATATGAAATTGTGTCTGTATGGAAATGTGATAACCCAGAACGATGCTGTACTCAAATGAGATGTTTTATTTGTTTTGTTAAAACTCAATAAAACCTTATTTAAAAAAAGATTTAGCTATTAAGCTCCAGAGATCACTAGATGGAAGCAAACATTTATGATTTTCTATTTCTCTTTGCTTCATTCTAGTTATATTCCAGATTTTTGCAGCTAGATATGGTATGTTTAAAACAGGTTGATCCAAGAAAGTGTCAACCTGCTTTAAATTGAGTGATGAAATATTCTCTGAACTCTTAGTTGTGTTGGCAGGTTCTCTTGGTAGATTCAGCATAGAAGAGTTACTGTATGTTCCATGAAAACAAGAGGGTTTAAAGCAGATAGCTGAGAAAGTGCATGAAAACCAACTTTTTAATAACACAGAAGAGTTTTGACATCCTAAAACTTTAATGTGATGGTAAAATTCATTGGCCAACCAGTAATTTCAATCGTATCAGCCCATCATATACACACATCTCCTCCACTCCACATTTTCCATATAAGGAAATGAAGTTAGAATATTATATATTTTTCATCACAACCCTCAAAATAGCAAAAAAAAAAAAAAAAAAAAAGCCAACTAATCTGAAAAGTACTTTAAAAACTGCCAAGTGGTTTAAAGGGACTTATCTATTCCCTGCTTCAAAGCAGTGTCCTTCCTTTGATTTACAAACTTATTTTGATGGGGGTGATTTGACTGAAATTTCCTCAAACTGAAAATCCCTTCAAAGCATTCTGTAGCCTTATTATTTACCTCTCTATAAGTGAAGTTCATGGTGATATTTGCAAGAGGGTATAATTTTGCCCACCTACACATATTACGATTTGGTCCACCTACATGTATTATTACAATTTGTATTATTATTGCCTCTTCAAATATAGGGGTTGTTACTCAAAAAACATCTCTGCCAAAGGGGAAAAAAACAAAGAATCAATTTTTCATCTGTTTCATATATGCAGGTATCTAATGTGGATATATGAGCAATTTACACACAGAGAATACATAGGCAGCATATAGGTAGTACTCAACTTATAACTATTTGTTCAGCAACTGTTTTTAATTATGACTGGATGGGATTTATAAACCCTGCCTGAAATTCCAATCATTGCAATGCCACCACAGTCATATGATCAAAATTCAACTGCCCATCCTTAAGACTGTGGGAGTATTACTATTTTCCCCCCATATGCATGCACACACTGCATGCTAGCAGACTTTGACCAGCTAAGCCCACTGGCACATTGGCCTCCTCCCTGCACTGCCATGCCTGAAAGCTCTGGCTCTTCTCCCTTTCCCACCATGACTAGGTCTCCCTTTCCCTGTAGCTCCACTGAACCCAAGCCAATGCAAAGTACAAGTAGAAAACTACAAAAAACAATTTCCCATAAAACTAGAGAGGATCTTTCCAGCCTTGAGAAAGTTTGTGTCTTATACCTGAAAATTGCCTTTGCTAGTTGTTGCATACAAGTCAGTGTTGGGCTTCCCAAGGTAGCTCCCACTCCTGAACACCCCCATACTGTCACTTAATGACCTGCATGGTTGCTTAATGATTACAGTTGGGAGACCTGGCATTGGTGCTGTTGCATGAAATGGTCATATAACATCTTGCTTAATGACTGCAATGACCAAAATCCCAGGGTGAATTATGGTGGAAAGTCAAGAACTATCTGCATTTCATAACTTTGCTTATAACTTTAAACTTCTTCATTGTGTTTGATTTAACATCAGGAGAATATTTAAATTTGTCTTAAAAAGCTGCTCTATTCACCAAGGTGAATAAAAAGCTATAGTACAAAGACAAATAATGTTTTGGTTTATATTTTGAATTTCTCTAAAATTCTAAAAAGCTATGATTTCTTAATGAGTTCATTTGAAATTCTAAGAAATTAGGTAACCAGATCTGAGTTCCACAAATATAGGTGATTACTAAATAGCAGCAACAAGTTAGTTTTGTGTTCATATACAGTAGGTGCTGCAATTTAGACTGCATATTTGCCATCCTTAGACAGGTGAACAAAATGTGCATTGCCATTCAACTTTAAATTACTTTTAGAAAACAAAATGGCAACACTAGTTATTCTCACTTTTATAATACATTTTAAATGTTGCATACATTTTTACTTTTCTAGAGTAGATGAAGGGAGTATCCTTTCCATTGAACACTCCTTGGTTCTAAGGTCCCTTTGAAGATGGTTGCATCATTCTTGTCCAGATGGTTTTCACAGGATAAATTCCTCTCGCCATCAATAGTCAACAGAACTCAGACGAATAGAGCAACCGTGAATCTGGACTGCAAAAATCTGACCAATTTCAGACTGCACCAATATTTTGTTTCCATCTCACGATCATCTAAATACAAGTAGCTCTGATTGATAACCCTTACAAAACTATTGGATGGATAATTGGTGAGATGATTTGTTGCTTTTTAATAAAGATGCTCTGAATATATCACGTTCCCAAAAAATAAGCAAATGAGAAAGTGAGAGTTGAAGCTACTGATGATGGTGAATATGTGCTACTCCTGGTTTTGAACTGAAAGCAAACAACAGAGAAATGTGCATGCAACAATTGGGGTTGGATGTCATATACAGTATTTTTGTTTGTTGATCAACCAAACATGTATTAAACTAAAAGAATGTCTTTGTATCAGCAGCAGATATAAGTGTTACTCTACTGAGCAAACTGTTTGTTCAATAACAGCAAGGAAGCAAAGGATGGATTTCAAACTCTCAGAATTCTGAAAGTAGAAGTTCACATGTTTCAAAGTTGCCAACTTTGAGAAATGATGTTGTTGGATATTTGGAGATGCAAACCTTACTTACAAAAACTCATACCATATTAAAGAGGTCATTGCAGGGATGCCATAGAAAGTTTCCTCCAGGAACAATAGTTAACAATTTACTGGAATTCTATTCCACAAGCTTCTTTTCTGTTATTGTTTTATTTTAGATTTACTGTACATTGCTTTGGTGAATTTTTTACCCCCTAAAAGGGGAAAAATCATCATCATCAATTATCATTATCATGATGCTTTAAATTGCTACTGTTCAACTGCAGAAGCTAATTTACCATTAAATGCAATGCATACTTTATGTCAGAAATGTTAAAATGAGAATTACAGCATTGAAATCTCCTAGGAGAAGAAGCATAGACTAAATCCAATCTCACAGAGGTTATTCTAGCCAGCTGTCATAACCCACACAGCTGGACAAGGTGAAGGAACTGAGATTTCAATAATGCATCTATAACACTAGAGAGGAAGAAATGCAGAATTTGGAAAGTAATAGGAATTTCTCAGCCCCATTTATAATAAGTCAAATAAAATGAAATCTCTGAATGATTTGAAATATGTTTTTCCCAATTTCTGACCACTTGGGTGAAGTTGTTGTTTATGAGATAGATTACGAATATAGTTCACTTCCATCTGTTAATTATGTCTGCTCTGCCTTTCATTCTTTTCCCAGCCTCCCCACAGTCTATCTTACTAGCAGAGTAACTATATCTATATATCTATCTATCCACTCATTTATCTAATCTATGACATTGCCCATCTGACTGTCTAAGAGTATAGAATAGAAATGGATGGTGAAAATAATGGAACTTGCAGAGATGACTAAACTAATTTCCTTGATTAAAGACAATATCTATATTTATGGCTGATTAGAGATCCCTTATAGACTTTTTGCATGCAACAAAAAACCTTTTGATTTGTGGTTTTGATTATTAAAAACATTAACAAATAGAAAAAGGATCTTTGTAAGCATAGAATAAGATATATGCTTGTATCTGGAGCAAAGGAAAGCAGAAGCTTCTTTCTATTTCTTTTTATATATATCCTACTCAGCCCTAAATAGCTGACCCATCTTTCCTTAAGCAGCCTAAGGCAGCATTGACTGCACTATTTTCCAGTTTTCACTATCACAAACCTGTGAGATAGATTGGGTTGAAGGAAAATGATTGTCCCAAAATCATCCAGTAAACTTCCAGAGCTGAAATATCTCTATATGTATCTACCCCCAAAATTAGTCCTTTCAAAAAAAAAAAAAGCCACATAAAATGTTCCTGAACACTCTAATCTGGTTTCCAATCAAATGCCTATAGTCTGTCTTTCATGATATTTCAGGTTATTTTATATCTGGTGCATAATTTAAATAAGATAACCAATTCAAACAGAGCAGCAGAACAACAGCAGAAAAATGAGTTTTGGAAATTCATATCAATATATGTTGATATTCTTCTTACCTTAATGGTCAAAGCAGACCAATAAATACCAATAAATAGATATTCTCTGTCTCTAACTAAGATTCCAGCTGTGAAAAATCAGGTAGACTAGCCATATATGTACAAATCCCTATGAGATTTTTCATATTATTAAACTTTAAATCTTGAACACCAAGGAGACTTCTGCATTAGATTAGATATTCAATACAGTGTTAAATGAAGTGATCTGACAGATGATACAAAGTAATTTGGTTTATTCTTATGGAAAATAAATAAGATACAAGGAGATGCAGCAGCACTGCTTCCATTCTTATGTTCATAGGAGTTTCAGAGTGAACTAAAATGGATTAGATGATTACATAGCCACCTAAGAACATATCTTATAGTAAACAGTCCATTTGCCTAGCTTCACCTATTTTAACTTGTAGAGTTTCTGCAAGGTTGCAGGGTAGAAATCATCTTATTCCTATGAGAAAATATGGATCTTTAGCAAGCAAAACATTAGCTCTGCCACTGATCTATGGCCCTGAATTTAATTGCTATACACAATACCCTATACTATATCACAAAATCCAACTATTTCTCCAGAGGTATGATACTAATGGGGGAAAATCCCTAAAACTTTGATCTAATTCATGTTCAGCAATATCAAAGTGAAAGAGGAATATCTCCATGTGCTTCATAAACTGGGAGCAAAGAAGGAAAAACAAGGGGGATTTTTGAAAAGGGATTGTTGAAAAGGGATTGTGATATGTTCCTGAATCCGGCAACATACCAAGACTATTTCTGAAAGCATTTGTGACTGAGATTAATGTCCCTATTTTTCAGGTGCCAGTATTGTTTGGGCTGTAACTCACCTTATCTTTGTAATCCATGTCATTATAACAAAATATTGTTTTGATCTTTCTAAAAGAAACACTTCTAAGCAAAAAGCAACATTTGACAGAAACAAAAAAGATCTTGTGGATAACGTTCAAAGCTTTTATTTTACCTTGCCATATCCTAAGATTTTCCCAAGTGATTTTAACAGATATTGATAAAAATGGCAATGACAATAGAAAATGTGGTGAAAGAATTCTTATGAAAAATGTTGATGTATTCAAAAAATACACGAAGGGCTTTTTTTAAAAAAGCCCTTTGTTCAGGGGTAGGATTCAAATTTTTTAACAACCGGTTCCATGTGTGTGGCTTAGTTGGTGGTCATGGCTTGGTGGTCATGTGACTGGCTGGGTGTGGCCAACTCAATATCACTCATATCGAGGCATGCATCTCCTGGCCTCTCATGATGGTGGGGATGCTGCAACAGTCGTAAGTGTGAAAAACGGTCATAAGTCACTTTTTTCAGTGCCATTGTAACTTTGAATGGTCACTCCACACAAGCAAAGTACCAGCAAAGGAGGGAAAAAAAATTCCAGAGAAGTTCCAGAGACAGGAAATCTAGTCCTGCCAAGAATGTAATAAGAGTTAATGGAGAGGAAGTTTCTATAAAGAACGCCAGAATGTTTCCTTCCTGCCTTCTTTACAACCAGTTCTCCGAACTGCTTAGAATGTTAATAACTGGTTCTAGAGAATAGATGCGAACTTGTAGAATCCCACCCTTGCCTTTGTTTCTTCTCTTCAACTTAGAAATTGGCAAAGATTTTATACAGCATACATTTGAAGACTGCATAAATACATTAAAAAGAACCTGAGTGTTTCTTTACATTACAACTTCAACACAATATAAAATAATAAAATTAATCAGTCAGAATAAAAGTAGGATATATTAAATAAAATTATTTACTAAAATAGTTAGTTTACTAATGGATGTTTTTTCTAACTATATATATTGATCATGGTAGCTCCACCTCTGCCATTATCATATATATTTAACTGAATTGGAATCATTATACATTTTTGGTCTCTTGAGTTGAAGCAGGTAAAAATAATTCTTTATTTTTTTCTACTTGGTCTATTTTGAGTTATGTATTGCTATAATTCAATTAATTTGTTATTTTTTTAGAAATGTAGATCCTGAAATATGCGAAACAACAAGAAATGCCTGTAGAACAAGAAGGGCAGGACAAAGAAGAATCCATCTTTAATGACCAAGTAATTCTATGTGGAGGAAAAAAAGGAAAGGGGGGAAATAAAGTGAAAAATTTAAGATCTGAAAAAACAACAACAAAAAGAATAGTTTGAAAAGTAATTACAATATTAGGAAGAAAGAGAAGAAAGGGTTACAGAAGAGAGAATTAGAATTAGAGAGACAAGGGGTCAAAAAGGGGAGGGAGAAGAAGAGGGGGAAGAGGGAAAGGAAAAGAAGTTATAAAAGACAGTAACAGGATATAGAGAAACAGAGAAAACGTACAAGGATTAAAGGTATAAGCCTATTTAGCAGGCATAGAGATAATGGGTGAAAATTTAATTGAAAGAGGGATTCTGCAAAAGTACATAAGATAGTATTGTTATATTAGAAATAGAAATGAACTTAGAAAATATGAAACAAGTGTGATTAAAATGATAGATAAAATACTAATTGTAATGGAATGGAATGTTTGTTAATAAATAAATGAAATAAAGAGAATGAGAGAATGAAATTAGGAAAGGATGGGGACATTTTAATTATTATTAATGAGTTATAAAAATTTAAGTGAAGAGGAACATGAAGGAAATATGAAAAAATTATGGAAACATTATGTGTTCCTAAGTATGATATCTCATTGAAAAGAAATGTTAAAGATGTTAAAGATTATAACTAACATTAATGGTAGAGCTGAATTGGAATAGAATCAGTATTTTACTTATTATTGTTATATATATATATATACTTTTTCTTTAAGAACTTAGTGTGTATTTTAAGAATGTATCAAGCAGAATTCGACTGGAAGTTATGTGTTATATTGAATGTTATAATTGTAAAGGCATAAATTGAAGTTTAAATAAGAGTTGAATGGACAAAAATTAAAAGATACAAAGGTGTCATACTCCAATCAGTAACTACAGGGGAAAATTTTGTTTAAAGAGGAAACAAAATATGAAATTGAAACAGGACAAACAAAAGTATCAATATAATGATTAGAAAGATACTGAAACTTAGAAAAAGATATATATAATTGAATTTAGAAAGAAATGAGATAATTAAAAGCAAGGTTGAGAAAACTAAGGGAAGGGAAAAATTATTGAGAAAATGTTAAAATAGTAAGATATGGAATAGAACACAAAGATGAATATGAAATTGAGTTTGTGTCTGTATGGAGAAGTGATAACTCTGGACCATGCTATTCTCAAAAAAAGATATTTTATTTGTATTATGTTTTGTGAAAACCCAAATTAAATTTTTACAAAAAAAAAACTAATTTGGAAATTACTAAGAACTATGTGTAATGGCACAGGTCCAGGACTTAGACTCTATGATTTTGATAAAGCTTCTTCAGCCTGTAAAATGTCAGCCTCAGGAGACATCAAACTAGGAATCATGTAGGGCTAATAAATTAAGAGGGAAACAGAGAAGAGTATTCTTTGAGACTCTTTGTAAAGCAAGGAATAAAAACCCTGATTAGTGATAGCTGTTTACTGATTTAAGAAGCAGCCTAATTTAAGAAGCAGTCCCAATTTAAGAAGCAGCCCCGACACATGTGCCCTTTGCTGGAAGCAATGTCTGATCTCGGGCTCTGGTGTGATGTTCCTGTTTGTGTAAGAAACCTTGACTTCTGACCTGACTGACAACCATGACCCTTCTCTCAGAATTTTGGATTGTTTTTGGACTATTCTTCTATATGCTCCTTTTCAGAGGAAATAATTCAGACAAGCGTATAGAAATTCTGTTTTAGTTTGCATGCATCTTTTTGACTTTGAAGCAGGACACTATGCTTCAGAAACTATGCTTAACTAAACCTGAACATCTAGAAGTGAGATGTAGTACTTTAATGTTTGATGGAATTTCATGATATTTGTAAGCATTGGTACTGTGAAAAGGTTTATAATACTGATATTTATTCATACAAAAATTTCAGGGGTGATAACTTGTATAAAAAAAATATAAAACACTGCTATATTATAAAGAAAAATCTTTAAAATTTCAGAAAGAAAATTCTGAAGGATGCAAGATGGTTTGTAGAAATGTGTCTTTAAACTTGATTTGTGGGAAGAATTTTTTTAAACCTTTATGTGCTTATAAAATTGTTAAGAATCCTGTAACTTTTAAAAAGAAGGTTTAAAAAGAATAGCATTAAAGTTTCTATTCATTTGATAGTTTCAGTGGTATGCACTTAATGAAGTAGGCAAAAATACTGTATATATTGAAGTGTAAACTGTGCTGTTTTTATTTGTTCTATAGAATCATGTGGTTGCATCATGGAGGATCAGACTGACATTTTACTGAAATGTTTTTAACATAGGAAGTTGTTGACAGGTATTTTCCATTTTATTTTAACTGTATTTAAAGGTAATACTGAGAAATATTTAGGCTGCTGAACCATTAGACAGAAGCGTCTTCTTATCCATATTGAATTTCCTAAATAGTCAGTGCGCTTGTTTCTTTCCTGAAGAATATATATTAATTAAACATTGTTTCTCTTAATGCTTATTATTTATTTACTTATAAAATGTATAGGCCACCCATCTTGCCTCAAGATAACTCTTGGCAGTTACCTAAATTTTGTTCCCAGAAGTTTCAGGGGCAGAATTTAAAGAAAAAAGACCCTGACATGCATAGCTCTACATTAAAGTGCATGATGTAAGCATAAAACTTGTTTGTGACATTCCCACATCATCCTTTCTCATATTGTTTTTCCAATAGATTTTTTTTATAGCTACTTTTTTTTTTTACATAACTACAGGTATCCTTTCTTGTTGTATATCAGACCAAAAATATGTGTGTTTCATATAAAATGGGCTTTAATTGCTTTTATTTTATATAGGTTTAGGTTATATGTGTTCTTTTAAATATTAATAGATTAAAGCAATTAGCATATAATTATTTACAAAAGTATCTTTGGAAATGGTATCCATTTGGGCAATTAGAAATTAGAAAAATGATACTCTCTTTACAATTCACCTATGATTTATTAATCGTACAAAGGAATAGTGAAAAATTAAAGATTGCTAGTATGCCCTGCCAACAAGAAAATTAATTGTTTGTTTTACTTAAAACTTCCTTTCTCAATTCAGCAATAGAAAACCTAATGATTACTTTCTTAATTAAAAGCACAAGCAATGAGAAAAATGCATTTAGTAAAGTGATTCCCCAGCTTCTAACATCAGCTTTATTTCCAAGAATTTTCTCTAAAATCTCTATAGTTCTCTTAAGTATGTCTAGAAAATAAGGATGATGGATAAATAACTCTTAGGAAGTGAAGAAAATTAAAGGTAAATTGTGAATGGAAAAACCATCCTGGCAAATGACCATGTTCACTATGGCAACATTTTATGCTACAAGAATTCATTTTGTGTGTATGCTAATGACAGATGCTCTAAATTCTAAATTTCACATTATCTGCTCATGATTTAAAGATAATAATGGTGTGACATAAGAATGTAAGACTGTAATGGTGTGAAATTAAATTTAAATGATTGCTATCAGTGGTCTGGTTTTCTTCATGTCACATGAATGATAGTTTGTGACCATAATGAGGAAAAATATGATATTCAGTCATTTTAATAAGGAAATGTGTGTGGTATTTTTTCTAGTTCTGATATGCTGTCAATCAGATTAATTCTCAGTCTGTATTGCATACATTGGTGCAGGTATAAGGCAGGATAAAGTATTACTCATATATGATGAAACCTTGAAGCAACTAATCACACTACACTGACACAAAGGTAAGGAATCATTCTGATTCATATTATCCTTCCAGACTAATGGGTGGATCAGAGTATAGTTAGCTTTAGCATTTCTCGCTCTGAAGTGCTACGAGAAAACACTTCAGTTTTTTTAAAAATATATGTGATACATAATTTAGAATATGTTTATTCAGGGCAAAGGTATTGCAAAATCAGTGACAGGGTGACATGGCTGAATGAAAGAGAGTGGTCGGGTCTGTGCCAAGGTTATTATTATTTTGGAAAGGCAGCTGTTTCAGAACTAGACATGGACAGAAAAGGACAAAATGCTAGAAGGCACCTGTAAAGGGGAAGGTATGTGCCTTAAATATAAAATATAGAACGAGTAAGGAAAAACAGTGGTTTTGATTGATTGTTTCAGATGCTGCAAGTTATGCATTGGTTAACATGGAGTAGAGAAATAATCCACCCTGCCAAGTTGGAGATTCCAGACCTGGGATGAAGAGGAAGACGCAGAAGAAAAGTCTGGAGTGGCTTGTAAAAGTGTGGGAAAACCAGGAGGATGGATTGCATGGTGTGTATGGAGATTCAGATGCTGGACAGTGGAACTTTGTAAGTTAAAGGCTTTGTTTCTTAACTAAAGACCCAGGAAAAAAGTTCAAATACTCTAGTTCAATTATTGAAATAAAGTAAGAAGGAGTAGTAATAAAATATTAGTGGAAAGTGAGGAAAGAGAGTAAGTATGTTCAGACTAGATTTCTTTTGTATGTGTGTTTGTGTGTGTGTGTGTGCGTGTGTGTGTGTGTATCTTATTATTTTTACAAATTACTCATATCCATGACATCTTCCTCCTCCTATTTTCCCCACAACAAAAGTCATGTAAGGTGGTTAGGGCTGAGAGAGAGTGACTGGCCTAACTGTCACCCAACTGACTTTAACGAATAAGGCAGGACAAACTCATATACTTCTACTTTTTAATCTGGTGCCTTGACCACCAGATCAAACTGGCTCTTTTATATAAAATTATACATTTCATATTATTCTGTACATGCTGATTTTGCAATGATGTTTACTTACTGTATATATATATTATTAGATGACATTATTTAATTAGCAACAGTACTGTAGCATCCAAAATAAAGTACCACTGCTTTTTCTCTCTCTCTCTCTCTTTTCCTGTCGCTCCTTCTATTACTCTCTCTCCCAATGGATATCTATAACAGCTACTATCCTCACTCACAATTAAATTGCACAGGTCAGTGGTGGGATTCTTTTTTTTTATTATTGCTGGTTCTGTAACTTGTAACGTGACTTGGTGGATGTGGCAGAGGAGGGATACTGTAAAAGAGAGTGAAAGGTTTAAGACTAGAAAAAACAACCAAAGAGAAGAACAATTTGAAAGATAAGTATAATATTAGAAAGCAACAGAAGAGGGGATTACAGATGAGAGAGTTAGAAGTAGAGAGACGAGGGGGTAAAAAGGGGAGGGAGAAGAAGAGGGGGAAGAAGGCAAGGAAAAGAAGTTGTAAAAGACAGAAACAAGAAATGGAGAAACAGGGAAAAGATATAAGGATTGTAACTATAAGCTTGTTTAGAGATAATGGGTGAAAATTTAATTGCAAAAGGGATTCTGCAAAGGTACATAAGATAGCATTGTTATATTATAAAGAGAAATAATTTTAGAAAATATGATTAAAATGATGGATAAAATATTTACTGTAATGTAGTTGAATGTTTGGTAATACATAAATGAATTAAAATGATTGAGAGAATTAAATGGGAATATTTTTAATTATTAGTAATGATTTATAAAATATAAGTGATAAATATAGAAAAAAAGAATTAACTATGGAAAGTTTATAAGTGTTCCCAAGGAAGTATGATATTTAATTGAAAAGAAATGTTAAAGATGTTAAGATTTTAATGAATATTAATGATAGAATTGAATTGGAATGAAATGTGTTTTATATATATATATATATATATATGGCATTCAGCTTTGTTCGGGTATTTTCCCACGTCATTGTAATTGTGCTTTTAAAGTTGTAGTAACGTTTCGGCAGAATCTCATCTGCCATCATCAGGCTTCTGTATAGTGTTCATCTGTGAGTCAGACTTTTACAGTGGTTTCAGATTTAAATATGGGGCAGCCTATTGCTGTGCCAGAATGTTTTTTTCTTCACCCTTATTGGTTGGGAGTCTTGGTCTGTGTTTATTGGTCTTGGAGTTTGCTGTGTTCTGCTTGATTGGTGTTTCTAATATCTTCTGTCTGTTTTTTGGCTCTTTTTGTATCTTGATTGGCTGGCAACATTGTGTTACTTTATTGGAGGCCTTTAGTGCAGCTTGGCTCTGGGTAAATGGATGGCTATCATTAGTTAGGAAGCTAGGTTTCATCTGGGTGCCTGGTTGAGGTGTGTTTGAGCTGGAGGTATCAGGGGGGATCTGTCTGTGCCCAGGTGTTTGCCTGGCTTGTG
>NW_020769310.1:40012300-40037635 GCF_900518735.1 Pseudonaja textilis
AAGGAAGGAAGGAAGGAAGGAAGGAAGGAAGGAAGGAAGGAAGGAAGGAAGGAAGGAAACCTCTTTGAAGTAGCAAAATACTAGCTTCTGTTGCACAGCTTGTCATGCTTTGAAGACTTTCCCAGAAAACTTGCACTTACTTGTATGAGGGAATGCAACAACCAACCGATGGCAGCAGATAAAGCAAAGTGACTGGGCTTGCGCATGATCTAAGAATGCTTTGAAACTGCTAAATTGAGCCCTGCCCAGTGGCTTTAGCTCCTTCACTGCTTTGAGGAGAGGAATTTCAAGAAACAGCCCTTCAAATGTTTTCCATTGTTAACATAATTACTGTGCCTTAATAAGCTTGCCCATCCTCCTTTGAGGCTATTCTTAGGCTCAGAAAGTGGCCCAATATCCCTTATGTTACCCTTATGCTAACTTGACTTGTTCCATTTTTGCTCATGCTAGTCAAGAAAATTAGAGTTCAGTGGTCTTGCTACTTGACCCAAGATAATACAAATGCCTATAACTTACTTCTTTTCCACAGAAATAGACAGTCTTACAAAGCTATTTTGCAAGATTGCAAAAAGCTGTTTTTACAATTAAATACAGAAGTTAATCATACGTAATTAATTATTGCTAGGAGAGTTAAATGAATGAAAAAAATGGATGATTTTAAAATATTTTTACTATATGGCACAGGTTGTAAAGGAAAAGTGAAACAGAGAGAATGGAATGAGAAAAAAAATTCAAAGGAATATACTATGTGAAGAAATAGAAAAGAAAGGATGAGGAAAAATAAATCAGTTTGTTATTCACTAGAGAAAGGGCCATCATATATCCTACACAAAGAGAGACTGACAGGACAGTGAAGATGCTTCATTTTTTCACATAATCTTGTCAGGAATTAGAATGATTGATTGCAAGAATCAATCTGATTTGATTTGTCAATCTCAGTATCCAATATACCTTCTAACTCTAGTTTTTTATGCGACATTTTTTTTAAAAAATAATTAATTTTCATCTGTCATTTACAAAAGGCCAAAGTGCTTGGATCCACACATCCTTGGCCAACATTACAACATCACAGATTCTTTGGCAGAATTTTCTATGGATGAAGGCCAACACCAGCTAAAAACCTGGCAACTGTGATTTTCTGTTGTTATATATAATAGTAACAACTGGCAGGAATGAATTGATAATAATAAGTAATAATCTTCTCCATTAATGCCCCTTTGTCATAGGGAAGGGGGTTTCAATGATGAGTTTGAGAGGTCTTCTGGCAGTAATATATTCTATCAGAAGGGTCACTCATGCAGATAAGTCTTAGAGAAAGAGCCAGCTAAGTTTATCTACAAGCCTATCTACCATTTTTGAAATGGAATTCCATGGGTTGGGGCTTGAAGAATTTGCTCTTAAACATTTACTAATAATCCTATATTTCCAGCTTGTTTTCTTGGTAGAAAAACTATTTTACCTAGTAGTGTGAACATGACTCTTGGGTAAAATACACTTGGTAGCCCTACTCCTTCCATTTTAATCCAGATTTAGAGCAGGCATCAGAAGTACTTTGCTTTTTTTACAATTTTGTGGGGAAAAAGTAACCACTTTTTCTCTCTGACCACTCCTCCTTTATTTAAGGTAGAATGTGATTTTCAAATAATAATAAAGTTGTAATTAAGCTAACATACAGGATGCTATATGAAAGTTGTTTCATCATGTTTACTGTAATCTACAGTATGACAAATGGGAAGACGAGTTGGTTCCCATGAATTGCATGAGAAACAAGGACTAGAAGTGTGACAAAAAGTGGCAGAATGACAATCCAAAAAAAGAAGGGCCTGTATGGATTTCTTGTGGTAGGAAAGAAGCATTTCAGTTTGGGAAGAGATTTTGATATTTTAATGTATTTAGGCTATATCTGTACAGAACCTAGCTAATAACTGTACTATATTTCCCGTTAAAATACATAATATTGTATTTTTCATTCAAACATACCAGTTTTTATCAGATCTGCAAAATCTTTGCAATGAGATGAAAAATGTCAACTACTTTAGAGTCACCACTGCATGCCTGATAACCCTGTGGCATGTTTTTTCTAGGGTTCATTTAGACATCTGGGGGGTCATTAGTTTCAGCTTAAAACAGATCTAAAGTGTCTATCCTCAACCTGCCATTGTCCTTATAGCTTGTTGAAAGTAAGGGTGGAATTAGTTTCCTCTGATATTTTCCAAGATAGAGATAAAATAATAAAGAAGCTTTAAAGAGACTACCTGTTATGTCACAACATTTTTAAAAATCAGTCTGAAAATGAAATTCCATAAAGTAATAGCCTCCCACTTTCCAGTTAAAAAAACCCCACTATGGTCTCACCAACTTAGTCATCCTAGATAATGTACTTAGAGGGCAAGACTGGATCATCATATCACACGGACCTGGTCCTATTGTTTTATAGACCGTGCCTGAAATATTCCAATATGTATAGTCCCAAATTGGAAAGGTTTAATACTTTTGGAAAATTTCCTATCCCTCTGGGACAATTTTATACAGATTTATAAAATCTACCCAAGTCTTAGAACTTCAGAAGACATTGTAATTTTCAATTAGTGTTTTTCATCTTATTTTTAAACTTAAACGAAATTTTAATACCACTTTTGAATAAAATTCAATAATAGAAAAATTCATAACAAACATATTTTTTCATATTCAAAATACCTGATAATACCATCTGGTTATGTCACTATTTTTATGGCAAATGTAAGATGAAGGATCCTTCCAAGACAGAGAAAGAAAATCAATCGCTATTATCTTTGTTATTTACCATCATCATAACCCATCATCTGTTGTTGTTTCATGCCATGTTTTCTATGCCAAGTGTGGGCGTTCAATTCACCACTGATGAATAGCTATAAATTACTATTTCAGCATTGCTGAGAGTCTGCTGGTCGGTACTGAAATTCTGAAAGGTTCATCACAGGCTTTTAAAGAGAATCTTCTCCGGTGTGCAATTCTTTTTTATATATTTTTCTTTGTTACTGAGTACTGTAATAATTATGCCAAATGAACATTAATGAGAAAATATGTAAAGTCTGAATATAGTTTGATGTCAATACCAGTTTTGAAGATTCATTCCATTTCTAAATACCATTAAATCCATGATTTAGCCTTTGTAATATCTCATTCATATATTTCGTAGTTCATTCTAAGGAACAGACAGAAGATGAGCAGGAGGAAAAAGAAACATGGCCAAAGAAAAGCTGATTATATATTTCAAAGCAAACAAGAAAATTTTCATGAGCAAGTTCTGCATATTCCCCTATAAAGTCTCTCTCTCTCTTTCTCTCCCTCCCTACCTCTCTCTCTCTCTCTTTCTCTCTCTCCCTCCCTCCTTCCCACCCTTCTTCCCCCCTCTCTTTATGAGGATCATGGGTAAAAAGTTAATTCAGACCCAGTTAATGGATAACAATATTTTTTTTTTGGCAGGATCAGATTCATCATACAAGTACAGCAATCAAAAGAGCCTTATAGTAATATATAGAAAATGTCTGTGACTTTAGCTCTTTGAAACTACTTGAAAGGGCTCTGACATTAGATGTGGGTCCTAATATGTCTTTAATAAATGTATTTTTGTTACTTACCATGTTGTGCAAATAGAGCCTGAGAAACAAATGAATACAATAGCTAGCTTAGACTTATTGTATAATTACTTATTTGTTTTCTTTATCTTTTTTTCCTCTATTTGTATTTTTCCAAAAATAAATGAATCTTATTGGACCACTAAAATATGATAATTTTGTTTGTTAAACAAGATTTGTACTCACTGTTTAGCTCACTCAAATCCAGTTCATGGTGCTTTTGAAGATGGGACTTTTATACAAGGAAATCAAAAGCAATTTTTCCTTATTATCCTACTAATTTTTTTTTCAAACAATGATGCAATGGAAGAACATTATTTTCAAATTATTTTTTTCAAAGAAACAACTTCAGATCAATATGTATCTGCTAGATACAATTAAATAATTTTATGTAAAGTCATATTATAGTATAATAATAATAATAATAATAATAATAATAATAACAACAACAACAATAACAATAACAACAATAACAACAACATGACGAAGTAGCAACAATGGTACATTGGAAGATCTGCAAGAAATAACATTTGCTTGTAAGCAAGACCTTGTGGGAACTCAAAATAGACAATGTAAAAGCAAATGAAAAAGCAAAAGTGCTCTGGGATGTTGGATTTCAAACAGACAAGCACCTGCTACATAACACCACAGATTTAACAACTGTCAATAACAAAGACAAACAAGTCTGGATAGTGGATGTGACTGCACCTGGAGACAGCAGAATAGAACAGAAAGACTGGAGAAGATAACAAACCTGAAAATAGAAATGCTGTGACTGTGTCAAAAGACAGCAAAGACAGTATCAATAGTAATAGGTGCCTTGGGTGCAACCCGCCCAAAACAGAACACAAGTGGAACACCATCAGCATTGGGAATAACACATCAGTCATTTGCAAAAGGCATCTTTACTTGAAAAGCTTACATCCTCTGGCAATGTAAGGTTTAATATCATTAAACAACAATATCTGCCTATCCCAGGTCCTTGGAAAGGACTTGATAGGTGGATTAAAATGCCAATTCCAGTCTAAACATCCAATAAACCATAATAATAAATAATAATCTACTTTATTTCTATTTAATTAATGGAAAACATATTGTTTGCTATAATAATAATGTTTCAACTCTAAAGACGAAATGCAATATATACAGCATAATATACAATTTATGTTAGTCATTTTTCAAATTTGTAGCTGTAAAAGTTCTTGTCCACCCACTTTCTTTTATTTGTAGTTTTGTGTGATATAACAAATAATGTTGATGTCATATTCTAGCTATTTAGGCTTCAGTGTGTGTCTATCATAGATTATGTAAATCAGATACTCAAGTTCTGTCTTTGTGGTTCTATTGGTGACATAGTTTCAGTTATCTAATTTGACCCTACAGTAACTGTTAATGCTGTTCTAATATTTCATGGATTAAAATATATTCATATGTACTTCTTGTATTACACATATTGAACCGAGCACCTATTCTTGTTCTTGTTAATGATGTGTTTCTCTAAGTAGTCTCATATATGAGAGACAGAAAAGTTATATATGAGAGACAGAAAAAGACAGCTTTCTTCCTTAGATGAAATTTTTGTAATAATATTTTAAGAAAAGTAATGTACCGGATAAGAAGGTTGGACATTAAAACAGCAATGAAGAGAAATGGAAGAAAGGCCTTTGTGAGATGGAACCTGCTATCAGTTTTGTCCCCTTTTTTTTCTCATCCTGAAAAAAAATACAATTTTTACTTTCAGATAGAAAGCTCACCTCTGTTTAGAGCATGACATCTATGAAAAGGCATTGAGGCTTTAAGTGTTCAGTCATAGCTGCCATAAGCTGTTGCACAGAAAAAAGTTTTCAATGACAGCTTGCATCAAAAGCAGGTCATCCACATAAGGAGCTATGCCATTGAGTTTATATAGAAGTCTCTTTGAAAGCAAGGAATAATACAACACTTTGAATGGGACATGTAACAGTAAAAATGGGGGTGGGGAATACATGCTTGTTGGTTGATTGGCCAAGCAGATTGGAATCTAAAGTCAGAAACATTATAATTGGTAATTGGAGTCATAGGAGAGAACTGAAAGAAAGAAATGTGTTTTAAGAAATAGTAACTTATTGGATACAAAGGTTTCTGGGAATTGTGAAATAGGTATAAGTCAAGCACAGAACACAGATGTAGCTCCTTCTCCTTTGTTAAAGTTTACCAACTTTCAATACAGGTGTATAAAGAGTTTACAAGGGGGAACCTACTGTATTCAGTGGTTTAGCCCACCAAAAAAATACTTTAAATTCCACACTGTATATTAGAGTTAGTCCTTGTTTCTTGACCATAATTGGGACAAGCAGTTGGGTCATAAAGTGAAGCTGTTGGTAAGTGAAACTGCAACTGTGCTTCCAATCTAGCTTTCCTTTGATTTACAGACCTGTGAAAGTTGTAAATATGACGAATGATCACAAGGCTACTTTTTCATCACTGTTAAACTGCAGATGGTTAATGTACCTGTAGTATTATTATACATTACTATATTGATCAAACACAGAGCAACTGGCCATGGTAAGACAGTATTACATATTATATCCCCTAATGAGACCAACTGGGAATCCGTGGCTCTTATTTTGTCCAAGTGGGTAAACTCTTGATGGAGATTCCACTTCTGCCTTAGCTACCATGTGCTTTCTTTCTTAGAAAACAAACCATGGGTTTGGCAGAGCAAAGGAACACCTGTGTTAGAAATGTAAGTCACCTAACAGTTGTGTTGGAAAATATATAAACCAGGATAGACATTTTAATACTGCCTCTTTAAGGGAATGCTAAAATTGTAATTGGGTGTGGTTCCTCAAACAGCCATTAGATGTAGCCAGAAACCTGGGTTGATTAGTCCTGTTCTGTTGGTTCTGGAGAGTGTTGCTGTTCCTGCATTTTTCCTTATTAATTGTTACTGATCATCATTATTCTTGGATTTGATGTAAGTCTGTTACTGAACTGTTTATGATACTGGACTTTGTTATTGGATTATCCCTGGACTGAAAACCGACTGCTTTAACCGTGAATGACTTGGACTGTTTGTTGAACTTTGCTTAACCATTTTACTGGAAGTAAAAACCTACATTTTAGTATACAGTGTATCTGTGTGCTGGTTGTGTGTTATTCTTCACTACTGTCACTACGTCTCCCTTTGTGCACTTATTCTCCTAATGGGGAATCACCTCAACAACCTGTAGGCTATGAAATAATGAATGGGAACAGGGAAAGTTTACAGGTGGAAATTAGGTCAATGGATTCCATTTTTACCCTTATTTCTGAAGGGGAAAAGATCAGCAGGATAAACTTGAGTGGTTGCAAATAATTGGTGAACTCTATCCAGTCTACAAGCTATGGACTGCTCCTTCTTCCTTGAATCTTCTGGTTCAGAGAAAGGATGAATAAAATAAATTCTCTTAACAACTGGGATAGATATTGCTCTTTGTAGGCGCAATTTTAAAAATATTTCTTGGAACTGTGGCAAAAGGCCTCCTGATTATTCTTAAACTTTTTCCAATTTTCAAAGTTTTTATCCATCTTAGCTTGCTAAAAAGGCAATTGTAAAACCAAGGAGTAAGCTAAATATGACAAGTGAGTGGATAAAATATGCCTCTTATGTGGTGAAAAAGGAAATATGTACATTTACAGTCATGGTTTAAAATAAAACATGTCCTTTTGGGAATAGAGATTTTTTTTTAAATCTTTTTGCCCTTTACCATTAACCATTTATCATTTTTGTACACATTTTCTCTCAATTTGACTGGTCAGTCTGATTTGTCTGGCATTTTGAAGGTTTAAAAGCAGTGGGGAATAAAAATATACAATTATATTTTCCTCCTGGTGATTTCAAACACTTTCGCCACCTCCTGCAATTGCAATTTTACATAAAAGTTTCATCTTGACCACTGCCAACTTCAGTTTTCATAATGCCTTTCTTGGGCCTACACTGTACTTTAATTCCTAAACAGATAAAACTATCTTACCAGCCAATGTTCCTTTTAAGAGCTATAGTTGGGGCCATCCAAATTTTGAACAAAATAATTTTATAGGGTAGGCACAACAACAGAGAAGGCATAACATCAATTTTTGTTCAGTTCATGTCATTTAAATATCCCACATATCACTAGATTGGTCTATTGCAGATGCTAAAGGTTCCAAGATCAAATTAAATTTTAAAGTATTTAAGGATCATCCTTGAAAAGTTCCATGTCCATGTATCTTACTTACAGAGGAATAATTTCATTATTAATTTTGCTAGTAGAAGAGCTAAGTTAATAATTCTTTTTATCCCAGAAATAAAATCTATTTTCATAATTTATTCTAAAATATTAATCTAGCTTTCTTTACATCTAATGAAGCCAGTATGGCTGTTTTATTTTTGTAAGAATATAATGCTAAGATATCTGCTAGTAATGTAATATTGTCAGAAATCTGACAATCTTTCACTAAACTAGGTTATACAAAGTGAATTATTGATACTAGCTTACTGCATTCTTTGTTCTATAACCACACCATAGTAAACAGCTTCTAAAAGTATTTCTACATAGACATATGAAGATATTGTCTTTTTCATAAGGCAAATGTCCACTGCCACTTCAGGCTTGCGCTTCATAAACATTTAGTACCAGCTGCCACTCAAGAGAGGCTAGATAGGAGGGGAAGAGACTTCAAGGAAAACGACAATTCATTGAATCTTTCCAAGAAAAGTTTCAAGATCAGATGGCTGTCAGGATTCCGGGTGTTACCCCCATTTAAATTATGAGTGTCAACCCAAACTTCCTAAACTTCAAACAGATTTATTGGGAGTTAAAATGTCTGGCACTGCCTACATTTAGCCAACTCTGAGACACATAATTCATTGTCACCCTTGACCCTGGTTTTTCCCCACCCCTTGGGTGTATTCATATTCTCCAATGGGACACATCCATAGCTAAGAGTCATCAATCATGCTCTCCACTTAGAATTTTCCACAGCAGAAACTTCAGTCACCTAGTTACTATCTTTGAAAACATTTATGGAATGCACTTTCAGTTTTCAAGCTGCTGCACTGCTCCTCCATCCCTTTCTGTTGGCAACTCTAAAAAGACCATAGAAAGTTTTTATGAGTTGACAACGGCTGGGAACAGAACTCAGCTGCATACCACATCTATGGACATCTAGTTCAAACTTGATTGGAGGGAGCAGGGATGGGAAGCAGCTATGGGAGGGAAAAGTTACACTAAGGATCTTTTTGGACAAGCTTTTCATTTCTGGTTTTGAAGAGCTCTAATTCATTTGACTTTTAGTAAAGTATACCTTTTGGAACCAAATGGATTTAAGGATCGTTCATAATTAGATTCTAATGCTTAATTAGAATATTCAATATTCATAGATGATTATGATGTGTTTAATCTTGAATTGGATTCAGTTTTTCTTGGGGCACTAGCATCTCTTTTTTTATGAGTTATTTTTGGCTCTTCTAACTTTTAAATATTTTTTTAATGTGTTTCCACAATTTTTCTTTTTAATTAACATTTGCCACCCATCTCACAATTTGAAGTGACTCTGAGTGACTTGCAGTAAATACAAATATACAAACAATATACAACTCCCAAAACAATCATAAATATGACAAAAGATTAAAAATTACGTTAATTAAAACAGACTATCTTTCACATCTTTTGCCCAGTTTTCGTACTCTTTCTAGAACTTTGGAAGCACACCATAATATGAAAGTTGTTCTGCTGATAGACTATACCAGGGGTCTCCAACCTTGGCAACTTGATGACTTGCTGGCTGAGGAATTCTGGGAGTTAAAGTGCACAAGTCATAAAGTTGCCAAGGTTAGAGACCCCTGGACTAAACAGCATGATTAAAAGTCCAAAATTAGAAATTTCACTAGGCCCAGTATCAGAAGGAGTCAATTTTTTTGGATATTGATATAACTGATATTAGAATATTATCTCATTAATATTTAAATGGCTTTATTAACTAATGCACATGGATCCTGAGAAGCAGTAATATTTTTTTCCCCATAAAACATATTCTTTAGCCCTAAAGAAACTACTTCTTAATAGTCTGGAACTAGTGCAGTGGAGATGACAGTTTTGTTTCTTTCCTCGTGGAGCATCTTGGCCAAATTTTGAAAGCAGTGGGTAATAATTTTGTTTCTTTTTCTAATTGTTTTTATAAAGTATTTGAACAGTTCATGGAAGGAAAGAGAGATAAACTGTGCCATCTTCTTGCCATAAGTTATAATCTGAAATTGTTTATATTTCTCCCAGAATTTTAATTCCAATGTCTTTTTCTTCTGATCCATGCCCCTGTCAGAATCAAGGGGGAGGCTGAGCACCTGACAGGGAGTGGGAGTGTGGCTCTGGTGGCTGTGGAAGAAAATGGGGAAGGGCAAAGTCCGGCTGGGCAGAGCAGGGAAGAGGTAGAGCAAGGCAGAGGGAATTCAGAGGAAGATCCAGGCCCACCCCCTTTTCATCCTAGGGCACAGAGGAAGGAATGGAGAAGGGAGCAATGTGAGTTGCATGGCTTATGTGCAGCTGGGATCACAGTGTTTAAAAGGGGAGTTTGTGTGCAATAACTCATGGGAAACAAGTCGTGAGTTATCTTTTATGGTCGAGGCTTATCTGTGTTCCTGGTGTCTTCTCAACTGTGTGTTTTGTTGGCCTTTGAAATCTGCAATTCCTTACCCTTATCCTGCCCTGTCCAGTTAATTGCTATAGCATAGTTTGTGTGGATTTTTATTTACAGTTTATATGTACTTTGTTTTCAGACTGAATTTCCTTCATTTAAAGACTGTTCTTGGGAGAGTTTTTTTCTCCATCCAAAGGCAACTGGACATTGGGGGCAAAACTAGATGTATTAAAGGGACTTTTCTTACTTATGTGACTGTGTTGCCTTTGTGCCATGCCCTGGGTCATCACACATGACTTGTCATGATACTGTCTGTATATAGATTAAGTATTTATAATGAGAGAATGCAATCTTGACATCCTTTCTAATTTTGCGCTATTTAGTAACTTCACATTTCACCGTTGTTTCTTGCTCATTGTACAAATTCTTCAATAGGCAGATGAGATGGCCTAGAACACCAATATGTTTAAGGGCAGTCCACAGTTTGCTATTGTACTGTGCTGCACTGAATGTGTATGCCACCAAATTATTCTACATTCTATGGCTTATGACAAAATAAAATAGAAAAAAATATCCATGTTAAGAAAGTAATGAGAATGAAATATCCCTCAGAATGAAATAACTAACCAACCAGGCATTCATAACTTTTTTAAAAAAGGTGATGAGCAATCAAAGCCTCAGAATTCTCTAATAAAGATGAGCTTTCACTAGGTTCTAGAAGGCCATCATAGAGGGAGTAACCTAAGCATTAGAGAGATTGTTCCAAAGTATAAGTGCTATTGTAGAAAAACTGGGCTTCCTAGCCTCAGCCCAGATAATGCTTTGCTGACTAAATGGAGTTTTTCTAATGTTGCTTGCAGTGTATATTGTCAATTTGATTTCATTGTTCTCCATCTAATTATATTCCTATGTAGAGTTGTCTTTTACCTTGTTGGAAAAAGGTTTTCATCATAAACAAAGATTCTCAGTAACTCAAGGCTGACTTCCATCCTTCTGAGGTCAGTAAAATGAGGACTCATATTGTTTGGGAGGAATATGTTGATTCTGTAAACTGCTTAGAGAGAACTTTAAAGCTCTGTGAAGCAGTATGTAAGTCTAAGTACTATTGCTATTTACTAAAAGGAGGTAGTACTGACCAAAACAATTGGGGAAAAAACAGAGGATTTATGAATAAATATAACTTATGCACAGAGGGTTGGAGTGTACTCACATTTTACTAAGTTAGGAAAATGTGTCATAAAAAGATAGGATTGAATGACTGTATGAAGCAAAGAGCATACAGACTACAGAGATTAAAAGGATAGTTAGGAGATGTATTACAAAGAAACCCATCAATTTGCCTAAAGCCTGGAATATGAGACTATACAGATGAAGTATTCACAATCTGATTCATAACACATACCCAATCTCTGCATAGGGTACATTATAGTAAGAATTTCAGAAGAGTGACAGATTATCTATTGTATAATTATCAAGGAAGCACAATCACATCTCTTTAAAGTATTGCTTTTCAGATACAGTAGTAGAGTCATGTCCTAAAAGGTATGCATAGAAAAAAACTAAACCACATGAGTTTGCCCATGGGGCTGATCCTTAGCAGAAAAAGGATATAAGATTAAAAAAAATGTTATCTCATTAAGAATCAGCAAGTTACACTCAAGCCTGATTTGAAGAATGAGAAATAGTAGTACCTTGTCAAACAGTAAAAAATGGCTTTAGAATGAAAGAAGGAATAATGGGAAGCACATTTCCTTGTGTAATTGCTATCACATTTAGGCAGCGCTAGCATAAAATGCTGATCAGCATCTGATCTTAACATCCTTTTTTCCCCCCAGAATAAAATCACTCTCTGCTATGACAAGAAAGCAGTGAAAAATAATGATTCAGAAGAATTGTAGAACTGGTTCAGAAGAACTAAATATATTTGTTAATAAAAACCATGAAAAGGACCTAGAATCCTTAAATGCAATTCTATCTTGTTAATTGTGAATTGCTTGGCTAAATGTTAAAGAATAAATTATCTGCTTCCCAACAGTGTGCAGTTCTTTTAAAGTGGTTGTAAATGGTCATTATCTAGCATTATAAGAGGCAATAGCAGCAGAGACAGTTTTCAAATTGAAGCTTTTATTAAACGTTGTTTGACAACATATATATATATATACACGAAGGTACTTAGTCTTTTCCTCTTTAGTTGCTTTGCTGGGGATTTTTAAAAAAGGCAATAGTGAGGAAAATATAGGTGGAGTCCAAATATCATTCAGACTACACTACCTCATATATAATAATCAGGATTGTTACAAGACAAAGACTTGAGTTGGTGAGAGTTGAAAATTGGGCAGCATACAAGTTTAACAAATTTATTACTAATCTGAAAGCATCTTTTTTGTAACCTGCAGCAACAATTTAATTGACCTTTAAGGGACTTTAATCCATAAAATGTTGGACTTGAAAAGTTCTACGTTCAAGGTTTTGCTTGACATTATAGTTATTCAAATTTCTTCATTACACAAACTCAAACGACAGATTTGATGGCCCAATGGGTCTTTTTGTGCCATCAGTTTTCTGGGTTTTTATATTTTTCTAAATGTCAGGCCTCCCAAAAGAAGCCATGAATGATGAATAGTTATTTATTTTTGTTCACTATTAGCAGAATCTTACCAGACCAAAGCATCTATCTGCATAACTATTAGATATACTTTGTTAATGGTTAGAGGGGTGTCCATTGTCATCCTTTTCCTGTCCACCAGATATTTGAAGCTTTGCTGTCTCTTTGCCATATGGGAAACAGCCCCTCCCTCCTATTATTCTGAACCACATTCCACAATTACTTCTCTCCAGTCATTTTCCCCTGTCCCTTTCAATATTATTATGGTGAGAATAAAACTACATGGAGGTTCCAGGTGTGCAACTTTGAGCTCCTGAAGAAAAGGCAAAATTTGCATTCTGTGGAGAAGTAGACAATCATAGAAGTGCTATGCATTCCTTTTAACCTTTCTGAATTGCTTCACATTCACTATTTCACATATACTTTTTCATATTCAGCATTTTGTATTTTTGTGAAGTCAAACTATAATTCCACACAACAGGTATATATTTTAAGCATAAACAGCCAACAGTTAAGAAAATGAGGCTTTTTTAAAATTAATTTTTATTTTGTAGATCTTTGTGTCATTATGAACTAATGATTGTTGTAAGCTGAAAATGAGACTAAGTATACAAGCAGGAGCAGAAAATTACATTGGAAGCCAAATCTGGTATATTGAAAAATTCTATGAATCCCAAAAGAGTGCAGAAAGAAATGCCTAATTTCTCTAATACCAAAGTTCACTTAGCACAAAATAAAAAAATAAGAACATGTTTCTGAATCTCCCTAACAATAAGTCTTTGCTAATGTTTAGATAGAGAATTCAAGAAGCCAAAATGGATCCAGCTCCAAAGAAACCAGGCAATTGAAGAGACAAGACCCAAAGGCCTTATGTTTGCCTGGAAATAGTTCTCTTCACGAGTTAAAAAAAAAGTCTGTGGAATTACATACCTATTTAAAGGACAGCATAGAATAAGATACCTTTCTGGATTAAATGGATTCCTAAACCATAGCAGCAAATGCCATAAAATAAGTCTTTTACATGGCTTGATCTTGCCTCTGTTTGAAATGAATATTTGGTTTTGGCTTGATTTCTGACCTTGGTGTCTGGCTATTATTGTAGCAGAATACTGATCAGGTTTATGTAGTTGCAGAAATATTTATCACCTAAACCAATCTGTAGATCCAGATATTTTATTTGAGCATGAGAAAGTAAACAATGATGTCCCTAAAGGTACAATATTGGCTCTGTATATATACATAGTTATATTATGCCAGTAAAGAAATACAGAAAACTCTAATTGCTCCCACCTGATGATTCTCCAGATTCTCCAGTAGCCTAGCACTGATAGCTCTATTTCATTCAAATTATCCCTATTTCCCCAAAGGAGGAAGCAGTCCAATTCCTCTGTGGTCTTTAGCTATAACTCTCTCAGAATTCTGGTGGTTCTTCAGTTCTCTGGTGGAAATTTTTAAGAGACAGTTTCCTATAACAGTTAGTTAAAAGTGCCTTTAGATCAAATGCCTCCTGCCAAGCAAGTTATTAACACATTATATCAAGTTTCTTCAATATGCTCCATTGCTCATAGGGAGGTCTGTATTTTCTGTGACCATCTCTCTAGAACCAGGTGTCTTTCTAACATTGTTTTCCCACCCTCTGGGAAATATACATTCATACCCTTCTATTCCTTCCTTGCATTTTTCATAATGCAAGGTAATCCTTCCATCTATTTCTGCAGGCATTGACTCACTGACTGTAGTGCTATCCCACAATACCTGTGCATATTCTGCAATCACAGTAAGTGGGAAAAGCATGTGGGAAGCATTGTGTTGATTCTTTACATAATCAACACTCTTCCCACACTGAACTGCTGGGATGAAGTGTAATTTCATATGAAGGGAGGGCAGGAAAGAACCTCTTGGCAGCTGCAAGTATGTGTGAGCAAACCCACTCAAATCTGATGTCACCACATGAGCAGCAATTCCTGTGATTTAATACATATTTAGACAGCCATCTTTTCAAAGCCATATGCTATGGAAGAAAAAACATGATTGTATTAAAAATAGATTAAAACAGGCAAATTAGTGCAGCCCAACCACAAAATTTTAACTCAGATAAAAAGACATGATTTCCAACACAAGTTGGCCTATATTTATGAGCAAACAATTCTATGAACTATTTATTGAACAGCAGATAATTTTTAAATGTTTTCTTCCATATAATTTTCATCTGCAAACCACTTTCTTATTCAAATTGCACACGTGAAAGTTAATTGTGTTTAGATACAAGGACACATAAATATTAATACAATATTTCTGCACACCTGACTCCAACTTTATCTGAACAAATTATCCTTTCGCAAACTTTCATATTCAATAAATGAAGTGCAGCAGAGATACAATAATATTAGAGATGGGATTTGTTAAGCTTTCAGAACTGTAAAGAATTTGCCCCTGGTCCTAGGCTGTGATACATTGCCTTATGAAAAAGGCGCAGTGTTAAGCCACAGGATGCCTAATGGCTGTGAAACCCCCATTGCATTCTTCTCAAGAACTTTGTCTCCTGCTGAACACAAACTACAGTCAAATAGATAAGGAGGCAACGTCTGCCAT
Organism: Pseudonaja textilis; assembly: GCF_900518735.1. Next base: position 40,027,751 of record NW_020769310.1, read on the forward strand.
TGCTGGCATTAAGCGTTTTCATGAATATCTGTACGTTTAAGCTGGTCACTGATCACAAACCCTACTTGGACTTTTTATGGGCAATCGACAAACTCTACAGGTACTATCTTCCCACACGACACAACAATCAGTTTTCTTGGCAGCATATTCATACACACTGTCATATTGCCCGGCAAACATCAGCCATGCTGATGCCTTGAGCCACTGCCTGCTCCCATCTGCCGAGGAGGACCTACCACCTGAAAAGTCCATTCTTCTAATAGACCACCATCAATTCCCAATAACAGCCACAGACGTGGCTAAACATTCTGCAAAGGACAACATTTTGTCACAAGTGCTGAACTGGGTAAAAAGGGGCTGGCCACGGGCCAGTGAGTGAGGGTCTTCTCCCCTTTAAAAGCTGTCAGTAAGAGCTATCCACTCTTAAAAGCTGTTTGCTATGGGGAAGTAGAGTAGTGGTCCCAGACCTGTTACAATCACCCAGTCCTGGAAACCCTTCACAAGGGTCATCCAGGTATTGTCTATATGAAAGGGTTGTTCTGGAGCTTTGGGGGGGGAGGGGGGGCAGGAATGGACCAGGCAATCTCTGAATGGGTATCAGGCTATAACTAGTACCAGGAATCAAGGCCTACACTCCCTCTAGCACCAGTCAGGAAATGGGAAACCCCTTGAGGCCCCTGGTCCCATTTACACTTAGATTTTGTGGGAACATTTAAAGGGCAGAATTTTTTAATAGCAACTGATGCCTTCTCAAAGTGGCTAGAGGTGCTTCTGATGCCCTCAACCACATCTGAGGTCATGATCACTGCCTTATGGAAACTCTTTGCCATGCATGGACTCCCAGATCTCAAAGTCACTAACAATGGGCCCCAAATTACATCCAGAACATTTGAGTTATTCTTAATAGGGCATGGGATCCAGCACGCATTGGTGGCCCCCTTCCATCCTGTTGGAAATGGAATGGTGGAGAGGATGATGAGGACCACCAAGGAGGCAGTGGCCAGAATGGACCCAGGGAACTGGTCAGCTAAAATGGCAGAGTTCCTAATGGTACAGCACTCTATCCCCTGCCCCACAACCAGTTTACACTCAGAATTATGCAGGCAACCCTCTATGACTTGCAGCCACTATAATAAAAGGATGGCAGAGTGTGGAGATGCCATATTAACCAGCTAAGGGGGCAAGGAAACCCTGGACCTGAACATTATCTGCCTTGGAACACTGTCAAGGCCCCACAGACAGAGCCTGAGCCGACCATGCCCACAACATGCCATCCTGCAGCCCTATCAGAAATTCCAGCACTGTCTCTGGCCGAACTTATTCCAGGCGAAGCACCAATGCAGTCTCTGGCCATTCCAGAAGCTTCATCCTCAACTCCTCTAGCAGTGACAACTAAACTGACTCTGCACAGGTCCACAAGGACCAGAAACCACCCTGCTTAGCTCCAAGATTATGCATGTACTGTCAAGATGGAAAGGAGTGCTGTGTCCAAAGTTATCCCTCTAGTCTGCACCTGCAGGGGGCGCACTGCCACAACCTGATTGGCTGCCGGTTTGACAGCTCAATATAAAAGGAGCTGTCACAGGCCAACAGCTGTTGCTTTATGGCTAAACAAGAGCTGTCACCTGTTAGTGTACTTTTTAAAATAAACTATGAGCAACCTTTAAAGCTGCCTTAGCTCAGTCTGTCCAGTTCTGATCTGAGAAGAGAATACTGTCCAAATACAATTTTAATTCCCACATGTGCAAACTGACCTCCTATAGAGAACTACAGTTTAAAAGATGTTCTGGTTTGATTTTTGGAACCCAGAACAGAATGCAATTGGGCCTTGAAAATGGTTCGGGTCAAATTCTTTTGGTTCTTACTGATCTAAGAGGTATCTATTGACTGAGCTCAACACACCATGTTTAAATCCAGCCATTGACAACTTTAAACTGCAATTTTAGCTTAGTATGTAAACCATACAATTGCTGTCTATTCGATCAATCATGATAATACAAGCCATAGCTTTGAATAATGTGTAAATACCACTTGGTGTCTAGAATGTTAAGTGGGCAACAGAGAAAAGGCTGCATTTTGCTGGTGTGAGGTTCTTCAGTTTGGCTGGAGAAAAAAGCTGCAAAATGTTTTGTAAATCAATTAACCCAATGTAGTCCATCAAGGGCAGATCAAGGACAGGTGATCTTTATAACATCGACCAAGTAATGTTGCCAAAGCAGCAGAAGTTGAGAACCCTACTTAAGAAAATAAGCAGGATGAGCCTCAAACATGTTAATGTAAGTTAACATTAACATTGTCATGCATAACAATCTAAAGCATGGGTGTCAAACCCACCATATCACATTGCCTTCACGTGACATATCATGATGTTTTTTCCCTTCACAGAACTGGGATGGGCATGGCCTGTGCATGATGCATCCAGCCTCCGGGTCGCTAGTTTGATACCCCTGATTAAAGGACTATTAGTTAACACTATTAATGGAGTATGAAAAATTCTTATATTTAAGCATAGAAGAACAACCATGATGGATCAGGGCAAATCCATCTTTTACAACATTTTGTTTCTTATAGCTCCCACCTAGTCTCATCTTAATGGACCTTACAAGCAGGAAACAACAACATGCCCTTTACCTTCCATGATCTTTTCCTAAGTATGACTTGGAAGCATGGTGCTCTTGATCTAAAAGTCACATTGAATTCTCAAAACTGATACCTCTTAATGGATCTATTCCCCATTTATCTTTTTCAATCCCCCTTTAAATCCACACAAGCTAATGGCCATAATGAATTGCACGAGACAGTTTAAATGTATCTATCAGAGTAAATATTTGTGAAGTGTGAGTCTTTTCAGATTGGATTGGATTGGATTGGATTGGATTGGAAAACAGATCAGCCTTTTCTTGGAAAGGAGAAATGATGCTATTCATTTTCTAAGTCAAATTAGATTTGCCATAGATTTGCCTAGCAAAGATTTGTAGCACAGTAAAAAAAAAAAAAGCATACGATCTTTGAAATAAATAGATGGTTCTGAAATCTAGTCTGGGGAAATGAGGAAGGGAATGACAGAGTATCAATGTAACACAGGGAGCAGATGCATAGCCTTATTTTTTAATAAGAATAATGTCCAAATTAAAAATCCCAAGCATATCGACCAGGGTTATTCTAATTTGCTTTGCTTTGTTTAATTTTATTACCTCGTCAAGTGTTTCAACAACATTATAATGAGTATATTTTAAAATAACCAAGACAAAAGAGTAATACCAGCAAAACAATGAAAGCAAAATCATCAAAGCAAAACCGAGTAATTACAATGCCTGACTACATAGGTCAATCAGAAATAAGTCAACATCCAAAGCAGGATTACAAAACAATTTGCCCCACATATCAACATTCCAGGCTTTCTACAGGGCTATCTGGATGGAATACTATTGCAGAGGAAAGGATAGCTGCAGAGAAAACCCTACTCTAAGGTTTTATAAGATGGTATTTAGAGAGAAAGCTGGTTCCTGTCCATGGCTGTCATAATGACTACTTGCTCATTGAACAAAACAATCAATCTAGAAGGACAGTCAAATTACATCCAAATTCTGCCTGGTAAAATAAAACCATCAAGAATTAAAGCTGGAATATCTCTGGAAACTAGACCTTTGAGTCTATGGTTCTTTGAATCCACATCCTCTAAGTCTAGCCACATTGAGTCTGAGGTTGAATTTTCACATCAAAACCCTAACAGCCTGTAAGCATTGGGATAGATCTTCAAAAAAAATCACCATTGCTGCTCAGGGTCAAACATATGACCTGGTGCAAATTGATGACAACTGGAATGAATCAAGAGCCCTTGAACGTGTTTATGGTTGACAAGTCTCCACTTTTTTGTTCTGAAATTATTTTCTTTCTTCTCATTGCAACTATGAATCTGCTGGTATTTGCTGTATTTAGAAACATACCATTTGCTGTATTTAGAAACATCATTACGTAAGCTTCACAAGTGTGTATTTATTATCGGTATTATAACATGGCCTTTTGATTTATTATTCTGCTTGCAATACTTAATTTGCCTTTAGGCATTTCAATAAGCCTTTAGAGCAATTTCGGTTGTGGCACCCAACTGGAATAATCATCCCCCCAGAAATCAGACTTGACCTGACCCTGTTGGCCTTTCAAAGGCATTACATACCTGTTTTTGCCATCAAGTGTAGATGAATCTTGGTTGTTCTGATTGTACTATGTTATGAATGATCTTGGCTACTATTTTATGCTATTTTTAGTATTTACATTTTTGGTTGCTGTTTTCAATCTGTTTTTAATTGTTAGCTTATAATCTGCTTGTTAGTTATACACAATGTGAAACCAATAATACAACAAGTGCTGCAGTTACTATTGGAAGTCCAGAGATAAGAATAGTTCAGATACTTTATCTAACTTAATATCTAACTTAAACAAACCACAACTTCACTGGCTGCTTAGATCTCCAAAATAAAGACTCTTACTCACAGTAAACCATGATGGGCATGTCATATGCACTTGAACCTGAGTCTTGGAAAGGCCAACCTCTTGTCCACTTGACAACCTAGTGCTGACATGATGTGTTAAGAGTTTCATCAGTCTGAATCATCATAAACAATAGTGTGTGGATTCTGCTTTTAAACATTTGAGGTGTACCCATTCCTCCCTAACAATACAAAGGATAAGACAAGGCAGATTTAATATTATGTAGCAGCTGTCAAATAAAAGCACTTCATTGACTCAGAATGCCTTGGGAGAGTTTAAAAAGTGAAAATTGGATGAAGAACTGGCAGTAAGGAAGGTTATTGTGTACTCCTTGAAGCTGAGGAGACAATGAGACTACAAACACAATCTATTGAAAAATTTGACTTTGAATGGATCCAAGAGAAGAGAAACACTATTGTGGCACTGCAAGATAAAGAAACAAATACAAATAGGGAAATCTGCTAATGTTTTCTCTAACTGAATGTATCCAAAATCTGTACACCTTTGACAATTGAATGAAAAGCTCCAATTTATTTTCATTATCTTCATTTAGGTTGCTGCTAATGACTGCATATATATATATACTACAGTATAAGTCTTCACAATTTGCTTTGAAGACATAAACTCTCTATTTTATTCCAGATCTTTGGTAACTTAAATCTTTTCTAGAATTTCTGCATTTGTATAAATCTCATAATGCCCGGTAGTAACGGCTTCATTATTTCCATGTCTTTGTCAATGACATAAAATCATATTTATTTTCTTTCAGCATAAGCTGTGGCTCAAATTAATTATTGGCTAAAAATGGTCCTTTTTGTATTCAAAAACTTTTTCAGCATCTGAGGGATGTAGGTGAGCAGATGGTATGAAAATCTGGCTTTTCCTTTTCCCCATCATTTCACAGGAAAATAACAACAACTTTCCTACCTAGCAACATTTGTTGTCTATTGTTTGTTAAGACATTTGATAGGAAGCAGAATTTATATATAAAAAAATCAGTATGACAAGTTGAGGCATCTGTTGGCATTCCCAATTCAAAAACATAGTTTCCAAACCATTCCTAAGCTAGGTTTCAATAGCACAAAACGAAGCACGCTCATTCTGAGGCTTTTATTTTGTCCATATGGCGGAGGAGACAGTTTTGCCTGAATTGGTGGATACAACTTATCTGAACATCTGTCTCAATATTTGACTTCTGCCTGACAAAGTTTATATTTGTCACCTGATGCTTACAAACTAGTTTCAGCTTGCCAGTCTAATGCTTTTAGCATTTTCAATGAATGCTTCTTCTATGATATCCCAAAATAAAATCTAAATATTTCAGCTACTCCTTTGAGCTTCCACTGGTTGCATTGGACTTAAGTTTCACTTATAATTTCCTTTAATTCTTTAGAAGCTGTGGGTGATGAGAATTGCTGTATGTCTTCTTGTGTTGTGGGAGAAAGGAAGAGGCACAGCCACTGTAACAGTTAACTTCTTTATTCAGGAACAAAACAACCCAGCAAAAAACCTGTCTGACAGTTCTCTTTTTATAGGAGCTGTCAGACAGGCCATCCAATCAGTTTAAAGTATTTTCCTGCCCAATTGGCAGACTAGAGTGAAAACTTACTCCTTTCACAATACATAACATCTCTTCTCCTTATTTAAATCTTCAAAATAGTCTTTTCCAAGCCTAGTTGGAATTGTTTGGAACAAATATAAAATTCTGGGTAATATATTCATCTTGATTGTTGATATTCTCCCTATTAATGACAGTTGTAAATTTTCCCATTTCACCAAATCTAACGTTATCTGCTGCTTAAGTTTAATATAGTTATTCTCTTTTAATGTACTACATCTTGCTGTCAAATGTATCCCCAAGTACTTGATCTTATTTGTGTCCTGGATTTTCAATACATCTGCCAATTCTTCCTTTTGTCTTGATAACATATTCTTTGTCAAAATCTTTGTTTTGACTTTATTTATTTTCAAACCAGCCACCTTCCCATATATCTCTAACTTTTCTATCAATTTTAATGCTGTTTCTAGTGAGTCTTCTAAGATGAAAACCAGATCATCTGCAAATGCTTGCAACTTAAATTCTTCCTTTTCAATTTTCATCCCTTTTATATCCTTTTCTTCTCTAATATTTCTGTTTAGCACTTCCAACATTAACACAAACAACAAAGGTGACAGTGGGCACCCTTGTCTTGTTCCTTTTCTTATGTCAATAGAGTCTGTCAGTTCTCCTTCTATCATTACCTTTGCCGTTTGGTTATGATATATAGCTTCTATTGCTTGGATGAATTTTTTACCAAAGGCCATCTGTTCCAGCTGTAATAACATGAATCACCAGTTCACATTGTCAAATGACTTCTTTGCATCTAAAAATATCAAAGCCATTTGTTTTTCAGAATGTGCCTCATAATATTCCAAAGTGTCCAAGATAACTCTCATATTGTCTTTTATTTGTCTCTTTGGCAGAAATCCATTTTGATCAGGATGAATAAAATTATTTAGGTATTTTTTAAAGTCTTTCTGCCAATATTGAAGCAAAAATTTTATAATCTGCGTTTAGTAGGGAAATAGGTCTATAGTTCTTGATTTGTAATAGGTCGGCCTCCTCTTTTGGGACAAGTGTAATGTAAGCTTCTGACCATGATTTGGGTATCTTCTTCTTTAACATAACTTCATTCATAACTTCTAGCAATGGAAGATTCAATGAGTCTTGTAGTGTTTTGAAAAATTCTGCCAGAAGTCCATCTGGGCCTGGTGCCTTTCCATTGTTTTGCTTCTTAAGTGCTTCAGTTAACTCCATCATCATTATATTGCTTTCTAACATTATTTCAATCTCTTTAGGTATCTGGGGTAGATTAGCATTCTGTAAGTAATGTTTAACTCTTTCATCATCAATATTCTCTTGTGTGTATAGTTTCCCATAATAATCTTGTATAATTTCCTTCTTCTCTTTACTTCCATAGCAAACTTGGCCTTGATCATCTATTAATTGCAATATTTTCCTTGATTCATTCTCCTTTCTCAGTTTATATGCTAACCATCTACCTGGTTTATTTGCATCTCCAAAATAGTTCTGTTTTGCACCTCTGATTTTCTGTGCTAATTCTTCTTTTTCCATTAATCCCGTTTTATGTTTAATTATATCCATTTTTAACTTAATGTCCTTTTTCTGTGGCATTTTCTGTAACTCTTTTTCAAGTCCTTTATACTCATCCTCTAATGTCTTAGAGGCTAGCCTTTCTGTGGTATTTCTTTTCCTTGTGTAGTCTATTATCAAGCCTCTGGGATATCCCTTCATTGTATCCCATACGTTCTGCATTAATGTGTCTTTTTTATTTTCTTTAAAGAAAAAAGGCAGTTCTTTCTCCATCCTCTGTATGTAGTCTTTTTCTTTTAGTATAGTATTATTTAATGTCCATCTAGATCTTCTTCTTTGTCCTTTCCATTTAATTGTCATTGGATTATGATCTGCCCAAGTACTTGTTTCAATATTTATTTCTTGAATATTAGTTATTAATTCTGTTGACATCCATATCATATCTATTCTGGACCATGATAAATGTCTGTTTGAATAGAAGGTGTATTGTTTAGTCTTAGCATTTCTTTCTCTCCATGTATCTTTTAAATTTATTTCATCAATCATTTTAAAAAAGGATTTTGGGAGAGTCTTTCTGTTTTGCTTTGTTGTTTTCTGGGTTGTATAGTCCAATTTATTGTCTACAATTCCATTAATGTCTCCCATCATAACTTTATTAACATAGTCCAGTTCAATTATTTTCATATGTAGTTTTATATAAAATTCTTCTTGATTGTCATTCGGGGCAAAGATTGCAATCAGGAGAGTTTTCATATTATTGTCCATTATTTCCACCATTAGTAATCTTCCATCGTCATTGGTATAAATCAATTTCGCTAGGATAATATCTTTAATGTATAAAACCACTCCTCTTTTCTTGCATTGTGTCAAAGAAGTAAATATTTTCTCTAATTTTGGCTGTATCAGCAGTTGTTCATGTTGCTTTTTAATACGTACTTCTTGTAGACAGATTATATAAAATTTTAATTTCTCTAATTTATGGGAAGTTTTCCTTCTTTTAACAGCTGAGTTAAGTCCGTTTTTGTTAATTGTAATCAGTTTTTTTCTCTTCCATGATTATACTTTATAGGTAGGTTTGGCAGCTCTAGTAGATCATGGTTCACATTGTTCTTTAACTTTCCCCTTTCCGCCTACTGCACCTTCTTCTTTTTCAGTCGCTATTTGGCAGTCCTCTTGGAATTCAATTAGTGACATTTCTTTTTCTGTCTCCTCCTCTTTCTCTCCAAAATATTCTGTATAAAATAATTCAGCTTTCTCAATTGAATCAATTCTGTGTCTCTGTTTTTGCCACCTTCTGAAATCAGCCATCTATAATTCACCTCATTTTAAAGTAGAATTTTAGTCAGGAATCGGTATTCTCTTCTCATCTCTCTCACTCTTCTGGGTATTTGTTTCAGGACCACAATCTCTTTATCTTTATCTTTATATTTCAATATTTTCTCTCTTGCCACTTGTAATATTTGCGTTTTAATGGCTTTCTTTGTAAATCTGATGTGAGCTTCTCTTGGTAGGCTATTTCTCATTGCATATCTTGTGAAGACTCGAAAAACCTCATCTATTCCATCCATCATCTTCTCTTTGGTTATTTCCAGAGCTTTGGCCAAGATTTCTATCATTATCTCAGCTACGATTTGTCCCTTTTCTTCCTCTATGTTTTGGAATCTGAGAAAAAATTCTGATCTGTCCATCTCCTATCTCAGCACCCCACTTTTATCTTGTTCAACCACAGTTAATCTGCTATCAATATCTCCAATCTTCTTATCTCTTTGTTTATCTTCTTCTTCATTTTTTTTGGAATCTCTCATCATATTTCATCATCATTTGTTGAATATTCTCCACCTTTTCATCAGTTTTTTCTGTTCTTTGTTCAATGTTCTCTGTTCTCTTTTCAATATTCTCTGTTCTTGTTTGTATATTTTGAATTCCTTGCATAATCATCTGCAGCATCACCTTTTCCTGCTCTTTTTCTTGTTGTAACATTGTCTGTATTGAACATTGTCCTCCAGATGGTGAAGAGGAAGAAGTAGAAGTTGAAGAACCAGCTGCTGTTAGTTTCTTGCTCATTTCAAACAATTCAAAATCTTCAGGTTCTTCTAGACCTTAATCCACTTGTGAGATAACCAATTGTAATTCCAAGTAAAAATAGTGGGAAAAAAGAAGCCAAACAATTGTGTGTGTGTGTGTGTGTTTGTATTTTCATAAAAATAGTGGGAAAAAAGAAGCCAAACAATAATATATATATATATATATATATGTTTTCTGAGGTTCTCGCGGGTATTTATATGTAGATCTTTGGTTGT
>NW_020769310.1:40046108-40059947 GCF_900518735.1 Pseudonaja textilis
TTTCGGAAGAATCTCATCTCATTATATATATATATTTGTGTTATATACTAGATAGGGAGATTGATATTAAAGTAGAATGAAGGTGGCTAGCTCGAATTATTAACCAGAGGGGACAATTATATTTACAGATAAAGACTGAAAAAATGACAAATGTGACAGAAAAAAGTAATATGAGAAATGACAACAGAAATGAGAGGAGAATTTTACACAACATTGTAAAATAAGATATGAGAATGTATTAATATAACATGAATTTGAATGGGATAAAATAAGCTTAATATTTAACAATAATAAGGATGATGCAATATGAAACTAAACAAATATAATGAAACTATGGTCATGTTTGTATTGAGATGTGAAACCTGGAACCATACTGCTTGCCAAATGAGAAGTTTTTATTTTAAAAAATAAAGTAAAAGCAGGGAGAAAATTGAATAATGAAATTACTAGGTATGTTTAGCTGATATGGTGGTAGGCATTTGGTGAGAGTTTTGAAAGGTTGAAAATAAGCATTGAAGGATTATGAATTAATGTGAAATATATGCATTGAGTAGTATGATTGATATTATTAATTTTGCCTATACTAAAATGTATGATATATTGATGCCACACTGTTAATGTATTGTTGTGCATATGCAAATTGAAATTAAAAAAATTGCGGGGGGGGGGGGAGGAAAATCACATTTCTTCTTAGCAGCTTTGTTCTTTGGAGTTCACTTCTGATGACCTGGTATTTGTCCACCCATTTTTTCTACTGTGAGAAAATTCTCCTTCTGCATCCTGTACATTTGAAAATCGCTGTCTGTTTTCCAGTCACCCCACCCATTTGCTTCTTCTTACTTCAAAAGTACTCTAAGTGAATGGTTAACTGACCTTATTTGTTCCCCTGAAAAATAGGGAAATAGTTGCTATTAATGCATTAAGAAATACATTTTTAAGAATTTAGGGGATAAAATAAAATAATCACATTATTGACATGGTGAATGAGTTTTCTCTCCCTGATACAGTTCTTTGCTTTCAAAAAAATAGCACACTGGGAGAATTTCTTTTAAATGGGCCGTATTACTATGCTTTTTCTGTGTTCCATATCCATATTAAAATACCACACTTTTGACCCAATTTTACACACACACACCACTTTATCCCCATATGAATCAATACAAAAAGGCCAAAATTGTTGGCCCAAAGCAGATTTGTCCTGAGGCCACAATAGGAAAGCATTAACATGTCTTATAGCTGCTTTATTTTTCAATAGAATATCTTTTAGAAGATATTAACTGAATCAGGTTTCAGCCAGACATGTTTGGGAGTTTCATTACAATGTGATTTTAAAATATTCCCACTGTAAGAGAAGAATATTTTGTGAATATTGGTACTTTAGAATGGTGATAATTAGAACTTCAAGATCTTGCTATTATTTGTTTACATTTAATGAGAGTTAATTATTTGTGGGCTGAAAAAAATTGAAGTCATCCCTGTTATAAATTTATTGCATTTTTGTGACTTTTTTTTCATTTTGCTATTTTTTTTTCACTTTACTGTCTGTTTCTGTTTCTCCCCTCTGGAAGAAGTATTGAAGTATTTCTAGCAGGACTACTAGATTCTGTAACAACTTTGTTCTCTAAGCCACCTGTCTGGTAAACTTGCAAGATTTGTTTTTCTTAACATGTAGATCCAAACTAGACTGTATTGTTTCTCCATGTCATATGGTATATGCATAATTTTGTATTTATTTATTTATTTAGTCATGTTTATGTAGTGTATATTGGAGGTGGTGACCCTTTGTGTCCTGTATGCAAAAAAAAATATCATTTTAATGTATGCCAATTAGTGTACATTCAAAGTGGCAACAAAATTATTCCAAATCTAAGTCTAAGACTTTACTCCTTTACATTAGCTTGTATTATAATGTTTTATATTGTATTTTAATGTCTGAAACTTAATATAGTAAACAAGAATTTTGATTGGCCGAGAATGTAATCAGTTGATAAAATGAATTGGTCAACTGCTAAGGTAACAGTGCCCACCCACATGGTGATATTATATATGGAGGTGAACTTTGTATGTTTTCTGTAACAACCCCAGAGCAATAAAAAAAGGCTTTGAATCTACAAAAGAGCATTAAAAGCCCAAGAAGCTCTTTGACAAAAACTGTTTGATTCTCTGCTTCGAAGCATGTCGCTTCTTTGATTTGCTTCTGTAGGTTAATTCAGCTAAAGCTTTCTTCAAAGTACCCTTTGAAGCTTTGTTCAACTCTAATAGCAATGGCATTGATTGCTATTTTGTCCCATTATGTAAATAAAAAAAATATTTTTCTTCTACAGATTGGATCAGCTCTTAGATTATCACTTAGGTTTTAACATTATTTTCATGGGTATGTAATTGTTAGATCACTGAACCCAATGTAGAAAGTACTTCTCATTCTGAATAGTCGCTTCTTTCATTGGAGATTCTGAAACATCATTATGTGGTAGATTATTTTTTGCAAACACATTTAGTATTTCCATAAAAACTGGTTTTTGTTGTGAGTTCAAATTTCATAGATGAATAACACAAATATATTTATTTGATTTAAACAATAAATTATTTGAGGCTCTTTTAAACATTCCCAATGGTTTTTTTTTTAAAAAAATTCACCTAGCTCTGAAATTTAACTGCCATCCATTGGTTAAAAAGTACATTCAGTTGTATGCTTTAAAAAGCAGTACTTTGGTGGGTACGTTTATGGGCATTATTAATATATTTTAAATTGTTTTATGCTACTTATTGGCCTTTTGTTATCTTCTTCTCTGCTTCTATAATTTCTTTTCTAATACTAATAAAACATTCCAAGAACAACTATTCCTTAATCACCAGGTTCATCCCAATGACATCTCTGATTAGCAAATAGATACGTTAAATGCAATAAGACATATTGTATTTTTAAAATAATCAAAATTACTAATGACTTCAGACTTCTAGAGCAAGTAAAATATAAAATAGATACTTAAATAGACTGTACTATGTTTGTTCTAGTTTTAGAGTTGCTTGTCCTCTTCATATCTAGACATCTGCACTGAATCTATTTCTTTATTTCTTAAATTAAAGAACTTCAGGAATCAAATTTGTCATTAAACTTTGTCCTCTTTGCAAGAGGAAGCAAGTTCACGCATCCTGTCAGTTGTTCATTTTTCACAACTAACAAGTGAAAGTATGAAACACTGTATTCCAAAGATGAATAATTTATTCTTCTTCTAAGGCAATGATAATAATCAAGGAAGCAACCATCCTAATATGTATATAAAATGGACTTCATCATTTCCAATTCAACCAAAAATGCATTTAAACCAGATCAGGAAAGCATCCGTAGACTAAATATTTTTCTCTACCACAGAAAAAAAAGTTTATTTAATGATTTAACACACACAAGCAGGAAGGCCAGTAATGAAATTGCCTGAAATACCAGAAGTCTCCAAAACTGAAGCCCTTCTGTTTGGATCCTCACCATATTACATCAGATCCCATTAACAATTATTACTACTTCTGTCATTACTCATGGAAACTGATTTACACATCTGATTCAATAGTAGAGTAAAATGTATTTATTAACAGTAATTGTAACAACAATGAAAATAGTTCGTCAACCAAGCACAGTCCTGGGAATTGAGTGAATGATTCCTACAACAGCTCCTATCTTTGTCAACCAAATAGTTGACTAAAGCACAGATGTGCAGATATATTAGTGATTAGGTCACTTGTATAAAATTTAAATTCTATATCCAGTTCCAGCCATTAACATCTGAATTCTGAAGAATAAAATACATGGTCTGTGTATTTATGGATTAGGGTGGCAAAATGCTCTTTTCTATTGTTTTCCCATTTATGTACACTTTCTAAATAGACATTATTTTTTCCACATCATTATCGATTAAACTTATATATTACCATTAAGTACATTAGGTACATAATGATGAAATGTCCAACTTTTTTCAGTTATGCAGCTTGCTGAGAAGTCCACTTGGCTGATAAAAAGGCAAGATGATGTCACAAATAAAAAACAGGTGGAATTTCAATCACAATTTCATGGTTGCTAACTTGATTATTTTTACCATACTGTGTGGATATTGCTGGCAGCTGGCCTTTGAGGGAAACATAAGGCCACATTCTACAAAGTAGTAGTGCCATGGCAAATATGTAAAGTTAAATGTAAAGTTATTGAAACAAATCAAATTTAGTTAATAGAATGACTCCCCGTGTATTTTATAATTTGCCCATTATATCAAGTGTAATTGAAATTATGAAGAGGCTCTGCAAATTCAGTCCCTAATCTGCTCAGAACTCTAGCAGATACACTCACACAATTCCATACTACATACAAATAATAGTCAAAGGAATTAAAGACAGAGACTAAAAAAGAGAGAGAGAGAAGGTGTGTAGCGAGAGAAGGGGGCATTCTTTTGCCTCTTGGTTGGCATACCTGCAATATATAGTAGTAATGTGTTCATTCAATTTGCAGTTCCTGCCTTCAGTCAAATCTGAAATGATTGCAATGTTTCTTCTAAGATGTTCTGCTTCCTGAAAGGAAAGTCAGAAAAAGTGCATCAGAATGAATGTGTGTGTTACAGCTTATCTTGCTCTCTTCCTTCAGTGAAAATAAACCACTTGTGCATGTCCTATCCTGATGAGATTACAGATATATGAAAAAGGACATGAAAAAACAATGTTAGGAATTTATATTACTCCTTGTCCCAACATGATAGTGCAAATCAATAGCGGAACTTTGATGGACAATAGCATTAATTTGCATTAGAATTTTTGGTGGGAAAGATATAGATCCCCATTTTCAATAAGCCTATTTCCGTGATGGTGAACCTATGGCACGTGTGCCACAAGTGGTATGCAGAGTCATTTGTGCTGGCATGCGAGCTGCAGACAAACTTACTTCACTGCACATGCGCACGCTTCACAGCTGATTTTTTTGGTTGGTTTGAGGCCTTTTTCGGCCTCCCAGAGACTTGGAAAAAGCCTTTGCAAGCTTTTCAGGATGAATTATAGGCACATTTCATCACTTCTGGTATTACAGGTATTAAGATCCCTGAATAGTGACACAGTATTAAGTAATCAGCTGTGAGATGCAGTGCAAGTAAGGGGTTGGGGGTTGGGGAATTGCACACACATGTGCAGGGGGCATTGGGAGCGGGGCCGTGCATTGTATTCTGGGTGCTGGCATGCAAGTGTGTGTGTGCTGGCATGCGCACAATTTTTGGCACAGGAGCCCAAAAAGGTTAGCTACCACTGGCCTATTTCATCCTGAAGACTCTTGGTAATTAACTGATGAGTACAGAATTGTATTATATCTTTATGGAACTATTATTCAAATTAATAGTTAATCAGGCTTTCCTGGACATTAGTCTTTCTGAATGTAATTCAACTACTGTATGTAAATTCATAGAATTCATAGAATTTTGCTGCACCATTTTGAATGAAACAAATTACTATCATCACCATTATTGTCATTGCACTGCTTGTGATTTCCCCCAACAATCTTTCTGAGAAATGCATATTTTATTTTCCTCATTCCAAATCTTATCAGTCAATTTAATGACATGACAAGCTGTACATTACATTTGAGTAGTGAGAATTAGTTTTTATCTGCCATTTAGGAATGGTTTCTCATTATCTTTCACAGAATTAATTTTTTTTTTTGAACTTATATGCCAAAATCTGTATTAATATCACATTTTGAAATCATGCTCCATGTGAACCTTTTCTTTTTTTAACAAACCTTAACCGTGAACAATGGTATGGTTCAATTTAAAATGATTGGAGAAAATCCTATTCTTTAAAGGTAACTCATACAAAATATTAAATTAATTGTTCCCCAATTCTTCTCTCTAAATGGCAATAAAAGAAGACCAAGCTTTGTAATGAACAAGGTCTGGGATATTGTTAAGTTTTTAAAACTAAAAGTTACCTGAAAAGGCCTCACGGCAATTTCTACATGCTTTTCCTAACCAACCTTTTTACAACATGGTTTCCCAAATCAGTTTTTAAGACAAATTGCAGCATTAAAGACAGCTCCCATGGATTCAAAACTTATTGGTGAGGAACAAAAGATATACAGGAAGGAACTGAAAATTATCTGTTCCATAGAACTTTTGATTGTTTAGATCTTTGTTGGAAGACAACAACTACATAATTTAAATAATGTTTATGTAATGTTTATGATGTATAGAAACTTAATTATCAGACAAACAGGTTTTCTATTAGGGTAGTTACAAAGCGAGACACTTATTGGGAAAATAAAGAAGAAGCAGACCTGTAGTTTGGTATGGGCCCAAATAAGGGAGGAGTTTTGTTGAGAAGAAAGAAGAGATTAAAGAAAGAAGAGGTTAACACTGAAGGAGAGAAAACAAGCTTGAATAGGAATGACGAGATAATTGGCTGTATTTTCAGCCAATAAAAATGGTGTATATAGATATAAGCAATAACCTTCTCCGAAAAACATTTCCACTGGGACAGTGGGGAGAATTGTGCCCTTACTTCCCGGGGAAAAAACAGATGATACAATTGCAACAGTGGGGAAGGAATCTATCTACATTGCTTTAAGCCAGCTTGTAACAGGATTTTGTGGAAGCTGAGAATGAATCTCACTATTTAAACTGTTTGATTCTAGTAGTAGTTTGGAAAAGCTAGGAAGAAAGCCATTGTTCACAGCTATGAATAGACTTTCTTTATACATTCAACTTCTCAGAGAAGCATTTGAGGGGGATTCAACAAAGCCCCGCCAACAAAGCACTGGTTCTGGGGAGAGGCATTCATGATGCCACTCTTACTTAAAAGAACCAAAAGGAGCTGGGGATTTGGCAGGACCTTTGAGAAGATTGGGTTCTGCAGTAAGAGGCCCCCAAAACTGCAGGGGTTGGTGCAAATGGTGAATATTTATATTATGCAGTATGTAATAGTAGAGACTGTTTTGTATAATTAGCCTTAGTATCAGATATGAATAAACAATTTATGATCTCAGTCTAGAAGAACTATAAATCTTATCCTTCATCATAATATTTTATTATTATTATTTGTTATAGGGCAAATGAAAGTTTCATGTCCATTGTGTTTTCCAAGCTTCTTTTATTATAGTATAATGGTAAAACACAGGCACTATCCATCAAGGTACCAAGAGATTCAGAGTAATGGAAGTAACATGCAGCCATCATGAATTATACTTATGTGATGGCTACTTTTTATTCTTGCTTTAACATTTTCAATAGGGACATTGTAATTGTGGAACCTTAGGGATACCAGGAGATTGCCAGAAATCTTTTTGGCAAATAATCCAGACATACATTTAGAAAACAAGATGGATGATGGTGAGGTCTACTTGGCTGTCTAATAATAATGTCTCCTGTGAAGGCTCAGGAGAGGTAGATATGATTCAGGAAATATATCATATTTTATGAGCTCTTGATGTATATTATTCTTTCTTAAGATCTCTGAAAATATAGTGACACTATTTTTATGATAACCTTCATATTTCCAGTAAAACATACAATTGTCCAACTGTTCCTTTTTAATCTGTTTATGTGATTCATTTGAAGAAATCAGTGAAATCTAAACAAAGGCATGAAATATTTATTATTCTTTGTTCAGATGTACTTTCTGAAATAATATAATGACCAGGAAAGAAATCAATGGATTTATTTAACTGGGAAACAAATTTAAGAAATAGAGTTAAATAGAGGCAAATATATTTATTCATTTGACCAGAAAATATGACAGAACAGAACAATAAGCATATCTTTTTAATCCTGGTAATTATCCAAATATATAGACTTCACCCTTCAGAAATTTCATCAATAATCATGTTAGTCTAGGAATTCTAAGAACTGAAGTCAGCCCATCAGACCAGTGTCCCATTTTGAGAAAGACTGATATAAGAAACTAATCCTAATTAATTTTTTTCCCCTGGTGCTGGCACTGTTTACCATTTTCTTCTGACAGCTGAGCTGTGCATGTCTGTCAGAACAAACTGTTTGAAAGGATGTATGTTCATGTAACAGCCAATGAGATTTTCCTGAAACATAAGACTAAATTCAGAACCAGCCTTACAGGATAGGATCCTATCCTTGGATAGGATCAGGCTTATGTTATCTCAGTTAATATGTAAACATCCAAATTCTTTACTAGAGTATTTATATTTTTCTAAAGTACAATTTGCTCAGTTTTACATTAAAACCTTCAACCTCTCACATGTTAGCAGAAAATTGGGACACATATGAATTTTATGTTGAAATAAATTTGTCCATCTGTGCACACAGTCTCTCTCAAACTAAAGTATACATTGGCTAGGCTAGGAATGGACAGTATGTTCTTTTAATCAGGAAGTTGGCTAAATAACCCAACATAACTGATAAAGTTTAACACATCAAGTTTTTCTAGACAACCATACTTTTATTACCTGGAAATACTGATATTTTTGGTATGATTTTTTGACCATCCTTGCATTAGTGGGAACTGTTTAGTATATCTAAAATTTATGATTAATGGAACAAATCTTTCCATCTGAGTTTAGATTGAATCCTTGCATTGGTAGAATTTCATTTAGTACATCTTTTACAAAGTTTTTTAAAAAGCCAATTCCCCATTTATTTATTTATTGCATGTCTATCCTAACACAATACAAGACACATCTCTTGTACTTGAAATTATATCAAAACTCATTAAAATGATCAGTGTAGTCACATCCAGTATTCTTTCTTTGGTTGTCTTAAGTAAGGGTATTTTTTATTGACATATATTATGTTAACACGTAACAAGAATTAAGATGTAGGCAACAATGTTTTAAATAGAAAGCTGGGATATAAATGAAAGTTATCAATTACAATGACTACTAATCAAAACCATAATCACAATAAGAAAAATAATACAAATATATCTATTATGTGTATTTTTTTTTTAAAAAATAACAACGGCAAAACACAGAAGCATATTTATTCAGAAATGGAACAGAAAACTTCAGTTTTTAAAAATTAATATTTGTTAAAAATATTGAATCTGGGAGAAAGGCAAATGGATGCATTAATGTAGTCAGCCAAAACTACTGCTTCTTAAATATTAAGCTTTCAATTCCTTTTATCCTGATATTAAATTAGAATTATCACTGCATTTTGACAGAATGTCAGTCTTTAATAACTAAATGTCAAGCATGTATCACATGAGTGTCTCATGTTTGAGAGAATTGCATCCTCTAAATTTCCTCATCAATGAAGGTCAATTATGGCTTTTTGTTCATTTTAATAGCTTGCACAATCCATAGACATTATAGAAAGAAATTGGGCTTTTTAGTAATCTGTGGTATTAAATAATAACAAAAGATAAAACAAGGTAACTAATGACTTGGGGGAAATACTAAGGAAACAATTATAAATATATCTGGAAATACCTCACTGAATGCAAATGGGCCCTATTTCTCTGTAAACAAGTAATTCTTAGAAATAATTTCTTAATAAAATGTTTTCCAGAAGACATTCATTCAAATATTAGCTATCAAGTTATAGAAATGTTCTGCATATAACCAGCATAACAAACAAACAAACAATCTAGCAGCTTGATAATAATGTTGATAACTATTTCATTATTGATTGTATATCCACCTTCTATTGAATTTCAATACTTCTAGAACAAGAAATACATTAATAGTCAAACCAGCTTCTCAGAAATGAAGTAAATATTTTCACAGTAATCCATTAGGAAACCTTTGAACTTTTTTCATTAGAAAAATGTGATGATGTCAGTAAAAATATATCCCAGCTGGGGTTTGCAATGTGAAATTCTTTCTTTTCTATTTCTTTAAATTTCTGGATTAATCACCTTTGCAATATATAGACTAGATGAAAGAAGTTGTTAATTTATTGAATTAAAATCTTTAGGGACAAATGTTATATCAAACTATGTTTTTCCTAAATAAATCTGTATGAACCAACCAGTGGTGGGATTCAATTTTTTTTACTACCGGTTCTGTGGGCATGGCAGAGGTGGGCATGGCAGAGGTGATATTTGCCAGTTCTCTGAACTACTTAAAATTTCCACTACTGGTTCTCCAGAATTGGTCAAAACCTGCTGAATACCACCTCTGGAACCAACCCATCTCATCTATATCTACTTTTATCCACTTGAGAAGAAGGCCAGCATATTTGCCATCTGTCTGCAGAATTTGTTTAAGCAACATGTTATTTCACTGGTTTTGTTTAGCTCTCTTTGCAGGAATTTAAATCTCTTGTTTAACTAAGCTGCTCCAGCTCTTTAAAAATTGAAATGAAAGTTGAACTATAATAATTTTCAAATTATATGGTTGACAGTTTCTGGTTCTGCTGGATTTATGATTGCTTTCACATTTAGTGAACTGTATTTGATCAGGCTGTATTTCACTCAGAATCTCTCTTTAAGTGCCTAATTGAAATTGCTCTACTAAATCTGTTCATTTAGCCATACTTTCACTTAAATATATCCATATTCAGGCTTTTCAAAGGCACCTTATTGTGACATGATTAGTTAGCAGTGGTTATAAAATGGCATTTCCCCTCTTTTAATTTTTTTTGAAACTTTGGCACCATCAATGATATAATTATCATAATCAGGAAGATTCTTGGATATAGAAAGTTGTTATTGCAATATATATGGAGCTTCATGTTGTTATGATAATACATTTAGAGGCACAGATGTCACACAGAAAAATTGCCCAAACTGTCCTCTTCCATTTATAGAATAGCAGGTGTCTGATAAGGCACTCAACAAGAATATTTTCCATCTGCCTGGTCATCAACAACTCCTGCCATCCTTTTCCAATGGCAATGCCATAAAATATCTGAGGTTTTAAAGCAGCAGTGTGAATTCATATTATCCACAAGTATTTTGTAAGCCTATTTATACATATTAAGCTCTCCATGTTTCTTAACTTAGTCACACTGGAACAATGATGCCAACTTCCAAATATATTGCTTTGCTCTTCTGGATATATGGAATGCCTTCATTTTTTCCATTTATTTTGCAACAAATGTGAAAAAAGATAAATATTTCTTAACTTTATTTTGAAAGAAATTATAATAAAGGCTCTGTGCAGTATTAGATAAATAGATAGATAGATAGATAGATAGATAGATAGATAGATAGATAGAGAGAGAGAAAGAAAGAGAGATCTTTGGTTTTATATATGTATGTATGTATGTATGTATGTATGTATGTATGTATGTATATGGATCTGGTTATTCGGGTTTTCTCTCGCATAAAATTGGAAGTATTTTGGCGACGTTTCGACGAAATCTCATTCATCATCTTCAGGCTTGTGTCTTCGGCTTTGTGCTTCTTGGAGTAATGTGAGCTTGCGGCTGTTTTTTCTTTTAACTGCAGTGGGAGTGCAGCTTGACTGGGTGGGAGCTTGACTGTGTTCTGATTGGGTGGGGGCGTGTTTCCAGAAAAAAATGCTTAGCTGGAGAACAACACCTAAAAACCAAACTACACACTCTCACTAACGTACTAACAGCCAATGGATTCCAAAGAAAGAAGATTACCCACCTAATCCAAAAACAAATCCCAACCAAAATCCAAGACAGAGAACAAGAGAACGGCAAAGCACTCCTCCCATATATAAAAGGCACTACAGACAAAATCAGCAAGATCCTCCAAAAGCACAACATTAAAACAGCATTCTGCACAAACAGAAAAATATCCACCATCCTAAGAAACCCTAAAGACAGAATTGAGTTAGAAAACCAAGGAGTATATGAAATCCTATGCACCGCCTGCCCCAACACATACATCAGACAAACCAACAGAAGAATTAGTGCATGCATTGAAGAACACAAGAACTTAATCAAAAAAGAAGAACTGACGTCTTCCCTGGTCCAGCACCTCAAAGCCACCAAACATGAGATTGACTTTAAAAATACCAGAACTATTGCCAAAACCCAACACTTCAACAACAGAATAATCAGAGAAGCCATAGAGATAGAAAAATGTCCGTACAGCATGAATAAACTAGATGATACCTCCCGCCTACCAGCCATTTGGAAACCCGCCCTCATTAACAAACGAGTACCTAACATGAAGAATGACACCAGACCCACACCCACGAGGGCCACACAAGATGCTACCACCACACTTCCACGTAGAAAGCAGATTCACACCCACACAGATGATGAGACATGACCACGGACCAGAAGCCGTACCGCAGCTGCATCACTATCAGGTTCAAACCTCTCCAACCCATACATGAAGCGAACTGATGGCCAACATGAAGATGTGGCACGATCACGAACGCGAAGCCAAACAGCAGGATCACAGCTCACCAGCTCAAATCCCCCGACAACTAAGACTAACCTGAACACAGCCAATCCCGCACCTGAACAGAACACACCCCCAGCCAATCAGAACACAGCCAACCCCCCAACCAATCAGATCACAACCAGGCCCCCAACCAATGAGAACACACCCCCAGCCAATCAGAACACAGTCAAGCTCCCACCCAGTCAAGCTGCACTCCCACTGCAGTTAAAAGAAAAAACAGCTGCAAGCTCACATTACTCCAAGAAGCACAAAGCCGAAGACACAAGCCTGAAGATGATGAATGAGATTTCGTCGAAATGTTGCCAAAATACTTCCAATTTTACGTGGGAGAAAACCCAAATAACCAAAGATCCACATACAAATACCCACGAAAACCTCAGAAAACACACACACACACACACACATACATATATACACATACATATATACATATATAGAGAGAGGGGGGAGAGAGAGAGAGATTTAAATGTCAAAGAGAAAAACCTTACAAATTGAAATCTTATATTTATGTGGGTTTTCCCCCCAATCACACATATATAATTCAGACATGGAAAAAATATTACACATGCAGCATTATACAATAAGAAATGTTCCTTTTTTACTTTCTTTCCTCTTTCTATAGCTAACCAATAATGCAGCAATAGCATGCCAAATATGCCCCGTACATATGAATACATGAATATTCACAAATATGAGTTGCACCTGAATATCATTTATCCTATGATCTTATGATGAAATTTAGTGCCTGTTTTTTATTTAATTTTTGATTATAAAATAATTCTAACTCTTAAGTCTGGTCAGTCAAGATATGGAAAAGTTCTTAACTGCATTAATAGATTATATTTATCCAAAGAACTAAACAGGAGAAACTACTTCTAGAAATATATATGTGTGTCACGTTTCTGTGCATTTATATTTTTTTTGTTTTGCTTTTTACCATTTTCTTGTTTCATTATTTTAAAAGGAATAAAAAATAACAAGTAGAAATCCAAAGTCAAGTTACTGGTTTGTGATATTATCTTACCAAAACATCTCATAAACATCTTTTTCATGGTGTGTCCTAATATTGCAGGACAGCAGAAAACAAATAGCAGTGGATGGGGATTTATGGAGCATCTGTAAACTGTGGGATAGTATAGTACTGTTTTATTGAAAGTCCACCATGGACTTTCAGCAAGATAGAAAGATGGGACCATAAAACCAATAAAAGTACAGACATAAGTGGTGGGATCTTCCTAAGATAGCAAAGGGCAGAGATCAACATTAGGTTAGCAAGCTCTCAGAGATTGGAGCAACACCAGAAACCAGTATGATGATTTTGTTTCAAAGCGACAACTTAATTCAGATGCAAATCATAATGATCAAATTAGAAGCTGTCAGAAGAGAAGACTTTGTGAAAAAATGCATCTTTAGTTGGTTCTAAATACCCACCAGTGTCTTAATAACAAAGTTTTCATTCATTTTAAAATAGGGAAGGAAGGAAGGAAGGAAGGAAGGAAGGAAGGAAGGAAGGAAGGA
>NW_020769310.1:40059957-40171703 GCF_900518735.1 Pseudonaja textilis
AGGAAGGAAGGAAGGAAGGAAGGAAGGAAGGAAGGAAGGAAGGAAGGTTATTCATTTTTTTGTTTTTTCTCAAACATAGTTTGAACCCAAACCTAACCAAAAATTAAAGAAAGATGTTCATATTCTATGCATCAGCCATTTAAATTCTTTAAAACAGAAATCCTTTTAGAAATAGCATAAAGGCATGAAACAAACCTAGATAAATAAATAGTGTCCTGTGGTCATGATCACCTGCAGGAATTATTGTCCCATGGAGAAATAATGCATTTTTGGCAGAAAATCCAGATTGCTGTTTTTGATTGCCAAATGTTCCCCTGTGGAACTGTAACAGGTCCAGGTAGCCATGAGACTATCCAATAAAAACAAAGCAAAATCAACATTCATTCTACAAAATTACTCTTGACCAAATTTCTTCTGCCACCGTCAAAGATCATAGTAATTATGAACAACCTAACAATATGACATTTTCTGCATGCTCAGGAAAAGTAATCCTAAGATTTTGTAGGCATCATTTACTGCTATTGCTTTGCCAGAACTTAGAACCTATATAATGCTCCATTTGCAGCATGAAATCAAATGCTGATACTTGCTTTAGATTCTGTTGGCAATGATGGTTTTTTTCTTCACTCCCTGCTTTTATTTAATCATAATCGTGTTAAATCTTTCTGAAATAAAACCATGTCTTCCACTTAATTTTTAACACAATGAGCTGAAGTGTGATAGTTTCAATGGTTCTCAAACAGGTCATCAAAGAAGTGATGGGGAAGCTTTACATTATTCAGTTCAATGGCTTTACAATAATCTAAACCAAGTGGGATTGGGTTTAAACCCAAATGAGTTCAACAAAGGGGGAAAAGTATTAGAATCAAGCAAGGCTCACATTTTCTTTTCAAGTGCGTCCTTGAGACTCATAAATTTCTTTTGCAGTAGAAATGTCAGTGTTGACAAAGTGTAAGAGAATTATAGCCCGCTCTTCCTGAAAGGATATGCATTCTGATACAATTTTTTAAAAAGAGAATTGGATGCGATTCAAAGAATGCTATCTGGCCGTATGGTGGTTTAGATAACAAGGTAACATATGAGGGGGCACCTTTATATGATCAGGAGTTGTGTTGCAAATTACCTGCTCTCTATTGCACTCTAAATCACTCGCTATGTTAACAAAACAAGATTCATAGTTAGGAAAATAACACAGGATTGTATATTGTACAAATGAACTGGCTCAATTCATAATATTTTTGAATATACGAAAAGATCCAGCTCCCACAAGGTCATAGGTGGTAGAACTGGTAGTGGAAATTTTGAATAATTTGGAGAACCAGTAAATACCATCTCTGGTTGGCCCCACCCCATCTATTCACTGTTTCCTGAGTCCCAGATGATCGGAGTCCCAGCTGATTGCCTGGTTCTTCTTTTGTTGCCCTGCACAGGAGAACTGAGCTGGAAAGCAGATTAGTGGGATGGGCAGGAAATGGGAATTTTACAGTATCCTTTCCCTGGAGTGGGGTGGAAATGGACATTTTGCCGTATATCCTTCCCCTGCCATGCCCACCAAGCCACACCACTCCCCCCAAGCCAAGCCCACAAAACCGGTAGTAAAATAAATTGAATACCACCACTGCATAAAGTCTACAATTCTGGAAAAGGTGGAAGGGGAAAATAAAATGACTAGATGCAAGATGGAAAGACTGAATTAGAGCAATAATGACTGTACCATTAAAAGGCCTGAAGGGCCAGGTTGGTATCCTAAAAGTCTATGTGGTTGCAAAATGTCAACACTGCTTTGAAAACATAATAAAATCCAAAACTGGTTTCCACATTGATTTAAATTTTATATCAGATATTTTTAGATATAGTTTAAATTTTGACTTTGGCATTGCTCCTGTAACTTAATTTGTCATTTTTTCTATAGAAATATATTGGTAATGTCCAGTGAGAACCATAAAGAATTGTAGCAGCTTTTTCCAGTTCTGTACGCTTTCTAGAGATATAAGGTTTAGTAACATTTAATTGAGAATATAATACCTTGAAAAGATGTATCTACCACCTTTAAAATTGGTTCCATTATATTATTAATAATTTCCAAAAATTGTTAAAATTTACAGCATTGCTACCAAATATGAAAATATAATCCAACATAATTATTACATTACATTACATTAAAATGACGCACACACACACACACAGACAAACACACACAAATTTTCTCTAGGTATAATATTGACAGTATGTTTCACATTTTTTCTTTTATTGATCTCCCGGTATAAAGTTCTGCATCCATTTAATTGTACAGGTTTTTATTTGTTTAGTTTTTGAATAATACTTCAGCATCAATTAAGCTATTTGAATTAAGCACAATAGGTTTTTCAAATATACTAAACACCTCTTAGCATTTCACAATGGTTTTGTAATTCCCTTTCCTATACTACTATTTTATTTTAATATATTATTTGTACTATTTCTTTGCTATTTATTTGTACAAAACACCTGATACTATTACCGTCATTCACCTGTTTTGCATGTCTGTATCTTTGTGTGTGTGTGTGTGTGTGAGAGAGTGTTTGTTTGTGTCTGTGAGTATGTGTATGGTGATCTTGTTATTCTTCTATTATAGTGTAAATGTCATCTGTTTCTTCCAAATGTAGTTATGCTACTTTTTTTTAACCAAAAGAATATATAGCAAATTTAAAAAAATGCAGACATCTGTATTGCTACAAGTTGAACAGTGTATAGGACTTTGGGATTCATTCAGTATATGACCTTTTAAATTTCTAACAACCCTGGTTAATGTGTGACAGTGATTATGTCTCATAGATTCCTAGATATAATTCACAAAGTTTATACAGACAACATATTTTAAAGTAGTCCAGTGATAGTGCAGGCCGTGTGTGACATTTTAATCAAGTCCAGCCACCTTAATGGAATTGCAAGGGGGGGGGGAGGGGGGGAAGGGAGGAGAGAGGGAGGGAGAGAGAGAGAGAGAGAGAGAGAGAGAGACTGCCCCTTAGACATCTGGGCTCAGCAGGAAAAAAGACTGAAAGTGCTCAAAGTGTCTTGCCATTAGGCAGCTATGCTCTTGAACCTAACCAGCGGTGATCATTGAATGCATACTGTGAAGATAATGCAGCTTAAAGCTGCCATGACTGTCTCAATCTAAATGAAGATGAGTATACATTACTTGGCTAAAAGAGAAAAAGCTGGGTGTGGGCAGGCCATCTACAGTCAGACTTAAGAAGCGCGGAGAAGCTTTATAATGTTTTATGTATTAGGAAGGTAAAAAGAAATCAGCCAAACCTTTCAATAAATCACATTGGAAAGCTGTGCCCATGCTGACTCCACCACAGATTAAAAACTACACTAGCAATTATTTTTTCTGAAAGAACATTTTTTTTTAGTTTATTACAGGTAGATCTGGATTTACAGCAATTCATTTAGGGACCATTCAGATTTACCATGGCACTGAAAAAGTGATTCATGACGATTTTTCATACTTATGACCTTTGTAGCTTCGCCATGGTTATGTGTTCAAAATTCATACACTTGGCAACTGACTCATATTTATGATGCATGCAGTGTCCAGGGCACATACGACTACCTCTTGTGACTTCCTGACAAGCAAAGTCAGTGGGAAAGCCAGATTCACTTAACTAACTTAACAACTGCAATGATTCCCTTAAAAACTGTGGCAAGAAAAGTCATAAAATTCACTTAACAAATGTTTCACTTAGCAGAGAAATTTTGGGATCAATTGTGATCATAAGTTTATATCAGAAAAAAAATCTTTGCTTTAAAAACTTGTACCCGGTGAAAAAAATAAAAAAGGAGGATAGTGTAGAAATTTGGGTATGACGAGATGATTGGTATTAGAAGTTAGACGGGATCAGCACAAAAATACCATCTAGGTTGTGCAAAGTTATGAATAACAAAGGGACACAGATTTGTTTTTAACAATCAAAGAAACAGAACCACCTTACTAAAGTTAACAATAAAACCAGTTTTCACCCAGCATTTTCACGTTTCTTCTGTTAGTTTTTATTATCTAGTGTTTTCATACAGTATTATGAGATTGAAATATAAAATCATTATATATACATACACACACACACACTCACACTCACACTAATCTACACATCTCTGACATGTAATCAGCTCATCCAGATAAATGAATCAGAGGGAAGACGTTTGGGACCTGAGTTTCAGATCCGTACAGCACAAGCAAAACATTAATGCCTAATGGACAGATGTTCACTGAGAATGCACTACATCTAAATTTCTAGAAAAGTGATGCTCTTTGAAGATAACTTAGTCCAGGGGTGTCAAACTGACAGTCTGAGGGCTGGATGCATCACATGCAGGCCACGCCCACCCTAGTTCCCCGAATGGGAAAAACATAGCAAAACTTCATGTGATGGCAACAAATATGACACCCATGACCTAGACATTTTAATAAAATGAACCTCTGTTGATTTTTAATTAAGCCCTTGGGCAGTGGCGCCTGATCCCGTGTTGTTGCAGCAGAAGTATAAGTGTAGCACAGAAACAAAAGAAATGCTTATGTACAGTTGACTATTCTCCAAATGCAGAATTCTTCCATCACTTTTTATTTCCAGAATATATCACAGCTGGAAATGCCCTGAAAATGACTCAGTGAACTTTAGCTGTGGCATTTTAACAAGCCTAAATGATTTAAAGTTTGCACAGAGCTTGTAATTTGAATGGACACAATTAGGACGAAGGGAGCATTGCTTGACTGCGCTGAGCTTGAATTCTTCTGGTCTGACCCATTAGTTGCTGAACTGTGCACAGACACTGCATTATTGCAGGCAGATAAGTGCATTCATTATTTTTAGTAATATCAGCAGAGAGACCACAAGAGGGGAGGCACTTGGCTAATGGTGTTCTCCTCCCCTCCTTTCCTCTGTAATTGTTATCTAAGTTCAACATTTTATTAAGGTTATGCACTCAAAGACAATGAAGAGATAATTAGTAATGTGCCCGCAATTAACATATAAGGGGATAAGATGAATCATGATCATTCACACAATTGTTACATCATGATGCTTTATAGTAATTCTGTGATGCAAGATAAACTGAATATTGCTTTCTTACTCCACATATTAGCCTAATTTTGTTCTCAGGGAAATTCCATTCTTATTTGGTCCAATCAGATTTAGATAGTGATATCCAATAACTGTTTTCATAATTCTATCATAGGTAGATACCAAATGATGGAATTTCTTGTTAACAACTCAACTACAGGTAGTCCTTTTTTAAAAAAAAGTTTTATTATTTTTAGACAAACATACACAAACACAACATAAAAATATCATGCCAGCTTCCACTTATGTATATACAGTGTGTTGGTTGGTTTACAGATTGTTTTGTGCATCCACTTCATAGTCATCACTTACAATTACTTGTATATGTTCTCATATTATCTATCAAATATTCCTAAATACATTGATATCATTGTTAATCAATCATTTGACTATACTATTATTTGTTCATGTTGTGCAAGATAATCCATATTTTAATTGATTTATTTTATGACAATTCTATCCCATAATTATATTATGATTATGATAACGATAATACATCTTTATATATTCTTCAATGGTTAGACAATAAAATATGGCAATGAAATATCTAGAACTTTATAAAGTTCTAGATATTTCATTGCCATATTTTATTGTCTAACCATTGATAAAATAAATCCCAAATCTTATAAAATTGTTTATCTTCTTGTTCTCTAATTTCAAATGTCAATCTACTCATTTCAGCACATTCCATTATTTTCTTAATAACTTCCTCCTGCATTGGTATTTTCTCATTTTTCCAGTTTTTAGCAAATGCAATCCTAGCCGCTGTTAATACATTTACAATCAAATATTTCAATTTCTTACTGTATATTTCAGGTAAAATCCCCCCCCCCCCAAAATATCTCTAGTTTCAAGTCTATGTGTTTTTTTGTCATTTTTTCCAACCATGTGTGGATTTTAGTCCAATATCTTTCAGCCTCTGCATACATCCACCACCTATGGTAATATGAAACATATCTGATGACATTTCCAACAATTTGCAGATTTGTTCTTGAACATTCTTGCTATTCTTGTTGGGGGTAGATGCCACTTGTAAAACATCTTATACAAATTTTCTTTATATGCTATTGACATTGTCATTTTATAATTTTGAGACCACAATTTTTGCCATTTCTCTAAATCAATCCCATATCCAAAATCTTTCCCCCAAGCAATCATTGTTTCTTTAACTTGTTCTTCTTCTAACTTAATTTCTAATAAATATTCATACAATTTTTAAATCACCTTTTCATCAGTACTTGTAAAGATCTTATCTAAATCAGTCAATTTATCATAGAAACCTTCTGTTTTGGAATCTTTATCATATCTAGAGCGTATTTGTGCTTATGAAAACCAATTCATCTTTATACCTTGTTCCTCTAGTTTTTGCATAGATTTAAGTTCACCCTTTTCATTCAATATTTCACCATAGCTAACTGTTTGTTCCTTTTTATATGTTATAGGATCAGAAAATGCTTCAATAGTTGATAGCCAGACCGGAATTTTAAAATAACATTGCCTTTTAGTCTTCTCCCAATTTAACCACAGAACCTCCCGTATTTAATGTCTTCTAAAGTACCCCTGTGTTTTAGTTCCCTTGTATCATAAGAAGGCATGCCACCCCAACAACAAATCATGTCCTTCTAATGTCAGCAATCTAGTATTTCTTAATGTTATCCATTCCTTAACCACATCAGATTTGTAGCTTGATAGTATAACTCCCAATTAGGCAGGCCAAATCCTCCTCTTATTCTAGCTTCTTGCAAGAGTTTTAGTTTTATTCTTGCTTTCTTACCCTGCCATATATATTTCAACATGATTTTATTTAAATCCTCAAAGTAAACTTTCCCTAGCCTAATTGGAATTGTTTGAAACAAATATAAAATATTGGGTAATATATTCATCTTGATTGTTGATATTCTCCCTATTTATGATAATTGTAAGTTTTCCCATTTCACCAAATCTGTTGCTATCTGTTGCTTAAGTTTAACATAATTATTCTCTTTAAGTGTGCTACATCTTGCTGTCAAATGTATCCCCAAATACATGATGTTATTTGTGACCTGAATTTTCAAAACATCTGCCAATTCTTCCTTTTGTCTTAATAACATATTCTTTGTCAAAATCTATGTTTTATCTTTATTTATTTTCGGATCAGCTACCTTTCCATATACCTCTATCTTTTCTATCAATTTTGATGCTGTTTCTAATGGATCTTCTAAAATTAAAACCAGATCATCTGCAAATGTTTGCAGTTTAAATTCTTCCTTTTTAATTTTCATCACTTTTATATCCTTTTCTTCTCTAATGTTTCTATTTAGCACTTCCAAAGTTAACACAAACAACAGAGGCGACAGTGGGCAGCCTTGTCTTGTTCCTTTTCTTATGTCAATAGAATCTGTCAATTCTCCCTCTATCATTACCTTTGATGTTTGCTTATGATATATAGCTTCTATTGCATGAATAATTTTTTTACTAAGGCCCATCTGCTCCAACTGTAATAACATAAATCGCCAATTCACATTGTCAAAGGCCTTCTGTGCATCTAAGAATATCAAGGCCACTTGTTTTTCAGAATGTGCCTCATAATATTCCAAAGTATCCAAAATTATTCTCATATTATATTTAATTTGTCTCTTTGGCAGAAATCCATTTTGGTCATGATGAGTAAAGTTATTTAAGTATTTTTTGAGTCTTTCTGCCAATATTGAAGCAAAAATTTTGTAATCTGAGTTTAATAGGGAAATAGGTCTATAGTTCTTGATTTGTAATGGGTCGGTGTCTTCCTTTGGGACAAGAATAATATATGCTTCTGACAATGATTTGGGTATCCTCTTCTTTTACATAACTTCATTCATAACTTCTAACAATGGGAGATTCAACTATTCTTGTAATATCTTATGAAATTTCGCTGGAAGTCCATCTGGACCTGGTGCCTTTCCATTAATTTGCTTCTTAAGTGCTTCAGTTAACTCCGTCATCGTTATATTACTTTCTAACATTATTTCAGTCTCTTTAGGTATCTGGGGTAAGTTAGCATTCTGTAAGTACTGTTTATCTCTTTCATCATCAATATTTTCTTGTGTGTATAATTTCCCATAATAATCTCGTATGATTTTTTTTCTTCTCTTTACTTCCATAGCAAGCTTGGCCTTGATCATCTATTAATTGCAATATTTTCCTTGATCCTCTCTCCTTTCTCAGTTTATATGCTAACCATCTACCAACTACAGGTAGTCCTTGACTTACCACAGTTCATTTAGTGACTGTTCAAAGTTACAATGGCACTGGAAAAAGTGACATGACCATGTTTCACATGACTGTTGCAGCATCCCCCTGCTCTTGTGTTCATGATTCAGATGATTGGCAACTGACTCATATTTATGAGTCGTACAATCTCCTTTTGTGACAATCTGGCAAGCAAAGTCAATGGGGAAGCCAGATTCACTTAACAACCATGTTAGTAACTTAATTATGGCAAGAAAGGTCATAAAATAGGGCAAAATTCACTTAACAACTGTCTTACTTAGCAACAGGAATTTTGGTCTCAATTATGGTTGTTACAAAGACTACCTGTGTTTAAATATGTTGTATTCAAAAAATCTGAGGAGTAGGTAACAAAGGACCTACTTTGAATCTGGAAGGTCTTATGTCTTATGTCCAATCATCCATACCTCTTGGAAGAACATGAAGTTATTAGGCATGTTAAAATGCCACTGCTAAAGTTCAATAAGCCATTTTCAGGGCATTTCATGCTGTGATATATTCTGGAAATAAAGGTTTATTTATTTTCTTCAATATTTGTATTAACAGGATTTATGTAATTTGCAAAACTGCAATAGACCATCTTCTTGTTCTAAGTGATTCATTTTGGCATTTCATTCCTTGAAATATTCCTTTCAATAAATGACTTTAGATTCTATCAATATCAAACTAATATCAATTCTTTTTATCTATACATGCTGGATTCAAGATTTTCCAATGCACCATTGTTGCTACTTTACCGTGGCTTTGTTTGTAGTCAAACTTCTTGCAGCAGCTAACTAGATCTACTGTTTCTTCAGTATCTTTGTAGAGATAGCATTTACTGTCTCTTTCTATCTTCTCAATTCTGGCTTTGTCAGCATTTGTTGTGCGGTGAGAATTACTATGGTTTGTCGCACGGTCAGTCAGACATTTAGATTGGATTTGACATTATTATCCATGCACTGAGTCCTTCCAAAGGATTTGGGATAGTCAGATATTTATTATTATTCTTATTTTCCTATGTATCTCATACCAATCTCATTCCTCTCTTATGATATTATGGGGCAAATTCTGTAGGAAATAATCAGACCATACCACTAACTTTATGTACATAACTTTATTTTTTCACTATGATTTTGTGAGATTTGCATTTTGATAGACTCAGTGGGATAAAAAGGGAAATTTTACTGAAATGCATAATTCATGGTGCAAAAGGTACAATTATACCCTGCAGTTTAACTAAAACTATGAAACTCCCATTTTATATATGTAGGTATAGGTAATCCCCTGTTGATTTTATTTTGATTTTTCAATCTATTTATACACATAAACCATTTCACAAGGAAAATGGTCATTTGACCAGTTGTTGTTTCAGAACAGCAAAACTTTCACAGGTCTCTGCATACTGTATGGTGTCCACTTTGATATATGAAGCAAAGGCAAATAGGTTACACAATAAAACACTAATAAGACTCAATGAACGCAGTCCAATACTGTCAGCAGAAATTTTGATCCAATCAAAAAAAAGCAAATCCCTATATGACACCCCTTACCTCTCCATAAATACAAACTTCTTTTTTTTTGCAATTAGCTCCAGAGATCCTAAGATTATTTGCAAACCATTCAAAACACTGGTATCTATGTTCAGGGTTTTCAATGGACAGTTTCACAAAATCTGCCAATACTTTGATTTTCTAGTTGTTGTTTTTTTCCTACTTAAAGTTCTGCTGCTTCAGGTAGAAGCAATTAAATCAGTGATAAGTGCTATCAAGCAAAAGCACATATGTAAATTGTTAGTCTGGGTGATTACACCAGCAGGTCCAGATTAACAACTTGTTTTCTCAATATATGTACGTGAAATATGAAGTGTGCTTTATATTCGGCATATCCAACAGTATTGAAGGTCACTTTTTATAACATTTAATGCCTTGGTTAACTTAGTGTTAAAAACTTCAGTGTTAGTTATATTTGTTTTGGCCCTTGGATAAATTACAGCCAAGTAGGAATGTAATGATAACACTGCCTTTGATTTATATTTCTAAAAACACTTAATCTAAATGCCTTGGTGAGAGATGGAATAACATATACTGCACAATGAAAGGATTCAGTCTGTTATTATTTTTAAGATTGTATCAGCATTTATGTTTTCACTATAGGTCTTGTTTACTTGGAGTAATATTTTACATGTTAAGATTTGACTTGGGTTGAAAATATACGTATATGAGTAGGGGTAGGATTCTACTGGTTCTGTCTGGTTCTATCGAACTCCTTGTTAACTTTTAAGCAGTTCAGAGAACCAATAGTTAGAAGCAATCTCCTTTTGTTTTTTTCCACCCATATTACATTCTTGCCAGAATGCCTAGACTTCCTGTCTCTGGAGCTTCTGAGGCTTTCTTAAAGGGGAAGGGTTGTTTTAAGATTTTTACACTGTTGTTGGGAGGAAATACTTCCTTGGACAATCAGCACTTTGAAGAAATAATTGAATAATGGAGCAAAGCTTTTAGTGACAGGGAAACCAGATGAGTGACATTCAGCAAGTTTTCTTGGCTAGCTAGAAAGATTGACATTGAAACGTGAGTTTACATACCCTTTCTGAGTTTTGGTCTAAAACTGGTTTTTGGTGAAGGCTAATTCTGTGCTTAGTGATGTTTAAACCTGTGTTTATTGATAGGATGATTTTCCCTATTCAGCTTCAACAAGCAACAGCTACTATTGTGATTTAATTATTTCTATTGTGTTTGAATTTTTTCCTGCCTTATGGTTTCTTTTTCTCTCTGGGGAGGGGGTCTTCCTCACTGCTATCTGGCACTGACCTTTTGGGGTATACTTCCAAGACGCAGGAAGCAAGCTGGGCACTGATTTTTTTAACTGCCTTTCTGGAGGGAATGCGACCTTTCCTTAAATCGGGATGCTTTCCTTAAGATATCTTGTGAGGTGAGTGAGACCAGCTGGTATCTTTCAGTGGTGCAAATGGATCTAAGGATTGCTTTTCCTGGGTGTGTTTTTTCTGGAGAGCTTAAATAACCTCTCTGCTAAAGGGTTTCACTTTATGAGCAAGAGTTGGCTGCTTGATAATTACCACTGCATTTTAGCTATTTTCATTCCTCAAGTTGCTCTGGCACCCTGCCTGATTTGTAACTCTGGCTTGCAGGTATTTATAATTTAATGATTGGTATTTAGGGTAGCTTTTTGCAAGCAAAGAGGCTTTTTGTATTTTTGTACAGGTAATCCTTGACTTACAACAGTTCATTTAGTGACCATTCAAAGTTACAATGGCACTGAAAAAAGTGACTTATGACAATTTTTCACACTTATGACCGTTGCAGCATCCCCAGTATCATGAGAGGCCAGGTGAGGAGAAGTGCCCCTTGACATGAGTGATGTTGAGTTGGCCATGCCCACCCAGTCACATGACCACTAAGCCACACTCACCAACTAAGCCATGCCCACAGAACCGATTGTTAAAAAAACTGAATCCTACTCCTGTATATGAGGTATACAAAGCAATACTGTTCAATACAAAAGGAAGGCTTTGTTCTTTAAATTCAACAAGTACATAAAGTAAAAAATATTACAACAAGCAAATGAAAAATATTCCATTCATGAAATTATGTTGTTGGATACAGGGGCTATTGGATATATTTGTTTGAAAAATGGCTATTTGCAAGGCGTTGTACTTATCACTCTTAAGTTAATCAGGAGAACATCTTAGTAAATGTTATAGATGGTATCCTACTATATGTGCTAACATGTGTATGTATTTGTCTCCCATCATCTATATGTCTAAATCTAATAAGAGCAGGATTTTGTTGAAATAATACATCAGGTTAAAGTGCAAAGATCTGTCTTTTAATTTCTCAAAATTGCATAAAATTTTCTATATTCTATTCTCAGGCAGGTTAATCTTTTCTCTAGCTAGTATTTTCCATTTAGTGTATTGCTAAAAATGGTGGAGGGATTTTGTTTTATGTTACATCTTTTTGTAGCATTCTTGGTTACCCTGAGTGCCTAATCTGAAAAGCTCAGTGAGAAAAAATTATTTCCAACCCTTAGTATTTAATGGAAGAATTGGAATCTGGGAAAGCAACAAATTGCTATATCTTACACAAAAAAAAGATGCAAGATTCATAAATGAATGTCTCTATTTTATCCATGAGAAGTATGAATAAAACAAATCTTTGTTTGAAAATCCTATAACAACCAGACTGACACCAAGTAGATTGGAATTTCCCAGGACTCCCTGACCAAAACTGGGTGAGTAACCCATCAAAAAAACTAAAATGTGACCTGCCCTGAAGACAGGTTTGTCTTTCACCTTCCCCCTTAAAGATAAGATGAGTACAATAGTTTATCCATGCTATTGCCAGATGATTTTTGATTATCTGCAACCACATAACACAGCTAAAACCACCCAGCCTAAATCTCTAAGCATCTTCTAGAGTGGGTGGTTCTGGCAGCTTGCATTTTGGTCAATGCTAGGTGGAAAATGCTGAAAGAATCTCAGTTCAGCAACTTCTTGAACATAGTTTGAAACTACTGCATCAAGGCAAATAAGATATGAACATTGCCAAAATTGTTTAATTGCTTCTCTAAGCAAATCAAAGTTATATATATATAAGCTGGACAGATCTTACAGGAATTTCACTTTGATTAAAATTCCCTTTGCACTTGAGGCCTGTTGAATCCAATGTAATTTAAGAGTTTTCTTTTTAAAAAGCAGGTATCATGATTAAGCTTTATATTTCACTAACATCAATATAACAATATTATATAATTAATATTTGTTGAATAAACTTACTTTAATAAAATACTCTCATTGTATCAGATAACATTTTGATTAAGCTTTTTTTTTTAAAAAAAAGTGTGGATGGTGTCTTATCAGGAAACAGACAAATCTGAATTTCTGTCCTTCTATTAAACTACTGGTAGATATATTCTGTGCTTGTTGATGTCTTTTTTTAAAAAAAATAGCATTATATAGGGTAAATGAGGGAAAAATGAAATGAAAGAAATGAAAAACAAAAGAAAAGAAAAAGGAAGGTGTCAGCTTTAAAATTCAGCTGCCACATTTTTTAAAGAGAGTTGGAGGAGTTGAAAATTTCAAGGTTATTCTGTATGTCATATTAAGAAATTCCAGGTGCAGTTAATTGGTTCTCGTGATTTATGAAGTGTAGAAGTGGGAGGAGAGAAGGTGGATTCTGTGAAATGTGCAAAAATAATTTCACTTGGGAAAGTGCCTTTGACATGCCAGATCTGATTCTTAATAAATCAATTGGAGAGAAATGTCTTGCAGTGATTGATATCATGGATACTTTCGGGATGCCTTACATTTATTTCCCAAGTCAAACTTTTAATTTTTGAAGGGGCTTCGCTGATACTCTGGAGTTGTTTTTCCTGAGATGAAGAATTATCAACAATCAGCCGAAGTTGGACATATGCAGGGGGGAAAGTATGGGGACTCTCCCTCCAGAACATTAATTGAATCTGTAAGCCTTTATTTGGAGGAGATGATGGATGCTTTCAGAATGACAGTAGAGGAAAGAGGTTTGGGAGCTATCCCAAAGTGTTTCAACTCAAGAAGTTGTTATAACCCAGAGGTAACCCAGCTGGCTGAAGAGAAATCTTTCTCAAGCCCCAGGCAGATTGCTATTCTGTCCCATTGGAGGGAGACTATCCAGATGCCAGTTGGAGGAATCCAGAAAGATGCATCAACTGACAGAATTACATTGCAGCCTCCAAGGCAATCCCCTCATTTTCCAGAGGGAATTTTTCCCCTGCAGAGAGGATTTTTCCAGGCTGAGGATTTTATCCAGGCCAGGGGTGGATTCAATGCCAATGGCAGCCAGCACTAACCCAGCCCTGGTCTGAAGGGGAGTTACACAGACAACAGACAGCAGCCACTTCCCCTCCACCCAACCAGGGAACCAGGCCACACCCATCTTCCTCCTGGCCACCACAAATGCAGCCCCAGCCATCAGTGAGGCCAGAGGGACACCTATTCCAGAGAGGCACCACCCAGCCAGGATACAGGGGGCCTACTCAGCCTATGTATGCCACCAGGCCAGTTCCTTTCATTCCAATACAACCTGCTGTGGCCTGGCCTGTGCCACCTCCTCAACCATGACCCAGGCTGGACCAAATACCCTTTAAGGCCATATTTGATGGTCGCCATGAACATTTCAATAACTTCCTCATTCGAATCCAATCCATATAGAACAATTTGGAGATCAATACGCCACAGAGCATGATTTTGTTACAGCCATAACAAATGGGATGAATGAAGGGGATGCTTCAGAATGGGTGGCCCAACTACACAATGAACAAGCCCCCGAATTATGCAATGTAAACAGATTTATTCAATTATTAAGACTCAGATTTGAAAATCCAGACAGGGTAGCAGAGAATGAAGAGAAGTTAATGGAAATGAGGCAAGGCAAGCGACCCTTGTCAGAATTTATCTGGGACTTTAGAAGGGTTGCAAGCCACCCCATGAATTGGCCTGAAAGAATGACTTTACACTATTTTTAAAAAGCCATTGATCCAGAAGTAAAGAAGGCCTGTGAAATTAAGGGAATCCCACAGACCTTATAATCGTGGTATGTTGCATCCCTAAGCTTAGATCACAGCATCAACCCACACAAGAAACCCCTTCCAGCAGCCCTGCCTAAGAGAACTGTGGCTAGGAGACGACCGACCAGATCAGCTGAACCTGCTTGTACCCAACCTATCAGGGTGCCAAAATGTTACTGATGTGGCCAAGCCAGCCATAGAGCAGCAGACTGTCTGGCTCCTGCTCCTGCACCACAAGCTCCACAGTCGAAGTCTAATCCAGCTGTTAGACGTCAGAAGAATCAAGAAAGACCTCTGACCAGGGGCGGCTTCACCAAACACAGCTGGGAAAGCCCCCTCTGTGCAGATGGGAGCAACGGACCACCAGACTACCACCATGTCCCCAAGAAACTGACCTGCAAAGATGACCCAATGGTGAGTGATCCTGTCATACCTTTTACAGTCAAGCTCAAGTTAGTGGTACCAAACACGGGGAAGGCCAGAGAGTTAGAAGCTGTCATTGATACTGGGTGTTCTAGATGCCTTATCAGACTCCCCATCATTGAACCAGTGGGCATAAAGACTAACCCACTAAAATGCTCAATCAGATTTGAGCAAGTGGATGGAACCTTAATTGGGGGGGGGGGCAGCCACTTAGATGACTGAATTGATCAAGATGGAATTAGTGCCCCATCACAAACTCATACGCTTCATAGTGGCTCCCAAGATGTCAGAATCAATCATACTGGGACTTGCTTGGCAGGACAAATGGGCCCCGATGATCAAATGGGAGGTGGATTCAGAAAAATCCTCATTAGACCATGCCCATTGCCCCCCTTCCACCCACTACAAAGCCACCAGTCGGCTTGAACCCAGAGCTTGAGCCAGCATCCATGGCATTCCACCTTCTCCCAGATAACCCCCAGGTACCTGACCAATACAAAGACTTGGCTGAAGCATTCAGTGAAGAAGAGTGTACTGTCTTACCTCCCCATTGAGCCACTGATTGCGCCATAGAATTAGAGCCCGGGATGAAATGACCAAAACCAAAGATGTATTCCATGATGCCTGCTGAAATGACTGAATTAAGGAAATACAGCAACAGCAATTTGGAATGAGGTTTTATTGAGCCTGCCAAATCAAGACTAGCTGCCCCCATGTTGTTCAAGGAGAAGAAAGATGGCGATTATATTGTGTGTTGACTTTAGAAGCATGAACGCCGTATGCATCAAAAACATGTATCCTCTCCCCCTTATGAAGGACTTATTGAACCACCTGTCGAAGGGCAAGATATTCACCAAGCTAGATCTCAGGGAAGCTTACTACTGGTTCCTGGACCATCAAACCGAGTTGATAATGAATGATGGACTAGCTTGAAAAAGGACTAAGCTTTATGTACCCACAACCCTAAGACTACTGGCACTAAAGCTTAGCCATGACTCCAGGCTGGGAGGCCACTTTGGATTCCTAAACACCCTACATTTACTGAGAAGACAGTTCTGGTGGCCAAAAATGAAACCTGATGTCAAGGACTATGTAAAAAGTTGCTCAATTTGTGCCACAATGAAACACAGAACTGGAAAAACCCCTGGCCTCCTGCAACAAGTTGCTGAACCAACCCAACCTTGGGGAAAGATTGCAATGGACTTTATTGTTGAATTACCCAAGACTGAAGGGAATACGATCGGGGGACGAGCGGTCTGCCACCTCCAAGTGGTGTTCCCTGGATGCGCGAAGCCGTCAAACGCTGACCGTAACTGAGAGCAGACCCTCCGACGACAGGCCCACGCGACAGGCCGGCTGGAGTACTCAAATGCCGCATCAACATGATGGAAACGTCCACTACAAAACACACGTCCAATGCTACCGCGTTCGGGGGAACCGACGGGCGCAGGAGACCATTGGCCTGCGCCAAAAATCAACGAAATGGTCCACGCGGAAAGCACGGCCGTGTGAAAAACGCAAGCGGGGAACAGAGGACTGCCAGACGCTCAAGGTGGCCACCTGGAACGTGGATTCGCTGACTGGACGCTCGACCGAGATCGTCAGGGCCATGCGGGATAGGAAGCTGGACATCTGCTGCCTCCAGGAAACTCGCTGGAAGGGCAACAAGGCTACGACTATAGACGGCTACAAGATCATATACACCAGCTGTAAGGAAAACCGCGGCGGTGTAGCTGTGGTTGTCAGTCCAAGCTGGCAAAGTTCCGTCGCAGAAGTTAAGCGCCTCACAGAACGACTGATGATAATCGTCGTAGCGACCGAGAGGCAGCGCCTACACATCTTGTCCGCCTACGCCCCTCAGACCGGATGTCACGAGGAGGAGAAGGATACCTTCTGGGAACTGCTCGACATCCAACTCAGGCAGATCCCACACGAAGACGACATCATCATCTCGGGCGACCTGAATGGTCATGTAGGGCAGGACAAAAACGGACACCAGTGCCACGGTGGGCACGGCACAGGCGATACGAATGAGAATGGCCAGAGGATCCTGGACTTTGCCGACTCCCATGATATGACCATCACGAATACCTGCTTCATTAGGCGAGAATCTCAACTCCTCACCTACCATAGCAGAAACGGGAGCCACCACACACAGATCGACTACATC
This sequence comes from Pseudonaja textilis, assembly GCF_900518735.1. The sequence goes on from NW_020769310.1 coordinate 40,077,445, forward strand.
ATCGTACGACGAAGAGCCGCTAAAAACGTGCTCAACGCCAAGGCGTACCCGTACGAATCGAGCAGTCAGCACAGGCCGCTGATGGCGAAGATCAGGATCAGCAAGCCCAAGACCAGGATTGACAAAAGGAATGCAGACCAGCCACGAATCAAGTGGTGGAACCAGAAGAAGATGGCGGGACCCCTCATCAAACCGGAGCAGTTCCTGCAGATGGTCGACGGGCCACAGGAAGCGTGGTCCATGCTGAAGAGCACTGTTCACACTGCCGGCTGCCAACAGCTTGGTTGCACCAAGCCAGGACGGAGACGCATCGAACGAGATACATGGCTCTGGACACCGGAAGTACAAGATGCCGTACACCTGAAGAAACGGCTCTACAAGGCCTTTCTTCAGGACAAGACCAGCGAGAAGCTCTGCGAATACAAGGCGGCCAAAAAGGCAGCCAAGAAAGCAGTAGCGACAGCCAGAAGCTCCCACTACGATGACATCTACGAGAAGCTGAACACGCGAGAAGGCGAGAATGAGATCTACCGCCTAGCCAAAAGCAGACACAGGAAGACCCTGGACATTGACCAGTTTCATGGGATCAACGACGAAAGGGGAAATTTGATCGTCAACCCCAGAGACGCTGCGGAGAGGTGGCGGCAATACTTCGAGAAGATCTCCACCGAGGAGTTCCCACACCCACGAACCCCGCGAGGTGACCCAGTTGAAGGCCCAGTTGAAGGCATTTATGCCAGCGAGGTCGCCGACGCCATCAAGGCCATGAAAAACGGTAAGGCAACAGGACCAGACGACATCCCTGCCGACTTCTGGAAAAAGGCACTACCGGGCTCGGCATTGTGGCTGTGCGAGCTGTTCAACAACATCGTCTCCACAGGAAAAGTGCCACACGACTGGTACCGCAGCACCACTGTTCCGATCTGGAAAGGAAAGGGCAGCCCAGCGGACTGCTCCAACTACAGACCGGTCAGGTTACTGTCACACACTATGAAGATCTTTGAACGCGTCCTTGATAAGCGCATTCAGGACATCGTCGACATCAGCGTCAACCAGGCTGGATTCATCAAGAACTGCGGCACCACCGACGCCATCTTCGGTGTGCGGATGCTGATGGAGGCTCACAGAGAGAAGAAAATCCCGCTCCACACCGCCTTCCTAGACTTGGAAAAGGCCTTCGACCGAGTCCCGCACGATCTCATCTGGTATGCACTGCGAGACCACGGCGTGCCTGAGCTGCTCGTACAATGGGTCCAACTCCTATACAGATGTCACAAAAGCCGTGTAAAAGCGGCAGCTGGGATATCAGAGGAGTTTAATATTACCGTCGGCGTACACCAGGGCTCTGCTCTCTCACCACTGCTGTTCATTCTGGTGATGGACACAATTACACACGACCTGTACACGCCCGCCCCATGGACGCTGCTCTACGCCGATGATGTGTTCCTGGCCAACCTGTGCAAGGCTGAACTAGAGCACCGAGTCCAACAGTGGCACGACCGCCTCGAGCAGTTCGGGCTCCGGCTGAACCTAAAGAAGTCCGAATACCTGACCACTGACAATGAAATGACAGGCTCCATCCACGTGAACGGGCAGGAGCTACCGCGCGCCTCCACCTTCAAGTACCTGGGAACTACTCTTGGGGAAGAAGGCCTACTACAAACTGAGGTGGCAGCCAGGATCAATGCAGCGTGGGGCAAATGGAAGTCCGTCACGGGCGTCCTCTGTGACAAGAAGATGCCGATGCGCCTGAAGGCGAAAATCTATAACTCTGTGGTGCGCCCCGTGGCCATATACGGCGCAGAGTGCTGGCCGACGACCAAAGAAGTCGAAAGCAGACTCCAGATAATGGAGATGCGAATGCTCCGATGGTCGGTAGGCCTCACCCTACTTGATCGCGTCAGGAACGAAGAAGTGCGTAGACGGTTCAACGTCGTGCCCATCCCCACGGTCATAAGGCAGTCCCGGCTACGATGGTTCGGCCACGTGAGCCGCGCCAAGGAAGAATCCATCATCAAATCTGTAATGAAGGTGACTGTCGGAGGAGCGAGACCGCGTGGTAGACCTAAACAACGCTGGATGGACACGATCAAGGCCGATCTAGAGATCGCGAAGGCAGACCCGACACACGTGGCAGACAGAGAGGTGTGGAAGCAGTACTCAAGGACATTAGCGGACCTCGCCCGAGCGCGAGACAAACGCTGAAGAAAAAGAAGAAGAAGAAGAAGAAGAAGGGAATACGATCATTTGGACTATAATTGACTTATGCTCTAAATGGGCCCATTTTATAGCCTGCAAAGGACTTCCATCTGTGAAAAACTTGCAAAACTGTTCGTGAAACATAACTATAGACTACATGGAGTACCTCGTAGAATAATATCAGACAAAGGGCTACAATTTACCACAAAATTTTGGAGGGAATTTCTGAAATCCATTGGTTTCTCTTAAGGGTTATCCTCAGCTTTCCATCCTGCTTGTAATGGAGCAGCAGAGAGCGCTAACGCCATGATTGAACAATACATTAGATGCTATGTAAATGATCAACAAGAAAATTGGGCTGAGTTATTACCTTTTGCAGAGGCTGCTTACAATAATGCTGTACATAGCAGCACGGGATTAACTCCATTCCAAATTAACACTGGAACGGACTTTGTCCCGATGCCAGAGTTACCTAGGCAACCTCCCTCATCCATGTCCCTAACAGAATGGATGAACTCATTAAAGAAAGGATGGGAAGATGCAAAAAAAGCTTTGACCAAAGCTGCAAAAAATTATAAAAAACAGGTGGATAAACATAGATCCCTTCAACCGTAGCGGACAAAGTATTTTTGTCGACTAAGTATCTTAGGTTGAAACTGCCCAGTAAGAAGCTGGATCCAAAATTCTAGGGTCTGTTCCCAATTTCAAAGATAATCAATCCGGTCACTGTCCAATTAAGTTTTCCTCGAATATTGGGGAAAATTCACCCAGTATTCCATTGTACTTTACTAAAACCAGCTACTACATCAAAGATAAGACCACCACCAATTGCTCCCCCTAAACCGTTAATGGTACAGGGGGAAACACATTATGAAATTCAAAAAATTCTCAGTTCTCGATTACACCATGGCCGATTGCAATATTTGGTCTTATGGAAAGGATACCCTCTCTCTGATGCTAATTGGGTAAAGAGTTGGGATGTTCTTGCTGATCAATTGGTTAACCAATTCCATGAGGATTTTTCCCACAAACCGAAGAGTCCTCGTGGGGGGGAGAAGGGGTTAAGGAAAATGTGTTAACCCCTTGTTGTGACTCCGAGACTTGAATCTGATCAGTCAGCAGATGTGAGTTCAAGCGAGGAAGACGATCTGGCACTGAGATTTGAGCCTGCATTATTAAGTGACTTGGTGGGGAGTCAGGTAGTGGGAGAGGAGTTGGATTTAAGATATGAGCCTGATTCAGAGGCCACTTTCTCCCCTGAAACTACTTCCCTAATTAAACCTCAGGTGTTAACTGTTAATCGGGAAAGTGTATCAGAGGATTCAAACTGTGATGAAACTGCCGGATGCTGGCTGGATGCCAGAACTAGAAGAAGATTGAGACGTCAATCTCAATTAGAAAAGAGATGTCCAGCAAAGGATTAATTAATGAGACTGACACGCCCTTTCTTAGAGGATATAAGGGAGCTCACGACTTTGAAATATTTGCTGGAAACAAAGTGAATCTTGCCTTGGAAAGACTTGCATCTGATTTACTGCGTTGTGAGTTACAAATTTTACAGAATTGCCGGACGGATTCTAGGAGGATTGCCAAAGGACTGTGATAACAGAGCAAGTGAATCTTCTGCCTCTGGTTTTGTTTACGTAAAGTATTTGAACTATATAACTTGAAGTTTCATCCGTGGATACAGGTGGGACAGAACACTCCTGTGTCTGTTTTTTTTCCCTTTCTTTTAGGAGGAGGAGCTTTCAAGGGAGGACACCTGTCAGCTTTAAAATTCAGTTGCCACATTTTTTTAAGAGAGTTGGAGGAGTTGAAAAGTTCAAGGTTATTCTGTATGTCGTATTAAGAAATTCCAGTGGCAGTTAATTGGTTCTCATGATTTATGAAGTGTAGAAGTGGGAGGACAGAAGGGAGGAGAGAAGGTGGATTCTGTGAAATGTGCGAAAATAATTTCACTTGGGAAATAGCCATTGACATGCCAGATCTGTTTCTAAATAAATCAATTGGAGGGAAATGTCTCAGAGTGATTGATATCATCGATATTTTCTGGATGCCTTACAGAAGGAAGCAGAAACATATTATGTTACTTTATGGTAGGAAATCATTCAGCCCAATTTTTAAATACATCATTAAAACTTGACTCCACAGAATTATATTGATCCATTTTTTTCTATTATGTGGACAGATATATGGCTGACACCGAAAGCAAAACATATATTGACAATCCAAGACAGTAAACTTAGGATCACACGCTCTACCAAGCAAAAAGTGTGACTTTTTTAATCTTCATCCTCAATAGATCTGTAATCATTGATATAGTTCCAAATGTTGGTTCTACCATTCAAGAACACATACTTGTTTTTAACAGTACTGATTCTTGTAACACCACATCAACAAACTTTTAGATACTGTGTTTCACCAAAAATAAGACATGATCTTATTTTATTTTGGGGCCTAAAAAATGCACTCAGGCTTATTTGGGGGGAGGTCTTTTTTCTTTTTTTGACATGCAGCAGGCAGTGAGTGCAGGGCTGATAGGAGTGGGAGGCTTGCCATCTGTCACATTTCTATCTGTCATATTTCCCTTGTATTTCCCTGTGGCCTCAACACACCCAACTCTTGGCACACCCCACCCTTTGCCCTCCCTGCCTGATGGCCCTGCTGCTACTGGGACACTGGAGCTCAGGTCTTGTTGTGCTGGTGAAGTTGCTTCTGGAAGAATGCCATGAGGTTCATCACGCTGGTACAGCCCCCCTCGGAAGGATGCTGCATGGTGCATTACACTGTTGCACACACAAGCAGCTCCACCAGTATAATGAGCCTTGTAGTGACCTTCTAAGAGTGGCTCTACCAGCATTATGACCCTCACAGTGTTCCTCCAAAGAGTGACTCCACCAGGATGATGAGCCTTGTGAAAATTGGGTTATGGCTTGTTTTCAGGGTAGGTCGTATTTTGGGGGAAACACGGTACTAAAACAAAACAGGGAAATTGTGGGAGAAGACTAAACCATAGGATCAACTTTGGAAAGCTGACAACCTGTCCTTTTAAAACCTTATTTGGAGTGTCCATTAATTAAAAACAACCTTTGAATTAGTCTAACTTTAAAATTACAGTAATTTGTTTCAAGATTCTTGTACTTCAGAATCAAAACATACAACAAGCACCAAGACACAGTTTGCATTCAGTGGTCTCAAAAATAAACAAAATGTTAATCTGCTAATCTTTTTATTAAGCCATAGAACAATATATTTTTCAAATAGTATTTTTGTGTTGAAATCTAAGAACTAAAGAGCTTACTATTTGTCTTTGATTTATGAAGATGAAAAGATAAAAATATGCAATGTATGCATTGGATAGGTAAATATTTTGAAAAAAAGTTTCTTCCCTTGTACTTGTTTTGTTCACTTAAGATAATTAAAAAAAAAAAATTCTCATTGGAGTTTCACTGTTTCATTGAGCTCATTTTAAGAAAGAGGAAGTAAAATATACACCTGAACATATACAATCTAAACCAGGGCTGTCAAACTCCCAGTCCGCAGGCCGGATGCATCACGCCTGGTTTAGCAAGGGGGAAAAAAGATGGGCCGGATGCCAGGCCTGGTTTAGCAAGGGGGAAAATAGCCCCGATACGTCACATGATGCTGCTGTGATGATGTGAGTTTGACACCCCTGATTTAAACTAGTCATGAATACATCTTTGTTGAGTCTCTGCAATATATATTCCCATAATAAAGCTTAACTTTTAATCACAAAACCCATTTTTGAACTCTTTGTTTGAGATCATTTTTTAAAAATCATTTTTATGAACAGTCATAACATTTTTTTCATTCTCATCCTAACAAGAAAAACTAATTTTCAACAAAGTATAGTCCTTGGAAATCTATGCACTATATTTAATTTTTTTTTAATTAAAATATATATTTAAACATTTGAGACCATTTATTATGATTTAGGATATGGAAAGCAGTGGAGGATAAGAAAAAACAAGCAATAAATTGTTTGCATTGTCAGGGGCTCAACAGCTTATTATAAATTCCTTTCCTATATAACCATGTTGTTAAAAAGTTCCATGCTGTAATTGGGATTCACTTCAACATCAGACAAATTTCATTCTTCAAGTGTCATTAATGTTCTTGTCCCTTAAAACATTCTTATCCCCCTTTTTCCATTTTAGTTCAGAAACAAATTACTACATTTAACAAGATTAGAATTATGGCCATCCATGACAATGTGTATTTCATATATGGAGCTTTCATGATATCATCACAGTCCATCACAAACATTTAAGATGAAAAAAGTCTAAAAACCTTTAAAATTTGTTGGATGACATCCCAAAGCAACAAAAATTAAGAAAGAATAAATTAATCTTAATTTCCGACAGTTATTGTAATCCCTTGCCTCCTCTGGCATTTAGTTAGGCTTCTCAGCACAGCAATCATTTAAAACTGTAGAAGTACTATCAAATACTTTTTGGTAACTAAAAGAAAACAAATAGTATACCTAACGTTTTATTTTCATGGCTGGCTAAAATTTAATTATCTCAGTATCATCCATGGCCCCTTGTCATTTAATAAAGTTTATTACATGAGACTAAAAACTCCAGTGACTTCCATATGATTCCTGTAGGAAGTTTTGTTTGCAAATATCGAACAATAGGCAGATATTTTAAAAGATTATTGATGCTATAATTCTATGAAGATCACATTCCCCTAGTATAATGACATTTAAGAGGTATAAGAAATATACAACTGAAAGAATGTACATATTGTAAAGGATGGTGTATACTTTATTTACTTTAATGGATATCATTTTTCTGCCAATGGCTAGAAATACACCGGTTTTTAGAATAGAACATCATAGAAGGCAGGATTGGGATTCAACTGGTGTTACTACTGGTTTGGTGAGAGTGCATTTTGAACTGCACGTGTGTATATAATATTTGCAAAAAAACATCAGCTGTGGCACCTGGACAGCTGACAAATGCTGTGCATGGGTGTGCAGCATTTGAAAATCCTCTTCTTTCCTGCTTTTTCAACCTCAGCTGTGCTACACAAAGCAGCTGAGATTGAAAAAGCAGGAAATAAAGGACGGCCAAGAGTCCAGGTGGCAGATGGGCCAAACAGATGACCAGAAGGTCATCACACCAAACCGATTCAGTGTCTGCTGCTCTTCGGAGCTACTGCTTCTATAGAACCAGACCTAACCGGTAGCATCCCACCCCAATATAAGGGAATAAATATACTCAGAAGCCATTTCTTTCATAACAGGAATAATGTTCAAGAGCACCATTATAACAGCCATGACTTTAAATAAAACTGAAAGATGTCTACTGTATGATTATGGTATTGAAGTGGAAAGTAACTCATTGGGTTGACTCAGAAGCTTGCATTCCACCATCAGCCAGAAAAGTAAAAAGGAAGCTAATCTGAGAAAGCACCATTTCTAAGGTTATCTAATCTCTGTGTACAAGGCAAAGAACACCACCATGAAAAAAGGCATTACATGAATTTTCCTTACACAGAATGTAGATTTTAAAATACAAGCTGCTCCATCAAAGCTGAGCACCTTCTCGAAGTGATAATACTTTGAAATGCTTTAATATTTTAACTAATATTTTTTCATATACTCCCTTTCCTTATTACTTAGTGAAAGTAGCTGACTTTATGGAAGAAATGTTCATAGAATTTCCATCAAACTACATTTGGTTTTAACAACTGCCTGAGCTTGGGTTGATAACAGACCTTCTTGAGAATCCCTTTGGAAGACCTTTGATCTGGTATGTTCTTTTATACAGTTATAGAATGATACAGTGTATGGCTTAGAAATTATCTAATCCAATATCAAATGCCAAATTAGGAATCTACTATTGCAATGTTTCTGACAGATGGCCATCGAATTGTTCAATAACTTGCAGACAATGCATTCTGTGCACTGTTGAACATCTCTTATTGTTAGGAAATTTTTCTTCCAGACCACTAAAATCTATTTTCTGGTAATTGAAACATGTTGTTTCTTGTGTTAGGTTTTGGAAGAATAATTATGTATCATACGCCACATGACAGCTCTTCAGATATTTTGTAATTGCTATCATGTCTTCTATTGTTTCTCCACTGCATATAGACTTACACCCCACATCACATGATAGACTGCTGTTTCTGCAATGGAATTTTGCTTTCTCTTCTTCATACTGCATGTGCAGGTTATTTCAGTAATTCAGAGCATAAATTTGGAGTTTTACAAGATACAGGGGAAGGGGAAGAGAGCAGGAAGGAAGGAGCAATCTAGGGAATTCTATACATAAACACAATATAAAGGAGTGGGATAAAAAAATCTATTCTATCAACAGTGTCCATTCAACTGGCAGGCATCATTGTGTATATCACAATGTATTTTATTTAATGTTGGCTTTACCAACAATGGTACTGTTTAAATATTTTATCAGGTCTTAACTTGTCAATTCTGCAAAGTTAAATAAATAATGCAAAGAATATTTTCTACTAGCCTTTACCCTTTGTCTGTAGTGAATTGCACAAAACTCTGTCTTTCAAATATTGGCTTCTTGTTCAAACTCATAAAGACTCCAGGATACCTACTGTGGTAGACTGCAGAATTTGAAGTTCAATTCATAATTCACCCCAGGAATATAATTTTAAAATGAATGCAGGAAGCAAAGAGAAGGAACTATTTAAAAATATTAATGTTATAATAAACTGGACACTTTTACTATTAATTGTTTAGTTCTGTTTCCTATTGACAATAAAACCTTAGTGCAATGATTTGCCCACATGGGGTCATGTCCGCATGGAAAAGGGTTCATTATAGTATACTGCAGCATCTTATTCTGAAATTTCATCTCCTATGGGAAACTGAGAAAAACTTTAAAAAGAAATAAAACATCTTTTTCATTTATTACTACTACTTTTTCCCCAGCTGTACTCAATCTTGGTACTGACAGATAAACAGCATTCATTTGGGCTCAAATGAAGCATAAGCTGGCCTCTCATTGTGACAGTGCAAAATCAACCATTATCTGCTCTGCAGAAAGTTCATATACTCCATATTTTTCAGGTGTCAGGTACTTTCTTTGCAAGATAGGTATCATTCATTGAATTATACCTAGTGGAAATAAAAGGTATTCCTTTATATCGTTTCTGATGCCATATAATTAATTCCCACAGCTTCTGTCTCCATTTCTTTTTATTTCTACATAGCCTATTCTCTTGACAGAGTGAAACAATGCTGTGTATGTATGAAAACCTGACAGAATACCTAGAATATCACTATTTTTTACACCCTCTGTAATTTTATATACCAAGAAATATCCCTGAATGTATGCTGTGTTTTCAAGGTCTTAAATCTTCACAGGTATGAAGAAGTTTCCAGGCCATAGTAGTTGTTCTACATTTTTGCTGGTGACACAGAAACTGTTTCTAAACTTTCTCCTAAACAATATCCACAGCATCAGATATTATTACTAGTTCTGCTATATGAGAAATTATTTTTAGTGATAACTTTTTGCTCTGCAAGGAAAAAAAACATTTTTGTGAAACAAAAAGAAAAATAATGCACACATATGCAAATATACACATGTGTTTATTATTTTCTATATAATGAAATATAAGAACACTGTAACAGAAAATGCAAAACAAGAAACATTTATGGGATTTTATGTCAGTAAAAGAAAAAGAACTATAGTGTAACTGAATTGGTAAGTATTCAGAAGTAATTCAAAGTCTAATTTTGGTCTCGTTATTGACCCTATGCAAAAAGAATGCTCCCAATATGCTTCCAGATGCAATTCAAAGTGCTGGTTGTCACTGATAAAGACTGTGATGGCACAGGTCTGGATTGTTTGAGGGGCTGCTTCCAATTGCTTCTACCGTCCAACCAGGTAGAATATCCAACTAAGCCTTTCTTTCACACTATATCACATGAGATTAGTTTGACTAACTGTCTTGCTGTCTTGATTTTTAAGATCAAGCTCTTTTCCCAAGCATGCATGTCAGGAAGTTCATGAGGCCTAAGATGTATGACTGATTGGCAGGGGTGGGATTCTACCAGTTCTGTCCGGTTCTATAGAACGCCTTGTTAACTTTCTAAGCAGTTTGGAGAACTGTTAGTTAGAAGCAATCTCCTTTTGTTTTTTTCCACCCTTATTACATTCTTGCCAGTAACACCTAGACTTCCTGTCTCTGGAGCTTCTGAAGCTTGCCTTTCTTAAAGGGGAAGGGTTGTTTTCAGACTTTTACACTGCTGTTGGGAGGAAATACTTCCCTGGACAATCAGCACTTTGAAGAAATAATTGAATAATGAAGCAAAGCTTTTAGTGACAGGGAACCAAGATGAGTGACATTCAGCAAAGTTTCTTGGCTAGCTAGAAAAAATTGACATTCAAACGTGAGTTTACATACATTTCTAAGTTTTGGTCTAAAACTGGGTTTTGATGAAGGTTAATTCTGTGCTTAGTGATATTTAATCCTGTGTTTATTGATGGGATAATTTTCCCCATTCAGCTTCAACAAACAGCTACTATTGTGATTTAATTATTTGTATTGTGTTTGAATTTTTTCTTGCCTCATGGTTTCTTATCTATCTGGGGATGAGGTCTTCCTTCACTGCTTTAGTACTATCTGTCACTGTCCATTTGGGATATACTTCCAAGAGGCAGGATGCAAGCTTGACACTGACTTTTTCTTTTTTACTGCCTTTCTGGGGGGACATGTGACCTTTCCATAAATCTGGATGATTTCCTTAGGATATCTTGTGAGGTAAGTGAGACCAGCTGGTATCTTTCAGTAGTGCAAATGGATCTAAGAATTGCTTTTCCTGGGTGTGTTTTTCCGGGTGAGCTTAAATGATCTCTCTGCTAAAGGGTTTCACTTTATGAGCAAGAGATGGCTGCTTGATAATTACCACTGCATTTTAGCTATTTTCATTCCTCAAGGTGCTCTGGCACCCTGCCTGATTTGTAACTCTGGCTTGCAGGTATTTATAATTTAATGATTGGTATTTAGGGTAGCTTTTTGCAAGCAAAGAGGCTTTTTGTATTTTTGTCCAGGTAATCCTTGACTTACAACAGTTCATTTAGTGACCATTCAAAGTTACAATGGCACTGAAAAAAGTGACTTATGACAATTTTTCACACTTATGACCATTGCAGCATCCCCACTGTCATCCCCACTTCTCCACAGGCAAGGAGAAGCACCCTTTGACATGAGTGATGTTGAGTTGGCCATGCCCACCCAGTCACATGACCACCAAGCCACACCCACCAACTAAGCTATGCCCACAGAACCAATTGTTAGAAAAACTGAATCCCACCTTTGCTGATTGGTTATCCTCAGCTACCATTTTATGCTTTGGGATTTTGGATAATTACTGTTTGTTTATGACTTCATTATTGTTACTACATTGACATTTTAAAATTCTGTTAGATACCCAGAAATGGACGACCATATAAATCCAATTAAATAGATAAATATTCTACAATTCCACTTATCATAACAACTGTTTTGATTTAGAAGATCACTATGAGATTTACTTTTCCTTTCATGGATTAATCTTGAGAAATACATACACCCAATATCATATTTTCTGTTTAAATTAAAAAGAACTAAAATTAGGTCCAATAAAAAATTAAAAAGAAATAAAATTAGGTCCAGCCAGGAGTAACAAATATTTTTTGATGGGTAGCTAATCCTGGTGAATGAGACTTTTAAAAGCCTTTTTGTTCTTTCATAAACATGAATAAGTTCATTCAGAGGGACAATTAATATTTTTTTATTTTAAAAATGAAATAAAAATGCACCACCTAGGAACAGTAGAGATTTTTCAAAGAAAAACTCACCTCAATGAATAAAACTAAACGTTACTGATAAATTTTGAGGTTATCTTTGTTTCTGTCCTTGATTGTCCTGCAAGTATGAAAAATTACAATTTGAAAAGTATGGCCTACCATTGTCAAAATTTGATGAAAACCTAAAAGTGTTACAATTTATTATTTAAAAAATGAATGTAACATGTAAAGCATTATGAACCTTATCAAGATGAGGCATAAATGGTAAATTGCCACATTATTTGTGTTGCATGTAGAAGAATAATGCCCTTATGACATTATATATGGTTCTGTTCTAATCTATTCAAATAAGACAGATGAGAAATATAGGCAAGGAGCAATCTACTGATTCATAGATCCTTAATCAATAAATACTCTGAAATGCATAGAATCCAGAAAGCTTCAGAGGGAAGACATGCTTCTTTCTTTCCTTAATCACTTAAAAATATTACTTATTTAGGCTGAGAAAAAGATTTCTAGTTAAAAGCAATACCATGTAGACTTATATATTGCTTCACAGTGCTTTACAGCCTCTCTAAGCAGTTTACAGAGTCAGCATATTGTTCCCAACACCTTCATTATTTTCTTTTCTGTACCAGCTTCAAATATCCAGTGTCTGCATCAGTTTCATTCCTTAACTTTATTGCAACTCATAGATTACATTTGCAACAGAATATTATATTACAAAAGTAAAAATAAGATCTAAATGCATGCCCAATTGTTACAATTGTTTTGTTCCATAAATACAGTACCACAATATTATCTAGCCAATATGATAGTATTATACATTGTACTAGCTAATGGATTCTATTTCTTCCTTTTTCTGCCAAACTTTATGACATTCAAAAACTGCTTCAGAAAGCCAAGTTGCCCAAGAGAAGAAAATCTAAGCATTCAGGGTAGGAAACACACTGAGTCAGATATCCAAATAAATAAAAATATAATTTCCTACCCAGATTTAGCCTATTCACTTCTTTCAGCAATTTCAAGAGAACACATTGAATGATGACAAAGCAAAATAAATATTATTTATTTCTTTTTCTTTATTCTTTATATCCTGTTTTGTCATCTTCTCCTAGAATTGAGAATGAATCTCTTGTTTGATATTGTACATACAGCTATAGTCCCTACTGTGCTGCAGAAATTTTATTCAAACACATGAGAAAGCAAGAGATCAAAGCTCAGGAAACCACTTTGATTCCCTCTCCCTTTTTTCTCTCATTGCTCCATTTTCCTCAGCAGGCTGTTTGGCTTCAAAGTGAAAAAAGAAGCCCAGAGTTTCCTGCAGTCTCTTACGCCTCTCAAGAGCTTCCTGTATTAGGTGTTGTTTGCTTTCTTTCCCATAACTCTGGAAAATGGCCAGAAAGGAGGAAGAGTTGCATTTTCCTTCTATGTACAAATTTAAAATGTTTTTTTCCTCATTTCAAACAATACAGCAAATAAAGATGCCACTAATAGGGAGATTACAATGCCATTGTCAGCCAAATATACAAATTATATGCACTGTAATGATAAGAATATAATTTGCTTAGGTTATCATTAATATTTGTATTGTTTTCTCAGGAATACAAAAGGTGAAGAAGTCAAGGAAAAAATAGTGCACAGCACAATTTTTTTTGACATATTTATTTATTTATTTATAAAATGTATAGACTGCCCGTCATGCCTAAGTAACTCTGGTAGCTTACAGTTATAAAAGATAAAAAATCCTTTATATTTGAGGTCTCAGTATCTAGTCACATTATTTCCCCAGATTTTTCCAAAGGAAATAGATATTGTCAAAGAATTTGTCAACAGGACTTCCTCATGGTGTTCATAAGTAACATTGCCACTGAGAAACTCCAGTAGCAGAAATTCCTTTAGGATAACTTTTGTTGGAATTTAATTAAAGTATGTGAAACCAGGGTGGCCAGGCATCCATGAAGAAAGATGTAATTATACAATGAAAGACTGGGAGTTCACATATAGCTGTTTCCCATCTAATCACTAAGCATACTTGAATGTTACTTATTAAATGTATGGCAAGAAATGATGAAATATACAACAAAGCACACCCAATTAATTTTGTTTAGTGCATCGTCTTTTTTTTGTAAGCTTTGGTTTTCCTTCTCTTTTCCTTCCACCACTTCACTATAAATAATAACAATCAATAGCTCTGTTAGAAGAATACTTTGGAGGTTCTGTGAACCTGGGTTGTGCAAGAACAAGTCAAAAATGAAATCCAAACATACTGTGAGAATTGATCTTTTTATTCCCAAAAGCAAAGAGATTTATTTTGTGGGGTAGACTAGAGAGAAAAGTGGTCCAGAGACTTGGTTTTATAGATGGACTGGTGTGGACTTGGAAGGCATGTTTTATGTATGTGTTAGTTTAGTGGGTGACTCTGTCAAAAGTTTAGATGTGCAGATTGAAATGCTGCTGCCTGGATTTTAATCTTGAGGGGGTATAAAATCCAGAAAGGAAGGAGTGGATTATTATGGGGGAATCTGGCATCTTCCATTAATTGGAAATAATTCCTACCTCCCGATGGAGGAGTGAGATGGCAAAGTGAGGGGCAGATCAGAGGATTTTTAACTTCCAACAACTCAAGCATTCTGATGTTTCCCTGATTACCCATATTCCAATCTGAAAATCCCAATAGGAGAAGTTATCTCAAGAGCCAGGGCCATCTGCCATTGGACAAACAATTGTACACATGCTTCTTTGTCCTGCTTGTTGCTAAAAAAAAATCAATACCATTATATGCCTCTTGTACAAATGCCTTTGAAAGAAATATTTTATTTCATCAAACTGAATAATAACTAGTGAAAAACAATGTTATTCCCCATTCTGGTCCTAGAAAACATTGTATGTTTAGAGAATAATGAAATTTCAAATGGAATTCATTTCAAAAGTTACCTGGAAGAAATACTAATTCATAGTTTAAATAAATCCACTTTTTCTTTTTCTTTATTCAATTTATCATATTGATATATCACTTTCACAGATAATCTAGTCTTGCCATTTGGGAAAAAGCTATTCCAGCCAGCAGAAAGTGGTAATTTGTGATTTAAAATGGAACTGGGAAATCTTAAATGCCACCTATAATACTCTGGGGGGGACAGGGTTAAAAATGGGTCACAAACATTCCTGGTTACTTCACAAACATGTGTGCATCTTCTTTTAAATATGGCACCTGTATTTTAGTATACACTGTAAATCTGAGGTTTCTACCCCATAATAGTTGAAAAAGTTGTATGTTCCCAGCAACCCTAGTATGAAGGTTACAATAAAGGTCTAGAAATGTGCAATCTATAGTTCAAAGACTACAAAGCCTATTTCAACCCGAGATACATTGCTGCCTGCACTGAAGAACAAAATGGGCACTGCCTTCAAATTATCTTAAAGCTTGCAGCAATATTACACAACTCTCTTCCCTATAATACTTCACTACTGTGCAGAGATTACCACTTTCTGCTGGCTGGAATAGCTTTGTCCCAAATGGCAAGACCAGATTATCTGTGAAAGTGCTATATCAATATGATAAATTGAATAAAGAAAAAGTGGATTTATTTAAACTATGAATTAGTATTTCTTCTAGGTAACTTTTGAAATGAATTCCATTTGAAATTTCATTATTCTCTAAACATACAATGTTTTCTAGGACCAGAATGGGGAATAACATTGTTTTTCATTAGTTATTATTCAGTTTGATGATATAAAATATTTCTTTCAAAGGCATTTGTACAAGAGGCCTATAATGGTATTGATTTTTTTTTTAGCAACAAGCAGGACAAAGAAGCATGTGTACAATTGTTTGTCCAATGGCAGATGGCCCTGGCTCTTGAGATAACTTCTCCTATTGGGATTTTCAGATTGGAACATGGGTAGTCAGGGAAACATCAGAATGCTTGAGTTGTTGGAAGTTAAAAGTCCTTTGATCTGCCCCTCACTTTGCCATCTCACTCCTCCATCAGGAGACAGGAATTCTTTCCAATTAATGGAAGATGCCAGATCCCCTCATAATAATCCACTCCTAGGGGCAATCTTCCTTTCTGGATTTTATACCCATATCCAGGCAGCAATATATCTAGGGTTGAAATAGTCTTTGTAGTCTTTGAACTATAGATTGCACATCTCTAGACCTTTCTTGTAACGTTCATACCAGGATTGCTGGGAACATACAACTTTTTCAACTATTATGAGGTGGAAACCTCAGATTTACAATGTATACCTAAAATACAGGTGCCATATTTAAAAGAAAATGCACACATGTTTGTGAAGTAACCAGTAATGTTTGTGACCCATTTTTAACCCTGTCCCCCCAAAAGTATTATAGGTGGCATTTAAGATTTCCCAGTTCCATTTTAAATCACAAATTACTACCTTGGTAAACTACAGTGTTCAATTTCCAGAGTGAACAGAAGTTGATGTTGTAGTTGTCAGCATTCCAGAAAAACCCAGCTCCAGCCAAAAACTCTGAGACATGCATTTTCTCAAAAGTTCCTTTTATTAAAGTAGATATACTGGCACATCTGGGGAAAACCTGAATCCAAGAGTTCCAGGTAATTTAATTCAAAAAGACAAACCAAACCCCTGCACGCATCAGTCCATTACATGGACCATTACATCAGCTTCCATCCCAACCGGAGATATCTCTTCAACTACGCCTCTTGCAGGTGCAGGAACAACATGACCTTGACTGACAAGAAGAATGCTATTATATCTACGCTCTACTAAATCCCCCCTCCAAAATTCCCAAGCTCAAAAATGTGGCAGCCTGGAAGCTTTTGCTTCTAATATGGCTTCCAAAGCTGACAACAGTACAACATCTGGAGAGGTAACTGTGCTTTATCATAGTAAATAGTCTAAAACTAGATTTTATACACGATAATGTAGTCTGTTTAGCAATCTTAGTTTTGTGAATTACTGTTTTATTTTGATTTCATTTAATTTGCGGTTTGTTAATTACCATAAAAATGGCAACATTTAGGAGATTAATCAGTAATGTAATTAATGTTGAAAAACATTTTGAATGAGCAAGGTATCTTTCTTTGTAATTATCTACAAATAATCATACTAGTCAATTATTGCATGTGTTCAATATTTAATCGGCAATAAGATTGCATGCTTATTTATTTGTTTGTTTGTTTCATTAAAATATTGAAGTAACCATCTATCTTATGGGTGCCTCTCAACCAACAATTAAACCAACATCAAAAATCAAACAACATAATGCATGTATCCATAATGAACCCATTTGTCTAATTCAAACTTTACATATGGAAAATCTAAAGAAATTTGTAAATGTCTTATTATCTGTTTTTATTCCACAATAAATTACAGAAGTAGTGAATAAAAATGACTTCATCTAAAGATAAAACCACTGATAAAATTAGATCTTCAGGTCACTGAATATTATAGCATTCAATTATTTTTCTCCATTTACACAATGTGTTTTTTCAAAAACATCCCAGCTTTTTCTGAAATACTTGTTATTAATTTCACTTCCCACCGTTCAGCAATCATATACAAAGCCTTAAAGCACAATTAGAACAACTCAAACATTTATGGGATTTTTCATAGGAAGTAATTACTCTGCATAATTAAAAGCTAAATCATTAGAAACTTAAAAGGTGATTCCAGGATTGGCATGCTCTTAGTTATTTAGAATTTCCAGACAAAAACTCATTATTAATCACTTTAATAATAAACTCAAATGGTGAGCGACAATAAAATAGTTAGTATAGTTGTATTAGCAGGAATAGGATAGCACCAACAGGCACAACCTTCCCCTATATATAAATTAGAATGCCAAATGAGGGGGAGGCAGTTTTGGAGGACAGTAATGTAATAGAGTTAACTAGAGAAGAGCATTAAAGTTGGCAATTTATAATGCTGAAATGAAATCTAATCATATTTAAGATTTTATTACACATCATATATTTAAAGTACAAAACCCCAGTATTATGATTTGAAATATGCCTATATATTTCCTCTTTGATCCTCATTATATTCTTGGAGTTCCAATAGAAAAGAATATATGTAGCTCAGGTTTAAACGGTTCACTCCTTGGTGTTCTCTGAGCTTGGATCCTTGCTTTCAGATGTTTCATTATTCAACTAAGTACCATCAACTAAGTACCATCAACTTCATGGTGCTTTTTTTCCTGTTTATATACAGTAGGGTTTTTTTTAATTCTTGGAGTTGGATTCTTAGAGTTTTTGTCATACATTCTTGCTATCATCCTAGAATATCTACATTCAAGCCTAGAAACAATGAAAATGACTCTAACAAGGCAGAGAAAACTTGTATTACTACTATTATTATTACTATTTATTATTATTATTATTATTATTATTATTATTATTATTATTATTATTATTATTATTATTATTATTATTCACAGAAAAAACTTCAGTACAGAAAAATAATTGGGACTGAAAACAAGGACCAAGTAATACCAGACCATTTCAATCTTCCAGAACATTTCATTACAAATCTTAAAGTAGCCACTTTAAAAAAAATAAAAATTCACCAGTACAATTGTGCAGAGATTGCTGAAATTACACGTATGAAAAGGTTTTAAGCTATCTCTTAGGTATCAGCAAACCTAGTATTTTTTTAAACACATTATAACATGTCCTTGTAACATATCTGTATTACCACCTGGTCTTCTATTTTCACCTCATCTAAATTTAAATCCTACAACAGTCTAGTCACTCCCTTACATCTGATGAAGTGAGGTCATGAAAAATATGCTTTTTATTAAAATGTGTGAATCTGAAAAGGTGCTACCAGACTGCTTCTCAGTTTTGGCTTCTGTAAACCAATATCCATTTTCTTAAATACATATGGGGAAAAAACAAGGGAATTAAAAGAACAAATACTAATCTTAAATTAAATAAAATTAACTTAACTACTAACCCATACATTTCAGATTGTTTCATTTAGAAATCATCATAAAGCAGCTTTGAAAATAAGACCAGGACATCATGGGATTTAAAAATTAAATCTAGTAAAGTAGAGATAATGAAGCAGTTTCACAATATTGTAACAATAGGACTTAAAAAACAATAAAGAGATAATTTGAGAAATGTTTTGTACAAAGCAGACATTGGCAAACCAGAAATAGAAAGTATGTGCAAGGGAACCTTTACCTTTATATGTCTCTCTCTCTCTCTCTCTCTCCCTCTCTCTCTCTCTCTCTCTCTCTCTCTCTGTGTGTGTGTGTATGTATGCATGTATGTATATAAAACAAGTGTAGAGCACAATGTAGTCTCATTTTTATTAATGATAGCAATGCAGGAACAATAATAACACCTATCACATTTGTTGATGTCTGCCAAATTATTCCCATTTTTCCCACTGAATAAAAATTTGGAGTTCTTTAGGGCCCATTTGTCAGTCTGGCTCCCATTTGTCCCAGTCTGGTTCTACCACTGAACTAGAAGCACTTTATTTTTTTTCTCACTGAAAACAATGAAGACTATTGGGTTAGGCACTTGCCTGGAAAAACAATTTTAAGAGAAATCATGTAATTAAACTGCCAAACCTAATATATAAAGTTTTTCCCTGCTGGTCAAAAGATGGCCACAATTATTTTTTTTATTTTTTTTTGGTTAAGACTGATCAGATTTGTATAAACAGAATGGAAAATAGGCTGCCACAGTATGATTTTCATCTTAAATTAAATTATTAAAGGTAAGTGGCATATTAAATTTTTCCCAACTCTAATTCAATGAAATCATTGACCATATTTATGAATTGGAGAGGTAGAAAGCTTTATTAACATTTGCATAGATCAATAAATAATCCTAGTAAGGATGTGTACTAACGCAATATTCAATTTTGGTCTCCAATATGTTAGACTAATCTCATTCAGTTTGATTCAGATGGTGCCCTGATTCACTCATGACCCATATTGTCTGCTTTTTAGCAAACAAGTCAGTGAAAAGGAACATCACTGATTTTTTAAAAAACTTCTACAGTTTGTCCAAGGATTGTACTAATCACAATATAGAATGGCTTCTTACATTTTAGGTATTTTCAATTCAATCAGAATACAGCTGAAAGGGACCTTGGAGATCTTCTAGTCCAACTCTTGTATAGGAGATCCTATACAATTTGAGATAATTGGCTGTCCAGTCTCTTCCTAAATGCCTCCAATTATGAAGCACCCACAACCTCTGAAGACAAGCTGTTCCACTAATTGTTCTCACTGTTTCTCCTTGATTCCATTTTGTTGTTCTCTCCTTGATTAGTTTCCATCCATTGTTTCTTGTTTTCTGATGCTTTGGAAAACAAGTTGACCCTCTTAACCACTGTTATGTGAAGCCTCCTATTATATCCCTTTAAAGTTATGTCTCAACAGTCTTAATCTTTTAATAGTTATTACATCAGTAACTCTTTGGCTTGCCATTCATTAATACACAGCTGTATTCATTTAATGGATAAACATTTTTTTTAATTTTAACTTTTTAAAGTTTCTTATATCTTCTTCTTGCATTCTAATATTATCCTTATGCTCTTTCTCTTTTTTGTAAAATTTGCCTAGCAATATTTTAACCTTTGTTTCTCTTGAGTCTGTAACTTTTGTCATGTTCATCTTAGTATCTTATAAAATATGTATTATTATTTGCATTTCTTCCAAAGGACTGTGGATGGCTTACAATATCCAAATATACAATTGTGAATATGAAACAACATTTGGCAGCTCCACAGACAATTAAAAATAACCATAACAATAAAAACACAACAGGGGTTCTACAGAAACACTAGCTGCAGGACTGGGAACGTGATGATAATAATTCCACAAAGAGCTAGAAAATTACAGGTTCCTCAGTGGGACAGAAATAGTGTACTTGTGTTGAAATGAATGTAAATACAATTCACTTCAGATCTTTTGATTCAGTTCAAGCAAATCAGGAATCTGAAGAAACAAGTGAATTCATAGTACATGACTAATATGTTTTATATACTGAAGAAAGATGTACAGTGTACAGAGAAAGATGTACATTTCACTTAAGATGTACAGTGAAAGGGAGGGAGGGAAGGAAGGAGAGAGGAAAGAAATAGGGTCAATTAGTTGGTGAGCATGCTTTCAACATAAAGTGGCAAACCCTTCTGTTATGTCTGCTTTCATAATGTTCTACAGAACATTCTCCCACTCCATCATTACAATTCTCAGACCCAGACTTTGCAAGTTTGTGTGCTTTTAAAAAATACATTACAGACACAGGGGACCCAATCCAGATAAAAATAATAACTATTTCCTCCCTTTTAGAACTCCATATTCAGAATATATCTGTATACAAAGTAAGAAATACCAACTGCAGATATCTAGGTGTGGGGAAATAAAGCTTGCATTGTTTCAATTAAACTTGCTTGGAAAACAAAGTGTTATTGTTAGTTGCCACAGGCAAACTATACAAGTTGACCTCTTTTTTTGCTGATAATTCATTTTTTAAAATTGAATCAAATGCTAATCTATGAACAAAAGTCGCTTAAAGTCTGACCCTCAGAGTTGTAATGATGGAGTGGGAGAATGTTCTGTAGATCAAGGAAATCTAAATAAAACCCTTTTGTTAATCATGCTGTTTCTCCAATACTACTAATTGGGTGGCCTTAGCATATCTTGATAAAAGACTACATGGGGCAGAATTCGAAGTCAAAAACATCTGGAAAGGGTTAGGGGAGGAATCAAAAAGTTAAAATAGGACCAGAATCACATGATCCAAGCCCTGTACTTTTGTACTATTTTGTCGAATGATAAGCATATTAAAGGAATGGGGCTTTGATTGCATGACCATCATCACTGTTTGGAAAGGATAGTCTTATTGTTACTATTTATTTTAAATAATAGCCTTTTTTTTAATATGATGTACATTCCACACATTTTGCAATTACATTCCAAGTAGAAACACCTTTGGTAACCTTTCAGTTGTTACAACAGAACTGCAATGTGCTATATCAGAGCTATTTCTATCCATTTACAAACAAATTATGCAATGTTAATTACTTTGCTTTAATATAGGAATTGTGTTATTCCTGTACAAAACTGGCATTTATAATTTTGTCACTTAACATGACTCTTTACCCCTTAAAGTTGAATTATATATGTAAGTAAGTTTTAAGGCTCTATAAGGCTGTCATTTCAATAGCATATATATATATATATATATATATATATATATATATATATATATATATATATATGAAATATATATTAATTATATTAATGACTGATTAGTTGTTCCTAACTTAGAATACCAAACAATTCTTCAAAGACCAACCTGGAATTTTATAGGTAAAGCACTTTGTATGAAATCAATAATCTTAGCTCTTTTAAAAATATAGTTATAAATGGTGTCATGCTGCTTCAGCTATTCCTTTCTTTCAATGTAGCATTAGAATATCTTCCTATTGATTTGACAATTTACATCAGGAGTTTACCACATGGTTGACTCTTAGGAAGAAGCTTAAATGGCTTTCTGTATTAACAAAGTATTTCTTCACAAATTAATGTACATTTCAATATTGTAAACTGATAATATGTAAGATAATTTTCCTATTACAAGTTTTCTATTACAAATTGGAAAATAGATGTTGGTTCATATGTATCATAGTATTGATGTCTTGTAGTAAATACTGTATATTATTAGGAATACTGTGATTCATAAAGAAGATAATATGAAACGTTTATACTTCTATCCTTAAAATTTTGACTGCTATTATTTGACCAAATCCTTAAATATTAGTTCTAGCCTTTTTTTTTTAGCATGGAGTAAAAGAAAATTCCTTGTATGAGATAAAGTGGTGCCTCAGTATTCAATTGGTTCAAACTATCAAATTTGGTACTCGGCACATTTTGATTTGAAAATATTGCCCCAGTACTCATCTTTGGTACTTGATGTGCTGCAAAAGGAAGTAAGGGACAGCTTCAGAGGGTGGACAGGAAGTAGGTCCTGCTGGTACAGTTACTGAT
Source organism: Pseudonaja textilis (assembly GCF_900518735.1). The sequence continues at coordinate 40,100,449 of NW_020769310.1, forward strand.
ATAGGAGAAGAGATAGATGGGAAGTCCTTCCTAGACAAAACAAAGTGTCATGTGGTAAGTCACATGGTTTGTTTCTTAATCAACCTTTTCGTACTTGTACCTTCCAGAACCAATTAAGCACAAGTACTGAGGTACCACTGTAGAAAGGAAATGGCAAAGGATTGGAAAATCTTTAGATTTGCTATTGTTATAAAACAGTTTTCATACATTGTACATGTTGCACTTTTTTGTAAAAATATTATAGAAAACTATTTTAATTCACATTGTATATCAATAAAAGAACAGCTGACTAAAGATTTTGGTTATGTTTTCTTGTCTGTATATCAGTGGTGGGATTCAATATTTTTACTACTGGTTCTGCTGGTATGGCTGGATAAGTGTGGCAGGGGAAGGATAATGTAAAATCTCCAGTCAGAGGTGATATTTGCCAGTTCTCCGAACTACTCAAAATTTCCGCTACCAGTTCTCCAGAACTGATCAGAACCTGCTGAATACGAGCTCTGCTGTGTATGTGGTAAAAATTAGAATTTAGCAAACAATATAAGTCATGAGAACCAATAATGATAAATAAATTTTCTTCTTAAACTATGCATGTGTACAATAACTGAATCATTACTATCTATCATTACCGAATCAGTACTGATCCATTATTTTTGATGCAAACTCCATAATAATTCTACAAATTTTGCTAGACTAAGATTTTACTGTGGCCTTTAATTCTCAGTTTTTGTGCTAAGCAGAGCTTCAAAGAGATCCTTCTGTTTGATGAAGCTGTGCCTGAATCACCCAGTTGAAGTGGGCTTGTGTGGTGAAGCATTTTGCAGACTTTCAAAGTGCTTTCAGATTTTATAGATTTATAGATTTTTGCTACTTCTTGACTTATTGCTGACAATAATAGACAATGTTGCATCTTCACTTTTACACATGATGAGTGGTGGTAGAACCCCACCCCTGGCTTTTCCTTTCTTCCTTCTTTCCTTCCTTTCTCTTTTTTTCTGTGGCTTGCTTATTGAAAAATTGTATTCATTGTATGTGCCAGTTTGCTTCTGCCATTTTGATAACTCTGCAACATAGAATGTCAACCACAAGCCACAATCCTGACACAACCCAGCTTTGTCATAGATGAAAGAGTCTGAGGGCTAAGATTAGCAATCAGCTCTACTACACTTCTGTAATGAATAGTGAATAATTTTGAAGAAATGTGCAAGAACTGTTACTAAGTTGGCCCCTAAGAAAAGCAATTAGAAAAGTAAGAGTTTACTTTCTATTCGTTTCTGATCAAAAATTAAAGAATAATAACTTTGCAACAGTTCAGCAAAATTTCCCAGAAGCCTATTTTCTGGATGTTTTATTTTATTGTTTTTTTTCCTAAGCTCTGCTAACTGAGCCCTAAGAGATTGAAATGTAGGAGAAATGTTTCAAACATTTTTACAGGGAACCCTTGAAGTTATTCCACTCAAAACCATAGAAATGGTGGTAGACTTTAGAAGAAACCCTCCCATGCTACCACCTCTTAGAATACTAGACAACACAGTATCAACAGTAGAGACCTTCAAATTTCTAGGTTCTATTATATCACATGACCTAAAATGGACACCTAACATCAAAAATGTCATCAAAAAAGCACAACAAAGAATGTTCTTTTTGTGCCAACTCAGAAAGCTCAAACTGCCCAAGGAGCTGCTGACACAGTTCTACAGAAGAATCATTGAGTCTATCATCTGCACCTCTATAACTGTCTGGTTTAGTTCTGCAACCCAACAGAACAGACACAGACTTCAGAGGATAATTAGGACTGCAGAAAAAAACAATTACTACCCACCTGCCTTCAATCAAGGACCTGTATACTGCACGAGTCAAAAAGAGGGCCGTGAAAATATTTACAGACCCCTCACATCCCAGACATAAACTGTTTCAACTCCTACCCTCAAACGACACTATACAGCACTACATACCAGAACAACTAGACACAAGAACAGTTTTTTCCCGAATTCCATCATTTGCTAAACAAATAATTCCCTCAACACTGTCCAACTATTTACAAAGTCTGCACTACTATTACTATTAATCTTCTCATCACTCCTTATCACCCTCCCCTCCCTGTGGGATGTGCCTGTAACTTTGTCGCTTGTATCCTTTCGATTTATATTGACTGTTTCCTAGTATGATTTGATTGCTTATTGTACCCTATGTGTTAAGTTTGGGAAAAGAGAGGCTGAACCAGAGCATGAGTGCAACAATACTTTATTATAACAATAAAGGGCTGACCGTGCTTGCCACGCCTGGAACTGGCTCGCAGCGATCAGCAACTGGTTGGACCCCGCAGCCTGCTTTTATAGCTGGCTGCTGGGGAGAACCAACCAATGGGTGAAGGGGAGAACGCCCCCGCAAAGTGAATGGACCTGAGTGAGAACTCCTAGAGTCCTCAGGACATAACACCCCTTCCCCCCAGATGCGAACACGCATAGTCTTTGAGGTAGGCAGGAGGTTTATGTTGGCGCCCGGAACGGCGCAGCTCTGGAACGCTGACTGTCCGTTCAGAGTCTGTTGGGAAGGCAGAGCCGGGTAAGTGTCACCAACGTGCCCCTCGGTTCGGGCAGACCCGGGACTCGTAGGGTTGGTCACTGGGGACGTGCTCCTGTAGACTGGATCGGGCTGGTCCACTGTCTGGGCGCCGCTGTCCGTGTTCGGGCTATCAGGAATGACTGTTGGTGTGCACTGGTTGCCGGGAAGGATGTGGATGTGGGGTTGATGCTGAGACCTCCCGTCGCTTTGTGATTCTGGGTCCCTGCTCGTGTGGGTGCTGAGGCGCCTACGCAGCTGGTCCAGGTGCCTTCTCCAGACCCGGCCGTCCTCCAGTCTGACCCGATACGACCTTGGTCCGGTGATGGCCACGATCTCGCCCGGGATCCACAGGGGGTCTCCAGCGAAGTTCCTCGCGAATACTGGCTCCTGTAAGATAAAATGTCTAACCCCTGATGTGGAAGCGAGGGGAGAGTCAGGGCAGTATTGTGGGTGAAGTCTGTCCAATACAGTCCTCAGACGCCTGCCCATCAGGAGCTCAGCTGGGGACTTGTTGGTGACTGAACATGGAGTTGAATGCTGGCTCATCAGGAAACGCGAGAGTTTGTGGTGCCAGTCATCCTTGCTGAACCTAGCCAGGGCTTCTTTAGTGGTCCTGACGGCCCTTTCAGCCAATCCGTTACTGGCAGGATGAAATGGGGCTGTTAAGATGTGGCGGATACCCAGGTTGGCAGCGAAACGGCTGAACTCGGTTGATGCGAACTGTGGGCCACTGTCGGAGACAATGGAGTCGGGTAGCCCGTGGGTTACAAACAGGCGTGTTAATACGTTGGTGATTGCTTGTGTGGTGGTCGTGGATAGCTGTGCTACGTCAATCCATTTAGAATAGGCGTCCACGACCACTAGGAACATCTTCCCATGCAAAGGGCCAGCCAGGTCGATGTGAATTCTGGACCACGGAGCGCTGACGCTCTCCCATTTAGTAGGGGTGGCAATAGGAGGAGCAGGACGGGATTCCTGGCAAATGTTGCAGGAACTTACCCATCTGACAACGTCCTCATCGAGGCCTGGCCACCATATGTAGCTGCGTGCTAATGCCTTCATTCTCACGATGCCAGGGTGTCCCTCGTGCAACGCCTCCAGGACTCGGGTACGCAGTAAGGTCGGGATGACCACTAGAGTGCCCCACAGTAGACAGCCCTGCAAACTGGATAATTCCTGCATGCGGGTCTTGAAAGGTGAGAATTTGTTTTCAACATTGCCACCCGGCCACCCCCTCCTCACCCAGTCGAGCACCTGGGCGAGCATTTTGTCTGCCTTGGTTTTAGCAGCAATGTCAAGGGCAGTGATGGGGAGGTCCAATTGGGTCACCTCGAAAATAGCGTGGACAGGAGCAGGGTCTTCAGCCGGAGCCGGCAAGGGACAGCGGCTGAGAGCATCAGCGTGGGACAATGTTTTACCTGGCCGGTGTATGAGTCTGTAAGAGTAGGCTGCTAGGAAGAGGGTCCATCTCGTCATCCTAGGAGAAAGGACTTGAGGGGTCTGTTTGTCCCCAGCTAGTAGACCCAGGAGGGGCTTGTGGTCTGTGACCAGCTCGAAAAAATGGCCAAAGAGAAATTCGTGAAATTTTTTCACTGCTGCAACAGCCGCTAGAGCTTCCTTATCGATCTGGCTGTAATTACGCTCTGTTGCAGAGAGCGTCCTGGAGAAAAAGGCAATGGGAGCCTCAGCGCCATTGGGAAGCCTGTGGCTTAATACTGCCCCAATTCCAAAAGGGGATGCATCTGCTGCCAGCACTAAAGGAAGGTTGGGGTCGAATTGAATAAGTACCGCCTCTGACGTGAGTAGTGATTTCACAGCGTGAAAAGCATGGTCTTCTTTGTGCCCCCAGTGCCAAGGTGACTTTTTATCCAGTAATCTGTGTAGGGGTTCAGCTACTGATGCTTTATGGGGCAAGAAAGACGCGTAAAAGTTTAATAGCCCCAAGAAGGCCTGTAGTTCAGTTTTGGAGGTTGGAGTGGGTGCCTCGTGAATTGCCTTAACCTTGGACTCCAGGGGGTGAATGCCTGAGGCGTCAATTTTATAGCCCAGAAAGTCCACCTGTCTAGTGGCAATGGCGCATTTTTCTTTTTTCAATTTGAGGCCATGCTGTCTGAACCTCTCTAACACTGCTCGAACTCTCTGGAAGAGTTGGGGTCTGTCCCTGGCCGAGACTAAGATGTCGTCGAAGTAGGGTACTACTCCAGGGAGGCCCTGTAAAATCCGCTCCATGAGGGATTGAAAGATACCTGGGGCAACACTTACGCCAAATTGGAGACGCTTGCATCAGAAAGCACCCCTGTGAGTGACAATGGTCTGGAGTTCCGCTGTTTGGTTGTCAACAGGGAACTGTTGATATGCTTGAGACATGTCCAATTTGGCAAAAATGCTGCCAGGTTCAAAAGTGTGTAATAAATGCTGAATGACAGGCACTGGGTAAGCGCTAACTTGTAGAAACTTATTGATTGTGGTCTTGTAGTCCGAGCAAATTCTCAGGCTACCGTCTTTTTTGAGGGGTGTGACAATGGGCGTCTCCCATTTGGCGAAATCTGTTGGCTCAATGACCCCTTGTTTTAATAGTTTATCCAATTCAGCATCTAGTTTTGGCCGAATAGCGAATGGGACCCTACGCGGTTTTAGCCTGATTGGGACTGCCTGGGGGTCGACTGAGAACGATATTGGGGTACCGTTATAACATCCCAGCTCATCGCTGAATACATCTGAGTAATCAGCGAATAAGGAGTCAGTGTCTGAGGTTGAGACAGCATGGACTCCTGTTAGCCCTAGGCCGAGATGGGGAAACCAATCGAGCCCCAATAAGGTAGGGAGATTGCCGTTAACTACCACTAGAGGTAGGTGACCTTTAAAAGCTCTAAAATTGACAAGGAACTTGCCTCTGCCGATTACAGGAATGGTCTTCCCCTGGTAGTCCTTCAGGCTAAAATGGCACTTCTGGAGCCGGCTAGTGGTCAGGCTAGGCTGAAGCCTCTTGAGGGTGTTCCACGAGATAATTGAGAGCGCTGACCCTGTGTCAACCTCCATGCGGCACGGTTTACCTTCTAAGGAAACGGAGAGAGAGATTTTACTAACAGTGTGGCAAGTGTGCTTGGCACGGTGGTGCGTGCGACAGTTCAATACTTGCCTCTGCGGCCCCGAGTGTGAGAAGGGGGGGTGCCTTTGTGTTGAGCTTTGAGGGGCTTGGCAGACTCTCGCGATGTGCCCCCTTTTATGGCAGTTATTGCAGGTGGCTCCTTTGAACTTGCAGGTGGCCCTCAGATGAGATCCACCACAGGCTAGGCACAGGGTGATGTGCTTGGGTGGACCGATGTTTTCTTGTTTGGCTCCTACCTGTGGCCGTCTGTCGTTGGAGAGGCGGTGGACGTCATTTTCATCACTCAGGGATTCCTCTGCTACCACCTCCTCGGAGTGGACTTGAATTGACGTCAGCTTGGCAGTCGGGCCATGGATTTCGGTGGCTGAGTGCGCTTCCAGTTCTGCTGCTAAGGCCTCCTCGACTGCTTGTGCGAGATTGAGGTCTTTTTTCGCGAGGAGGCGCCTTTGAAGGTGTAGGTCCTTGACCCCGCAGACTAGTTGATCGAGGAGCATGTCCTCCAGGTAGGTTCCAAACCCACAATGCAATGCTGCTGTTCTGAGGGCAGCCATATACTGATTAATGGTTTCCTTGTCCACTTGCTTCCTCATACGGAAGGTGAATCTCCTGGCAATCTGTGAGGGCCTGGGGGAATAGTGGTTAGTGAGGATTTCAAGTAGCTCTGACCAAGGAACGTTTTTCAACTCACGTGGAGCCACGAGGGCTGTGGCAGTATCGAAGACGATGGCTCCACAGTAGATCAGGAAATACGATTTTTTCCGATGCTCTCCAGCATCAGCCAGCCCAATTACATCGATATAATGGTTAAAACGGTTCTTGTATGATTCCCACTTCTCCTCATCCGGTTTGAACGCTGGGAAGACTGGATTGGAGTTCATGGTGATGGGGCCGGTAGAACAACCTGTGGACAAAATCTCTCTGGGACAGCAGAAAAATGTTCTATTGCCTGTGGCAGGCAAGTGATTTCAGCTCTGGAGAGGCTTTTCGCAATCCTCTCTCTCTCTCTGGGTTAGCCACGTTTGGCCGTCAGCCGTTGGCGGCGTTTGAATTCGCGCCTGTGTGGGCGTCAGTGACTTGACTACAGCACCGTGCTGTGCCTTTTAGGTTTGAAATTCAAATGACAGCCGTTTGAATTTCGCGCCTAAACAATGAGCGGCTGCGGCTCGCAGCGCTTCACTTTCCCTGTAGCTGGGCTAACAAGCGGCTACAGACGCTTCTAACTTTTCGTTCTGACCGCTCTCTCTGGCTGCGGATCAGTGTTCGCTTCTATTGCTTGCTGGCCGCTTTCTCTGTCAGTGGACCAGCGTTTGCTCTTTTTGTTTGCTCTTTTTGCTTGCTGACCGCTCTCTCTGGCTGCGGATCAGCGTTGCTCTTATCGCCGGCCGATCGCTCTCTCTGGCTGCGGATCGGCGGCTAGTGACTCAGCGGTTGCATGGTGCTTCTGGTAGCCATCCCACCTTCGTCGCCAGTGTTAAGTTTGGGAAAAGAGAGGCTGAACCAGAGCATGAGTGCAACAATACTTTATTATAACAATAAAGGGCTGACCGTGTTTGCCACGCCTGGAACTGGCTCGCAGCGATCAGCAACTGGTTGGACCCCGCAGCCTGCTTTTATAGCTGGCTGCTGGGGAGAACCAACCAATGGGTGAAGGGGAGAACGCCCCCGCAAAGTGAATGGACCTGAGTGAGAACTCCTAGAGTCCTCAGGACATAACACTATGACTATTATTAAGTATTGTACCTTATGATTCTTGACTCTTGATGAATGTATCTTTTCTTTTATGTATACTGAGAGCATTTGCACCAAGACAAATTCCTTGTGTGTCCAATCACACTTGGCCAATAAAGAATTCTATTCTATTCTGTTTATATTCTCTACTCTAAAGGACATATTGCTAAATCCATCCCATTCTGCTCCAAAAGGACAACATTTCAAGCATGTTAATGCTTTCCCTGTTATAAGGATAACTTTTCATTCAGGCTTTGGTCTTGAAGGAACGTTAACCAGATCAATCTGCTCTCACATTTCAAATTTCAAACTCTAATTGATCTGTGTTTTCTTTGAATCTTAAATCTCCAATGTGAACAGAAGAAGGATTGCATTGCATGCATTTGGTATACTTTATAAACTAAAACTAAAATGGCTGTTACTAATTCTACAGCTTTCATTCAATTTTGCTGCTAAGTATTGATTATAGAAAGATTATATAAGCATCATCTTACATGCATATTTCATTGTTTATTAAACATTTGCAGAGGAATAGCACCAGGTAAATGATAGAGAAAAAACAGGTTTCTAAAATATGATTTGTATATATGTTATGCAGACTGAAATAGAAGTTAGCAGAATCTGGAACCAGGTAGATGTATTTAATACCAACTGAAGTTTTAGAATCCTAGTAGAAATGCAGGCTGTAAAGTCTTATTGAAATGGAGTGCCACTTAAAGTTTAGGAAAGATTATAGTAGAATGAATAATGGCCAGCCATGGCAGTCACTATTTCTGTGATTAGCATAGAAATCTTATTTTAAGATTCATTTCAAGCATCATTTTTTTAAGTCAAAGAAAAGCGACAGTCTTAGCTGGGGTTGGAGTACCACTGTGCTGTAGCTTGCAGCTCATCAAAGTTTCCATTAGGAAAGAAGCTTTTTCACACCCTTGTAATTCTTACATGCTGCTTCCTCTCATTCTACAGCTCCATTCAATATTTCAAATGCTTATTCCAGGCTTTCTTTATAGAAACCAGCTCATGAATGAAAATTTTTGATTAGCAGTAGCTCTTTTCTTAAACATTGCTGCAGGCAGTCATTTTGACTGTGTGCATGAACCCTTCTAATTTTTTGTTATAAAGGACGTACTCAAATATATTTTGGGATTAGCCTTTTATTTATTTAGTGTCCCCATGCAGATCATAGAAGCCTCATTTAAAATTATTTTTCTGGAAGAAACAAAGAACACAAAACAAGAGAAATACAAGCCATAAGAGAATGTAAATTAGGTCAGTGGAATCAGAGGATGTTTGTATTAGGCATTGATCTCCCTCAGTAAACTGATTTCTTTCAAAATTCTTGAACCTCAGGAAGAACAGCCTGGCCACATACTTTGTCTCCCAAGATTCAGTTTTATTCAACAACACGGTTGAGTTTCCAACATCTTTTAATTAACTCCCACTTAGACAGGTTTGGGGCCAGCTTCTTACACTTGCATCTGGAGTAAGCCTTGCTAAGTTGACAATTCTAAATAAAGATAATTGAGCAAAGTTTTTAGAATTTATAAATGTATGATTTGTAATGATTTATAAATGTAAGTAAATGAAAGGGAATTGCATCTTGCTGTGGGAGGTGTCACATACAATACATGGTGAGAAATGAAAGAAGAGAGAACAACAGTTTGATAGATTAAGAGATAGTTCACCCAAATTCTATACACCCAAGCACCAAGAAATAGAAACATTATATAAGAAGATAATATGAATGAATCTTTCATTCAAACACATACTTCTATGGTTACCACACTGAAAATACATTGGATATCCATGACAGTTTAAACAGAGAAGTCTATTAAAGATATAAATATTCTTAGAATCTTAGAATCCAAAAGACAAGCTCAGAATTCAAAAAAATGTTGACAGACTTGAACATGGGCCCTTAATGTGGAGAAAAATGTGATTTTACATTTAGGTAGGAAAAACCAAAGGTAGAAGTACAGATTAGGTGAAATCTGGCTCAAAACAGTAACTGTGAGAGTGACCTTGGAGTCCTAGTGAATGATCATCTAAATACAGTATGAGCCAGCAATGTGTAGCAGTAGCCGAAAAAGCTAATACAATCCTTGGTTGTATAAACAGAGACTTAGACTAAAAATCACGTGAAGTATTAGTACTGCTTTATAAAGCCTTAGTAATACTACACCTGGAATACTTTAGTTTTGGTCACCACATTACAAAAAAGATGTTGAGATTTTGGAAACACTACAAACAGCAACTAGGATGATTAAAGGCCTGGAGACAAAAACATATGAAGATCGGTTGCAGGATTTGCCTAGTCTATAGAAAAGAAGGACTGGGGGACATGATTGCAGTATTCCAGTATTTGAAAGGTTGCCACAAAGAGTATTGTGTCAACTTATTTTTCAAAGCACCAGAGAGAAGGACAAGAAATACTGGATGGAAACTAATATAGGAAAGAAGAATGCTGGAATTAAGGAAAATCTTTCTGAAAGTGAGAACCAATGGAACAGCTTGCCATTAGAAGTTGTAGATCTTTCATCACTGGAGGTTTTTAAGAAGAGACTGGACAGTCACTTCCATGGAATGGTATAGGGTTTCCTGCTTGAGCAGGGGGCTGGACTAGACCTCAAAGTTCCTTTCCAGCTCTATTCTGATTGAGTGATTGATTGAATCACTATTATGCAATAGCTACAGAGGTTAATATGTTCACAAGAGACACAGATTTTAATTCAAACTGAAAGATGACCATCCAGCATCAGTGATATGGTCCTTGTATCTTGTTCTTCCTGAAAGAAAAGTCTTATATTGAACAAAATAACACAAGATCATAAAAACAAGAATTATAGGACTGCTCCATTTCACTTAAACTATCTTCCTTACTATCCTAAACATCTTGCTATATCATGAAGGGCTCCCTGTGTGTGTATCTCTCTGTGTGAACAGAAATGGATTTTTTGCTGTTGTTGGTCAGAACTTCAATGCATCACCTGGGGTCTTTGAACTGTAACTGATTCTAATATATTATATCAGATAATATACTGACTCAATCAGATGTACACCGAATTTTCTGAAATATACACTCTAAAGTATATGAGACAGTCCAGCAAGGTGAACAAAGTAAGCTATCCACTGCAATGTGTTCCTGTAACGTCCTCAGAAATGATAATAAAATGTGATGATATTTACCTGGATAAGAAAGTTTAGTATCATATGATGTTCATTAGTGGTGGGATTCAAATTTTTTTACTACTGGTTCTGTGGCCATGGTTTAGTGGGCTTGGCAGGGGAAGGATACTGTAAAATTTCCAGTCAGAGGTGGTACTTGCTGGTTCTTCAAACTACTCAAAATTCCCGCTACCGATTCTCCAGAACTGGTCAGAACCTGCTGAATACTACTTCCGATGTTCACATATTATTAACAAACATTGTATCAGAGTTCCATATACTACAGTAGTGACAAGAAATGTTTTAGCAAGCATTGCATCTTTTTAATGTCACTATGTATTCAGTATCAATGAAAAACTATAGATGGGTAATTTTACTTCATTCCAATTAGATTTCAGCCAATTACCCTTGAACTGTACGTGGCAAATTGGTCCTGCTGTATTCTTCCAGATGAAAAGAAAAATTAAAATCAATGGTTGAAATGTTTGCAACTATATCTCTTGCTTTGGTTGTGATGAAATCAATTTTTGCTTCCAGAAAAATAATCAGAGTCAGAGGTGACCACCTATAATGCATATTTTGGAAAATATACTTTCTTCTGGAAAATATAACAAAATCATGTAACTAACAATACAGTGTCACTACCAGTAGAGTTTATTGAGTCAGTGACCAGCAAAATGTATAAAATGTCTAAAGTATTAAATGATCCATTATCTACTGGGTCATTCTTTCAGAGATAGTCCATTACCTAAATGGAGAAACAGAATGATTACCAAAAAAGGGGGGGCGGGGAATGGGAACAGGAAAGACTTCTGACTTCCTGCCAGCTTCCCCATTGACTAAAATGTGGAGCGCTGGCAAGGATAATTGGATATCACAATTGCATGACAATGGTTGATTCAGGACACATTGTAGCAGTCAGAAGTTTGCAAATACCACTGGTCTGAAGATACTTGGAATTTCAATTCCACAGGAAGTAATGGCTGCCAGACTTTACACATTTTTAAGTTTGAGGTATCTTGAGTCGCAGACAGTTGCTTTATGATGTATAGATAGTCCTCAACTTACAAAAGTTCATTTAGTGACTGTTCATAGTTACAATGGCACTGAAAAAAATTACTTATAGCCATTTATCACAATTACATCCTTTGCAGCATCCTCATGATCATGTGATCAAAATTCAGATGGTTGGCATATTTATGACCATTGCTGTGTCCCAAGGACATGTGATCACCTTTTGCAAACTTCTGACAAGAAAAGTCAGTGGGGAAGCCAGACTCATTTAACAACTGGGTTACTAGTGGCAAAAAAGTTGTAAATTTGGGACAAAACTCAGTTACAAATGTCTCACTTACAAATGTCTCACAACAGAAACTTTGGGCTCAATTGTGGTCATAAGTCAAGGACTATCTGTACTATTTTGGCCAATTACAGGGTACATAGAGACAAATAGGAGAGTTTTACTACTATGCAGACAGTCACAAAAGTAAAATCAAATGGATGATATAATATATCAACCAAACAAAAAGATTCTATAATAAAAGTGTAACATAAACTATCATAATGATAAATTAATAAACTGTGCAAATATAATAATACTCTGTGATAGTTATCTTGTTTTAGGTGACTATAAATGCTACTATATGGAGTAGCATTTACAGTCACCTAAAACAAGATAACTATCACAGTTACAAGATTTATATTAAAGCTGAAGTGAAAATATGTCAGTGGAAAAATAATTTGTATCTTTATATTCTAGATTAGAATAAAATCTTCAGACCTAGCAATGCAGTGAAATCTAGAGCAGAAAAATTAAAAATGGATTATTCTACAAAAATGAGACAACAAATATCTAACAGCTACTCAGATAGTAGAAAGAATCCAGTGCTCTTACTCTTCGGTGGATATGCAGGTAGAGGATTATAATGATATATGCCAATGTTTTCAAAAGTTGGTAATTTTAAGATGTATGAACTTCTATTTACTGAATTACCCAGCTAATATGAAAAACATTTATATATGGCAATCTTAGTCACATTTGGCAAAATTGGGAATAGGAGTAAAATCCTTAATTTTTTAAATGTGAATTTACATAACATTTATTTTCCATCCTATCTATGAATCAAACAGAACAATCCCTTGCAATATTCAGTTCCACAGGAGTTTCAATTATTAAAGGTAATGTTTTAGCAGTAACACCTTTTTTTTAAAAAAAAATAGAAGTATATGATAGATCTAAAAGATAGACTCAAACAATCATTACAGATTTATTGATTGTTGCTGTTATTTTGCTGGTTTAAACCAGATGCTTCTCAATTTTAGCCACCTTCTCAAGGACCTGGGACAGGAATTGTTGTTGTTTGAAAGCAAAGGCATTGTTGTAGAATGTAAGCTGTTCCAAGTAAAGCTGCCTATTTTTTATGGGAAAAATAATTCAAAGAGCATGTATGAGTAGCAGTTTTGCAATTAGATTTTTGGTCATTATACTGATTGCTCAAAAGAAGAACCAGGTTTTCAGAATATTAACACTAAAATTGCAATTGGGCTGTGAGAGATAAATGGAGAGGCAATAATTCTAAAGTCACACAATTGTCTTATCAACCACCTGGATTCCAGAGCAAAATGTCTCTTGAAACATTGAAAAATGGCAAGAAGGAGCAATGTGTTTTTATATTATGAAATGAGGCTTTATATTATGAATAGAAGGACAATAGCCAAATTGGTGTAGTAGCTAAGATGCTGACCTAGAAACCAGTAGACTGTGACTTTTAATCCCGCCTTAATCAACTGAGTGACTCTGCATCAGTCACTCCGTCTCAACCCAACTCACCTCGTAGGTTAGTGGTTGTGGCAAAAAGAGGAAGATGGAGTACTGTGTATCATCTTGAGCTACAGTATTTATAAAGTAGTAAAGGTGGGATAAAAATCTAAGTAAATAAAAATAAAAGACCATCCACAGAAGACAGACAAAATATGAATAAATGCTCCCAGGTTTCTGCCAGAGAAGAACATTGCAAAGATAATTGTTTGCCTTACAATTGGATACATCTTTCAGTGTTTTTTAAAAGAAAGAATAACAGCTTATGATTTGTTTTAGATAAGTCACCAAAATGATAATAGGTGCAAATCAAAAGCACTGTTGTCCTTTAGCCAGAGATCTCTGAATATTTTGGTAGTGATCCTTTTTCATGTGTTAACCTTTATGAGTGAATAGAAAGATTACAAGAAAGATCAAAGTGTTGAATGAAAAAGCATTGCAACTCTCAGCTGCACAATTTCCACATTCATATTTATATTCTCTATATAATGTATGTTCCTTTTATCCTATATTTAAAATAGAATTCATTTTCTTTCTGTCCAAAGTATGCAAAAGCACATAAGAGCAAAAGGTATTTTTCTAAATTCATTTTAATAATTTATTTGGATTCCTAGTAACATGATATCCCAATGGCTTTGCAGAATTTTCTACTTTTACTATTTTCAGTTTGTATCAGCCAGTTGCAGCCCACCCCTGGGCACTGAGATTACTAAGTAGATGATGAAGATGGTGGTGGTGGTGGTGGTGATTGTCTTGTGGCACTAGTGATGCAATTCTAAATACATCTATCTGAGAACAATTTTCTACTACCTGTAAAAATAATTTTGACTTACCTCTGAGTCAATACATTAAGGAATGCTTCTTTTTAGTAAAAGCTAGAAAGCTGGATCAGTCCCTTAGTGATTATTCACTTCCTTTTCTCTAAATCTGTTCACCTTAAATCCCAAAGATAATTACAACAACAGCACAATGCTTTAAGAAAAGCTTGTTTTCTCTGCTGTCTGTTAATAAGACACATTCTGAAGGTGAAATTCCCAGAAGTTATTTAATCATAATAGTTATGTATGTACACTAAGTAGGCAATAAGCAAGCAAGTGGAGGTGGGGTTTTTTTACAGGTAGTCGTCTAAAATAGATACAGAACTCAATAATATAAAAATCTAGTTTAAAGATCAAACTATGTACAGAATTATATCCATGCTGAGGTGCTGAAGCTTTCCAGACCCACTTAGAATATTTCCATAAATCACTAAAGTAAAAAATAGTTTATCAAAGTAATAGTTTATCAATTTCAGAATGAATTTTTATTGATACATTGACTGATTCAATGTTTGAATGTCAGGTTCAGGAATGGGATTTCCTTGGCTCATGACATAAACATTACAAGAAAATGGCAGATTTATTAAAGACACTTTGAATAATTATTTATGGAAATAATCAGAAAATATATGTATGGAATTAGAAGGAAAAGCATACACAACAAGCAGTGGGTTTAGTTTTTTTTTTTTTAGTGAATCAGGCAGAAATAAATTAATTTTGTCTGTCTTGCGTCAGGTCTTCTAAATCAGTGATAAAATTAGCAAGCACCAATTGCTGAAAAGAAAGGTTAAACTATTGTGGGTCCTTCTGTTTGCTATAGCCAAATCAAATGTTATGCAGGAGAAGAATCAAGAACTGACATATATAAATATGTAGCACCCTCCTTGTGACATTTAAATGCCGTATCTCAGACAGAAATACATCAAGCTGTTCCCTTTGTATAAAGTGAATTATGAAAGAGCCTGATTAACAAATTATACAAGTGTGCTTTTCTGGCATATGTGGCATAAAAACAATCTAGCCACTCATAAGTCATATATTCACAAGATAGAGAGTGAGGTCACATGATGTGCAACTTTGCTTAAAATAAGCAGAATTTTGGATGGAAAATTACTAGTGCTGCATTGTTTCTTCAGAGACAAAGAAAAATTACTAATAAACAAAATAGTGACAGATATGAACGTAAATACTTTATCATCATGTCCAGGGATACAATTCAACCATATAACTGGTTTGGGAAATGCGTGCTCTGCATTTAAAAAAGCTAATATTTGCCTTCAATTGCAGCTGAAGAAAACAGCTGAGGCATGGCAAACAGCTCTGCCACGCAAATCAGCTGTGCTCTAACAAAAAGACATAAAGCACAGGAAAGAGCAGAGGTGGGTTGGTGGACACACATGCTCACCAGAGAAAACCAGTTTGGAGAAAGCTGACTGTTGGAACAAGGGGTTCGCCCGAACTGGTCCAAACTGGTTTGAACTGGCAGAATCCCACCCCTAGTCATTTTCTTAGGAGATGCTGTAGTTGAAAATACTTTTATCACACCCTGCAGTTACTGAATTATTTGCAGGACATCAACAACTTGGAATTTCTGCAGCAATGTAGCTTTATTCTCAACTTATCCTTTATTGATTGATTTAATTTTATTTCTCTATGTACTGTTTTCCTCCCAGAAGAGCTGAAAGTGGTTTTCAAGGGATCAATAAAAACAGTATTAAATAAAACCATTGCCATAAAGCTAAGAATGCTTAAAAAGTATGAAACAAACTTTTTTTAAAAAAGTAAAATAACAGACAGTCCAAGAGATAACTTTCCATAATGTTCTTGGAGTGATAGGAAATATGATGATTATAATAACTACACCAGAAAGGTGTAGTTATTTTATTTAGTTAGTTATTTTCAAGGAAATTATAATTCAGGTGAAATAGAAACAGTTGCTGGATCTTCTGTTAGGTACTGAGAAGCTAGGAGCACTAAAAATAAAGTCTCAATAAAAATATAAACAAAATTATATAGAAAAAAATATCTACAGAGAGAAAATGCAATTCTTCATGGTTTTGTGAGTTTCAGATATGAAGGTGTCATTGTAGAAGATGATGATATACTACTTTAAGCCTTTGTGGCTGATAGAAATACTGAGATAAAGTTAGCCTGAGAAAATAGAGGGATAAATGTAATAACAAGATGTATTCTGGGAAGTTAATTGTAAAGCTGGCTGAGGCTGCTCCATATATTCTATCCCAAAGCAGCTACAAGGACAATCCTTTTTTCCAAGGATAAGTCTTTTGTAACTAGAACAAGAAATACAAACAAAAGGATAATAAAACCAGAGTTGCAGATGTAATTGTAAAAAATTGAAGTATAGATCCTATAAGCATTCAACTCACCAGTAACTTGGATCACTCCAACTTCATCAAGGTATAAGGGCAACTTCTCCTCAAATCTTTTTTAAGCTAGCTATCCCAAAGAAGAATTAAAGGAGTATGGGGAGACGATGGGGATATTGAAAGTTTTATTGTATTATGAGAATCTCAGGAATGTAATACTCTATTTCAATATACATGTTATGAAGAATAGGTCAGAAGAAATGTAATATGAGCTACCAGGATGACTGACCTATCTGATTCAGTCTGTGACTAGGAACAGAATTCTAAGGACTAAGGCACAGATTGTTAGCACTGATGTCTAATCTATCAGAATATATCAAAGTGGACATATAAACTTTGTGAATAAAAAACTGATGCTTTTTATTCAGTCACAGAAAATATGTATTTTTAAACAGCAATTTGGATATTTGGGCATTATACATGGTTTTTGTGAAGGCAAAGACAACATCCACAATCGCAAGAAGGTTAACACTTTTATTAACTGAATGACTGGCTGCCATGGTAACCACTAAACTGTTTGGATCGGCTGACAGTAGTGAGCAACAGTTGATGCCATCTAACAGCTCCCCTTTATATCATTTGCTGTCAGATGGCTCAGCCAATAGGAACGAACTTCAGTTCCCACTCAACACTCCTCCCCACCAGTCAAGCACATATGCAGTCATTGAGATAGGTGGGGTGTTCCTAGCCCGGCCCAATATACGCAGTTTGGCTTGTACAGCTGGCAAGGAAGGATCACTTGCAGGACCTGCAGTCACCGGCGGGGGCGTCATTGGACCTTTCTCCATGGCTGGCTCAGAATCAGGCGGGGGAACTTCAAATGGTAGGTCGACCTCTGGTGGCTCATTGACTGTTGTTTTGCACCTTGGCATGTCGGCCTCTTCAAGTTTGTGTTGTTGTGCACTGGCCAGCTTGCTATCTGATGGGCCCTCTGGGGTCTCGACCCAATACCCTCTCACATGGTCTATATGTCGGCGCCATACTCAGCCATCTGACAAACTTATTTTATATGATTTTGGCTCTGTGACTGCCAATATCTTACCCGGCAGCAACAACAATTACCCAAGAAATTTGAGGCGTAAACCAAATCCCCAACCTAGAAAACCCTAACTCCTCTAAAGGAATCTAATGGAATGATTGGGGCATAACTGGGGTGGAGTCTGTCCATGTTATTGCTCAACTTCCATTCCATTAAAAACTCTGGTGGGGGGGAGAGAAGGTGGAGCCTCCTTGCTGACGGACCATAGATCACAACTGTCTGTGGCTATGGTCTGTGCTCTTTCATTGGAGAGCCCTGATCATTATGATTGGGGGCTGAAGCTGCCTTGGAGGGGTGGTGAAGTAAAGGGAAGCTGCAAGCCAGGTTGAGGGGAGCCGCATCTCTCCCCCCCCCCGGTCTTGGTCTTTTTCCTCCTGAAGACGACTGCAGCAGTGGTTTAAAATGGCCACCCTGAAGAGGAGGACTCAGCTGGATTAAGATTTGTGCATCTGAACCAGACAACTGGGCAATACAACTAAACAAAAGTACCCCGGGCTTAAGGTAACATTGAATTTTTAAGAAAAGTGAGTGGCGAAATTACAAAGGGACAGGGAAAAAAAATAAGAAAATATTTTTGACAGCTAAGTGGGGCTTTGAACTGGGAAAGGAAGAAGCTGGAACTAAAGATTTAACTAAATTGGACTAAAATATTTTGGGAATAAACAGGCATAAAATAAAGCTGTACTTAAGATTGTCAAATAATAATAATAATAAAGTTTACAAATTGGAGACTGGACTGTGCTGGAATATTGAGGTTCGAAAAACCCTAAATAAAAAAAATAAGGGAAAAGGGTGAAGACTTTGTATAATGGAGAATGCCACCTTTTGACAAAAACTTGAGCTCAAACAAAAAGGAAAACATCCTGTTTCTGAATGAACTTGTGTGGATATAACATTAAAGAAATATTGAAACAAAGTAAGAATCTTAGAAAGTGAAAGCAGAACCAGAATAATGAAAAAAGCAAGGAAAGACTGACTGTGGGATTGATTGATGTTTTTGGTATAGATCCTGGGCTGGAATAATTGAGAACTTTAGAAAATTGATAGAAGAAAGAAGAAAAGTAAAAGTGGGTTGTTGTTTTTTGTGGACTTTAATGATAATAAAATATAAGAGTGTGTAATGACGATATCTCTTCGGGAATTAAAAATGGAAGAAAAATATGAGAGAATTACTACAGGAAAGAAGCGAATCACTTTGATCTGTGTTAGAAAAAATGGAAATGGCAATTGTAGAACAAGAAGAAAGAGCTTCAGAAGAGGAAGAGTTGACTCAAGAAGAACACATTTTAAATAGACAATTAACACAAAGAACACTACAAAGAAGTGGGGAAAGAAGGAAGGTTAAAAAGTTGAGATTTAAGAATGCAATCAAAAGGGGAAATACCTGTGAAGTCAGGAAAGGCAGAAAGACCCAGCAGAAAAGGGGAAAGGAAGATACTAAGAAAGAGAGGGATATAAACTGGAATGAGAAAAGATATGGGGAAAAGAGGGGGAGGAGAAGCAATAAGACACAGGTGCATGAAATAAATACGGAAATAGTAAAATGTTGAAAAGAAATTGGTTTCTCAGAGATAATGGTTGATGAATTAAAAAGGGGATTCTGCAGGGTGACAAGGGGTAATAAGAATATTTCTGCAATTAAAAATATTTAGAAAATAGGGTAATATAGATACTGATAACTCTTATTAAAAATCAAGGGGGGAAAATATGCTGTGGAATCCAAATGAAAAGATGTAATAATTATTATTGTAAATTCTTAAAAATAATGGTTTATTGGGAATCAAGATGAGGTGTCACACTCAAAGCAGTAATGGGGGGAACCCTATACTTTTTTTTTCTTTAGTGTTAAAATTTGTATTAATCTAGAATTTATAAAAAGAATGTGTAATGGAAAGGGAATATGACAGACTAAATAACCAACTAAATTAATAAGTTAATATAGACTATTAAAAGCAAGGAGAGACATTGGTAACTTTTTTATTATTATTATCATTATTATTAGGCAAACACATATTGTTTATCTTTATTTTTAAAATAAAGATTAAAGGATTATATTTGAAATAATTGAAATGAAACAAAAAGATGTTTCGATTGAGATTAATGAAAGAGGCTAGAATTAATGTGTTTGTTTCTCTCCTTACTGAAAATTTGGAATGGAAAAGGTAATAATAGAATTAAGTATACATATATGAATGTATAATTGCTGTCATATTTGTATGTAAAAGTGATGACCCGGAAATATGTTGTCCACTAAAAAGAGATTTTTGTTTTTAATGTGAAAAACTGAATAAAATTTGTTAAAAAAAACAACAACAACTCCGCTGGGGAATGATTGGTAACTGTACTGGGGATAATATGCTGCATTAACAGATATTTTGCTAGTTTAGAATTCCAGTCTTTGCTCTCTAATCACCCCAGCACTTTCTTGGCGGCCCTCACATCTCTCTCTGCCTGGCCATTAGAAGGCAGGTGGTAGTGCATGATGAGTGCATGCCTTATGCCTTGGCTTGCCAAGAACAACCCAAAAATTGCCGCAGTAAACTGTGGACCATTGTCTGACACCAGGATGTCTGGGAATCCATGGGTTGCAAAAAGGCAATCTAACACCTTGATAACCATATCAGATGTGGTAGTATGCATGAGGGTCAGCTCCACCCACTTAGAATAAAAGTCCACTAGAATAAGGAAAGTATGGCCTTGGAAAGGTCCTGCAAGGTCGATATGGACCCTAGCCCATGAAGACTTAGCAAACTCCCATTTGCCAGAGTCAGCAGTGGGTGGGGTAGCTCTAGAAACTTGCTATGCCTGACAAGTTCTAACTTTTACGGTGATGTCAGAGTCTATGCCTGGCCAGCAAACATAGCACTGGGCTAAAGCTTTCATGTGGGCCATTCCTGGATGGCCCTCGTCCAAACTATTCAATATTCTAGGTCACAGGTGGCTGGAGACTATCAGTCTGCATCCCCACAGCAGGCAGCCTTGCTGGGTGGATAAGTCATGCTGCTTGGCTCTGAAAGGCAGAAATTGGGCATCTAAAGAACCTTCCCACCAACCCCTTCTCACCCAGTCTAATACCTGTAAAAGAATAAGATCGTTAGATAAGGTTTTGCAATGTCTACGGTTGTGACAGGTAACTGATGATTGTCAATCAATAGTATTGCCAAAGAAGGTCGGGGTCTTCAATTTTGTCTGGCAAGTGACAACGGCTTAAGGTGTCTGCAAGTCCAAGGTGTTTGCCACCTTGTATGACAAGGTGTAGGAATAGGCACCAAGTAATAATGTCCAGCGGGTCATCCTAGGTGACAAAACAGGGGGACTTTGATGATCACCATACAGGATACCAAGTAGAGGTTTGTGGTCCATCACTAACTGGAACTGGTGGCCATACTGGAACTCATGGAACCATTTAACTGTGGAAACTGCAGCCAAAGCCTCTCTATCAATCTGGGAATAATTCCTTTCTGTAGCCAATATAATTCGTGAAAAGTAAGCTATTGGGGCTTCCAACCCACTTGGCAATGTATGAGCAAGAACAGAGCCTATACCAAAAAGAGATGCATTGTAGCATAGTACTTAGGGTAATTGGCTGTCAAATTCCACAAACTAATTGGTCAAGCAGCATGTCATTGAGTTCTTTGTAATGCCGCTGTTCAGAAGGCAGCCATATACATACTAATGGTCTCCTCTTCCACTTGTGCCCACCCCCCAAATGCATGTCACCTAGCGATTTGAGAGGGCTTGGGGGTGTAATGGTTACTAAGGATTTCCTGGAGGGCTTCCCAGGAAACTTATTTGACAGATTGTGTCACCAATAATGCGGTGGCAGTGTCGAAGACAGCTACTCCACAAAAACTTAGAAAATAAGCTTTTTTCCTATGATTCGATATGTCCACCAAATCAGTGGCATCTAGGAAACACTTGAATCTATTTATGTATAATACCAAGTCGCTGTTGTAGGATGAAAACATGGGAACGATGGAGAGGAAGACATCTCGTCAGCCGGCTGAGGTAATTCACGGAGTGCCTCGAACCCTTCTGGAATCTTTTGTGCCTTCACCGTGTCAATCCCACCTTAGTCACCAGTTTTGTGAAGGCCAAGACGATGTCCACAATCGCAAGAAAGTTAACACTTTTATTAACTAAGTAACTGGTTGCCGCGGTAGCCACTAAACTGTTCGGATCGGCTGACAGTAGAGAGCAACAGCTGATGACGTCTGACAGCTCCCTTTTATATCGCTCGCTGTCAGACAGCTCATCTAATAGGAATGAACTTCTGTTCCCGCTCAAATCTGCCGAATGTAACACTCCTCCCCAATTAAAAAAAATATTTAAATAATCCCTCAAATATCTTTCGGTCATATATTTCACCCTGCAAATGCCAATTACTTATATGCTCATGATCATATACGTAAGAGTAAGTATTAACTACTAACCATAATGATATATCCACAGTTGACCCTGAATCTATAGTAATTGCAGTAAAGCTATTTACCATTTATGCCCGCATGGTAATCATCATATTCTAAAAGAAGCTAAAATCACTCTCTCCCAACTTGGACTATCTCTCTCTATATCTCTCTCTATCTAGATAGGAATGAAAATGTATAAGGTAAACTGCCATTATGCTTTTAAGAGTAGAAGTATTGCTTGTTTGTATTTTAATGCACACCTCTACACACCTAATACACACTTCTACACAATCAAATAAATCATGGAACACTTCAGCATATTATTATCTTCTGTACTAAGAGAAATGCATAGGTTTGAAATAAACTTTTAATTCATGTAAGCTAGATGTAGAAATGCAGTAATCATCAGTTTCCAAGAGTATTTTTTTTTAAATTCTCTGCAAAACAACTGCAACTAAATATACCTGTTACTTATATTTAAATTTGTTTACCACCAGAGGAAGATTATTTTTAATCCATATTCATCCATCCATAGTAGCATGCTATTTTCTTTTGGAGTAAGCAACAGCACAATGAAAAGACATAAATAATCTGCCCTCTGTTGATGACACTACTCTGATAGCTGGAAATGCAAATGTACTGCGAGTTCTAATAAATAAAAGACAAGGAGCACAATGAAAAACTGGCTCTAAGATTAAATATGAAGAAGGCCAAACTAATGACAACAGGTGCAGTAATCAGCTTTCGAACAGAAAATGAAGATACTAAAATATCACTCCCTGCTCAATGTTGAGCCATTCATTAAGGATTCCAATTATTTTACATGTTATTTTCTTTACATACTAAACAACCTTCAAATCTGTATTAATGAGCTCCAAATTTGAAACCTACTCATTATTCATACACTCTCTTGATTTTTTTTAAAGAACCACATGTTCTGAACTTATTTTCTCCCATTCATATATTTCTTAAGTACTTAGTAAAAAATAAAAATCAGGTCTACACAAATCACTCTGCCCTACATATAATTGTAGTCCATTTCCCAGATGTGTTCACTTTCAGGCAGAATTCTTCTTCTGGAATGCTCAACAAATTTTCTTATATTTTTTGCATTTACTCTTCCTATAAGACCAGTGATGGCATTTTTATAATTTTTTATAATTTTGATAGTAATTTTATAATTATAATTATGAAGTCCAATTGCACTCTTATTAAATACATTAAATAAGACACACTGCAACTCCATGAGCAAATTGCATCCATATAATCCAGTTATTCTATCTACATTTGTTGGTATTCTGATAGCATTAATATTCATAGCATTCATTTCAGTTCTTTTTTTCAATATGCCATTAACATTTCTATACAATTTTTTAAAATTATTAATTCCAGTATTTCCTTTATATGATACTTTATTTATTTTATCTTTGCAACTTAACTCAATTAAGTCAGCTGGTGCTATTGATAATGACTGGCCAAAGATCACTCAACAAACTGCATGGACAAGTGGAGATTTTAAGTGGGACTGAATTGGATACCAATCTCAGTTCCCATGATATCTTACTTAGATAGATAACAAGTAAAAACAACAATTATATAATTGATTAAATATTTAACACAATTTTTTATCCCTGGTATTTCTTTTTGTTTCCATGGTTCCAAAACCCTCTTTTTCCAAAATGCTGAAGCCAAACTAGGCATGGTTCATTGATATCTGATTAATCCTAGTTTTCCTTCTTTCCTTTCCTTGATGACTTATATTTTTCCAATTATGTTATAAAACATCTTTTCTGGAAAGTCAACGGCTCCTTCTTTGCATTTTGCCATAATTGACTTACCAAATCACATTCCACCAATACGATTTCTAAATGTATACAAGATGGTCTTTTGTGCATTTTTCTAGTTATGGACCAGATCTCTGGGTGATGTCAGCTTGCTTCAAGCAAAATGAATCCCAGGAGGAAAATTCTTAAAAATTTAAAAATTCTTGTAGAATTGGAGGGGGGGGGGTGTTCTATGACATAAAACCCAGCTTTCTTTTCCTCAGTTCCTGCCTTGACTAAAACATTGGAAAGTGCTTGGTTTACATTAATTTGCTAGTAAACTCTCCAAAATAGAGCATCTCTTTTAAGCAACTATTCTCAACTAAATTTAAAAGCATCAACATAGAACAAATTATTTGGAAGAATACCAGAAGGCATATCAAATAAATGACACTTTGAAATGTTACAATACTGAAACATACAGGCAGCTTTGACTGAGTGTGAATTATATTACACAGGCAACTTTTCATAATTAAAGAGACTTATATTTTAGTCATCTTTCATCTGGATCACTGCAATGTGCTCTACAAGGGACTGCCCTGAGAATCATTAGCTACTCCCTAATGCAATGGCATGAATAGTTGTGGAAAAACCATGATATCCACATGTAATATCTCTGCTGTTCAAGCTAAACTGGTTACTGTTGGGCTTAAGGATACAGTCCAAGACACTGGTTGTTACCTATAAACACCTACATGATATTTAGATCTTTTTACTTGGGAGACTGTCTTGATGTCTGCCTAACCTGTAATATTTGACAAATTTACCATTCTACAAAACAAGGCCCCATCTATCTTATTAAAATAACATTATCTGACAGGACTTTGGAAATTGCCATCTATATACAGTAATAGCACTTGGCCTCTGGAATTGCAGTTTTCCAGAGAGCTAGTCTGACCTTTGCTGTTTTTAAGACAAATCTTAAAAATCTGACTCATTCCCCAGGCTAGGGCTTGGTATGGATCCATGGAAGGGTGGTTTTGTTGTTACTATATCTGCTGTTCTCCTATTTGGCTATCTTTCCCTTTTTATGGTTTTAATTAATGTACTGAGCTTTTATGTTTTTAATCTGCATATTGCAAGAGTTGTTCTAAGTGGGTAGCCTGAAAATATGATAAAGTATAGGTAAACTGCTGTTTTCATCAACCAGATGCCTTAGATTGTCCCATAGTAGAACAAATTCAATTAAAGTAAGTGCAGATTGCATTGAGAAAAAGTACATTAATCTGATTTTTAATTATTCCATCTAGTGTTTACAAGATAACATCCTTTACTTCAAATGTTTTCAAAGCATGGTTTAAAAATAATGTTTGTTGATTATATTATATTAATGCATTTTAATTCATTGATCTGGGTGGAATTCAGGGAAAAATGAGCAAAGTTGGACTAGAATTTATCACTGATTAATTAGCATACATTCAGCTGAAGCTTTGATGGTTTTTGTTCTGAATTTCTTCTTCAAAAATTACATCAATATGAAAAGCTTGGTTACAGCACAATGTTCCCCTCAGAACTGATTGTGTAGAACTCAGTACAAATTCAGAAACACCATGTAAAATTTTAACAAATATCAAGCTACAAAATTAATGGTTAAACTAATATGGAACTTTCTTTAAAATAAATATCACTTTACCCAATTCTTTCTTTTTGAGTTCTATTACCCATCGAGTGGGAAGTTAGACTCTATCACATTTATGCCCAAGAAATATCCTCAATAATTTATTTATTCAATAAGCAGAAATAAGATCTCCTCTTCTCCTTTCAGATTACTTCTATTTGCTCCCTTTACCAGTTGGTTATCTTCTGTGTTCTTCTGTATGAGTATTCTTCCCACCTGTCTTCTGGGCTTCATATTGACATTCCTGCAGTATTTCTACTACAATAGACTTAAGAAAGCTGGATGAATATTAATCCTTTCGACACAGCTGACAATGACTGCAAGCACCCTCTAACAGCTGAGTAGTAATTTTAAATGTAAGCACTCAAATGACAGCCACAGCTGCCTAGAACCAATCTCAAACTCATATAAAGTCTAGAATTAAACTAAAACAGCTGTATACGGATGAATTTCATTGCAATTGGGGCACTGTGGATACAATATTTATTACAGATAACATTTGTCTCTGTTATATGAACAAATTCAGAAATATTCATCTAAATGGAACTTCTAATTTGCAATTGGCCCTTTAGATAAGATATCAATGCAAAAGAGCTATTTGTGCAAAATTAGTCATAATTACTTAACATTTAATATACAAGGACACATGCTCATCCAAATGTACATTAAACTTACTGTAGTGCTGAAAAATAATGTTTACATTTGAATTCATCTACTGTATTAACATTCCACATTTCCTTGTGATACTTGTTGTGGTCCATCTACATTCTGCTCCATGAATTGCTGGACAGGAGAATATATTTTCCATCATCTCTCTAATGAGAAAGTTTTGATTTTCTCCCCTTTATTCCTTGTGGCCTGTATGATGCGCTTTCACAATAGTATTTCCAAAAACTGCCAAAAAGTATTCATAAATTTGCCCTCCATCCACATCAGTCAACTCTAATCAAACATTTTTTTCACTGAGACTTGACAAATACTGTATGTATCTGCCTAAGGTCATCTTCAATTACCTTCTTTAGATGTCTCATTCCAAATGAGATTAGGAGGGCAGCAACTTCAATTACCCATTTCAATACATTGTAGTAAAAACATACTAAATTTCCTGCATGTCATTCCTTTTCACTCCTGACCTTCATTGCAGTGTGGAAATCTTGATGCTTTCTGAGCTTGCGAGCTTGCTTGCATTTCATTATTCAACTAACATCATCACTGAGAGCAGATCCCACAATCACTCACATTGAATTTAAAAAACAACAACCAAGATCAGAGAGCACTGATCACAGTTAAACCAGAATTACAGATGTTCTCTTCTGTTAGAATTTTATTACAGATTTAATTGATTTAATACAGAAAACTTATAATTTAATTCTGGACTTGGAGCAAGTGCTGGGTGTTGCAGCTTTTCATTTGTTTAGTTCATAAACATCTTTTCCCAGTTTGTTATAACAGTTAAAGTCATGGGCTAGAAACTATGATTTCTACGCTTGCCTTAGGTATAAAACCAGCTGGATGACATATGGCCAATCACTTTCTCTCAGCTATAGGAAGAAGGCAATGACAAACCAATCCAAAAATGACTAGAAAACAGCATGTACTTGCCCAACAAATTACTAGGTGTCAAGAATGACTCAAATGCAGAAAATAAACAACACTAAAAATGCATGTAGAAGGCAACATCCCCCCAAAAAGAAAATCTTGGTATGTCCATACATAAGATTGCATATTTTATTTATGTACACATTTGATCCTGCACATTGATAATTGGTCAGGCAAAAAGATTGGTTCAATAATATAAAAATATATTATATGGTTTTCAAAGTTTTAAGAATGTCACAAATAAAATTTTAAAAAATCAATTCATTTACTGATTTTATATCTCATCTTAGTATCAAAATGTTTTCCAAAACAGCTAGTATTAGCACAAAGATAATTAAAGTTACAATTATATTGTGTTTACTTAAATATTTGTTAGATTTATTTCCTGACCTTCTTCCAAATAGTATACATTGTGCTTCCCACTCTCTTGCTACCACCAACAATTCCTGCAGGATAGATTAGATAGCGAGGCAATGGGTGACCACAAAGCACCTTTTTTAAAAAAAATCAATTTTGAAAATTTATATGGCTACCAAAGTTAAACAGCTTAGAGTCAAAGGGAATCAGGCAGCATATACATTTAATAATTTATTATTAATTTTTATTATTTAACTTTGGTTGATTAACAAAGAATACATTAATAATTTTTTAATTTAAAACAAAAAAAATACAGAACAATGTCACAAAAAACCATATTAGACATAATGTCTGCTTGAATAATATATCGTTGCTTCTCTTTCTGTTAGTATGGACAGGTGAATTTAGCCTTCTCTGTCTAATCAAGGAATCTCAATACCTATGAATGCTACTTAGAACATTGCTTATTTTTCACCAAACCAATTCCAGGGCTTTTTAGAAAGGATATATCCTAAACAAACCTCAAAACTCAGGCAAAATTGCAAGGGAAAACTTTTTTTCAAGAATCCTGGTGCCTATTCATTACTGGTATTGCTATTATATTGAATTATGCAAGAAGGCTAAATTCAGTTCTTAAATTGTTGTAACCAGAGAATCATAAGGGCCCTGTAATTAGGCCCAATTTAAAACCTATTGATAGTCTTCTGAATGATGTTGTTGATATTTCCAAGACCAATTCTAGAGTCAAACAATATTCTTTTGTACTATTATTATTTTTTCTGTTCCCTCCATTTTTTTAAGGGTGACACTCAGTAACAGAAATCCCTTGGGAAAAAATTGTGGAGTCAAGGGGAAATGGTTGAATCACCCCTGATCTTTGGTTGAGTCAAGGGGATGTGAGAAGACAAGCCAGCTAGATATGGTTCACTCTTTAACTTCCTCCCTTGGAAGAAATAAGCAAAATGTTTATTTCTTTAAAACAGATTTCAATTTCAATTTCTTCTCCATCTCCCTTTTTTTGCATTGCATGTATTATAAGACAGTCTGGGAGTTTATTTTTGCTTATTTTTGGTGAAAGAAAAATAAGGAAGAAGGAGGAAAAGAGATAAAGTATTGTAAATGAAAAATACATATAATTTGAAAACGTAGCTTTGGAAAAAATATCTAATGTGTTTGAGGTTTATAAGAAGGCATTCGTTTCTGGGGGGAAAGAGGGAATGGAGGTATGATTGATGCAGTAACAAATAAAACAATCCTCTGAATCCCTAGGAGTTAGCTAAACAGCAGAGTTTACCTTCTGTCTACAAAGAGCTACTCTGTGTCCCATTCTGTGGACAGAAGGATTGAACTCTGCGGAAGTGATAACTTATACCTATAAGTGTCTATACTTATACCTGTAATCTTATAATTGCTTGACAAAATAAAAAATAACATAAATAAAGTGAAAAAGAAGGAAATAATAATAATGATAGCTAAGACTCCTAACATTGTGTCCTCTGAACCTAAACTTTCAAATGCACTTAAAATGCATGATACTCCCATATTTATATTTTTCACTTTTGTTGACTCCTCTGTTGTGAATCATAGCTTCGCTACTACTAAATATATCTGCGGTGAAAAGGAAGATGAAGCTGTCACAGAACAGCCTGCTATTCCTTAATGGAAGTTTTCAAATTTAGATAAGGGAAGCTGAAAATTAAAATTGAACAAACTAACCAATTTCAAAGTTATCCTCTCCATCAATTGTTCATCGCATTTTGGATTGCATATCTTTCTTCCTTAAAAGTAAAATTTATATGGATCCAAATCTAAGTAGGAAATGGAAAGCAGGAGTCTATAAGGTTAGAATTGGGGTGGGGGAAGCTTTGTACAGGTTTTAAACCATAGAGTTTAAATAGGGTACCAATTATTCCTGCCTGAGCTTTGAGCCTCTCTTAAAGCTACCTAGAGTCACATAAAAATGAGATATAACTTGAATGAATAAATAAATAAAGTTTGCCAGCCATTGCCAAAAAGGCTTCTTGTCACTAAGGCTTTTTGATTCTTATAACAGATTGCAAGTTTAAAATCTTTTTTTAAAAAATTGGAAGTTCTGCATTGGGAATCCCTGACTTTAAAGTTTGCAATGTTATGGCCTACAAATGGCAGTATGATTTTGAGAATCATTACATTGATGCAAAGTCACTTTTTTTGAAGAGAGCTTTTACAATGGGTTTCTGGGACAACATTACTACAGAGCTATCTCAGATTCCACAGAACAATATTTGGTCTGTCTGCCAAATATTTGAGGATGTATATTAGAAGCCAAGGACATGATTATATAGCTGTACATGGCACAGTGTAAATAAGAAGTAAAGCAGTATACTGGGACCCATACAATAACTCCTCACAGGAATAAAAATGTAAATGATTGATAAAATTAAACATATATTTGCACGTTAGTATTAATAAAAATGCAGTAAAATGTAATAAATATGTTGCTGTATTTATATGATACAAGGTGCATTGGAGGGTTAACATACACAGATTAGCATGGGGACCCCTATGCTCGTGGGGTCCATGGGCAAGTGCCCATCAGGCCCATGCATTAAGACAGCCCTATATAGGGCTAGGTATAGTTTGGGTAATGAAATGTCTGCCAGAAAAGAACAAAGCTCCAAAACCATTAAGGAAACCACATATTTCTGTGTCTTAATTATCTTCTAAACAAGAATATAGTGGTTTCAGTTCCACATCTTATTTAATTCAAATAATACTTCTAAATCAATTAAGTTATCAATGTGTGGGGGGTTTTTTTTGGGGGGGAGCTAATTGTTTAAAAACATACAACAGTGCAGGATGGCCAACCTGTCTAGCTGAAGGGACCAAATATTAAGGATTGGATTCATTAATTCATTTATTGTTGAGAGCAGCATATAGTATCTTCTCTCTCTCTACTCCAAAGCACTTAGAATCCCATTAGAATCCCATTGGAAAGACAACTGGCTGATTTTTAAAAATCCTGGAAGTTGTGATTCAGTACAGTGAATGTTTTTTCACCCACACAGAAGTGAAGAAGCAGGAAGCAAGGATCATTCCTACTGCTCTGTTTCCAATTCTCTCTGTTTTGTGTGTGTGTATGAGTTATGTCTGTTGTATAGAACTTGAGAGCAAATAAGTCTCTCTGAATAATTTTCACATCAATATATTAATGATAAGAGATAGATGTTAAAAGGACTACATATTTTTTATTTTGTTCTTAATTCTTATTTTGTCCTTAATTCTTTATTTTGTCCTTAATTCTTCTTTCAGTTTAAGGAAAAACCATTCATATATGCATTATTTTCTCTTCTGCATCCATCAATCCAAATGAAAACTTTTTTTCCAACAGTTTTAGTAGTTGATGGTCATGGAAATTGGTTTCTAAGTTGTTTCATCACATAGGTCATATGGGAAATATATGATAATCAAATCATCATTCTGCAAACAAAATTGCCCTTTTTATACCATGCCATTAAAAAAAATCCATTTTATTCTGCAGGGTACAAGGAAAGATTTAAAAGAATGAATCTCATTATTTATTATAGCATCCTGCAACTAAAATGATTGCTTCCCTCTTCTTTTATGAAAAATGATAGCATGATTTGTTTAGTTTCTATTGCTGCATTTAGACTCCTGGGTAGTAAGAAGGATCAAGTCATAAAAATAAATAAGATAAGACAACACAGTAGGTACACAAATTATATAGCAGCTGGGAACAGAATAGGGGATCTGAAATTCTTGCTAGAATTCATTTTACGTGTAATTCTTGAAAAAAATATATAACAAATTGAGATACAGAGTACAATTAAAATTAAATGAAAAACCAACACATATCTACTCCAACAAAGCAATAAAAATTTACAGCAACTATTGCCTGAAATTAAATATCAGGGCTATACATAAAGGCTAGAAGCTCGCATAAGAACTACAGTATTCACTAAAATCCAATTATGCATTCAGTCCCTGTAAACACACATCAAATGAATGCAAAATTTTCAAAGATTTTCTTTCTTACAAATCTCATATTGCCTTTTAAGAGGAAAGTGATTTTTTATACATGTAGCATCTAGCTTATAGGTTATCAAATTTTTCCAAGAACCTTTTAAAACACAAATAGAACAGTCTCCAAAAGGTACTTCAGATTTTAGATTAAAATTTATGACATCATTAGACAATGTTTCTTGCCCTCCAGATATTTGAAATACAATTTCCCCTAAAAAGTACACATACAGAAACCCCTATATTAAGCTTATGGGGGTGATGGAATATAATTGATTACATTGGAAGGGACTAGTTTGGGGAAAGTTGTTGTAAAGTACATAGATTTAAGCTTCCCTTAAAACATTTAGGAAAAGTTGGATTTTTTGAAGACTACAACCTCCAAGGTTTTTAGATAAAACATCGATGGTAGTTTATTCAAACTTCTGGAACAACGATATATGGAATAGCTTGGAATTGTTCCCAAGGACAGACATAACTTCTTTGAAAGAAATGCAAAACTTTAGGCAGATCTTCATGCATTAATTTCATTTCACATTCTCCTTTATACTAAGTTGCCTGATCATAATTACTACAAGAAAATGGAAGACAGCCAGTTAATTGGGCTAAAATATAATTTGAATATTAAAACTGCTTAGTTGAGCAAATATACTAAGACTATGAACTTTAACATATGCCATGTTATCTTCCTAGACACCATTGAGTCAAACATTCTGCTCTGTGCAGAAAAGAAAATTAAAATATCTTTACATAATCCAGAAAATAAAGCCTTCTTTAGGATACTGGCTCCTCTGACATACTTCTCTACCTAGCATAAGTGGTATCTTATTCAATAGTAGTTGCTGTGAGATGGATCTTGGAGTCCTAATGGACAATCACTTAAATAAGAGCCAGAAATGTGCTGTCAGAAAAAGCCAACACAGTTCTCAGCTACATGAATAGAGCGATCATATGAAATGTTAGTACCAT
Source organism: Pseudonaja textilis (assembly GCF_900518735.1). The sequence continues at coordinate 40,132,873 of NW_020769310.1, forward strand.
TTTATAATGTCTTGGAAAGACCACATTTGGAATATTGCATCCAGTTTTGGTCACCACAATATAAAAAAGATGTTAAAGCTCTAGAAAGAGTGCAGAGAAGCGCAACAAAAATGATTAGGGGACTGGAGGCTAAAACAAAAAATGGTTGGAGAAATTTGACTTACTCCCATCAGACTCTGTGCTGATCCAATACAGCAAAACCTTGCCACTAACATTAACCTGCGATGCATCACCATTCGGCGTTGGGGCCATACTCAGCCACACTTTACCCGATGGGAGAGAAGCACCGATCGCATTCTACCCCAAAACACTATCAAAGGCAGAGAGAAATTACAGCCAATTGGACAGAGAAGCACTAACCGCAATAACTGGAGTCAAACAATTCCATGAATACCTCTACAGCAGGACCTTTTCACTGATTACAGACCACAAGCCACTTTTAGGAATACTCGCAGGGAATAAGGCCACCCCCAACATTCTGTCACCACGAATGACGAGATGGTCCGAGTTCCTCGCCGCATACGGCTACAATTTAATCCACCAGCCAGGGAAGGACATAACACACACTGATGCCCTGAGCCGTTCACCCCTGCCTGAATTAGAGGAGGATCCGGCACCAACCACCTCAACCCTGCAAATCAAGACATTGGCAAACCTGCCCATAACCACATCAGACATCGCGAAAGAAACCGCAAGAGACAAAAAGCTGGTGCGGATTTTAAATTGGGTAGGTAAAGGGTGGCCAGAAACCAATGATGATGAGACTTTTAAACCATTCTGGAACAGACAAACAGAACTCTCGATTTTAAAAGGATGTATACTATGGGGGGATTGGGTAATCATACCAGAAATACTTAAGGAACAAATACTGTATATATTGCATGAATATATACAGTATATTCATTCACACCCAGGTATTGTAAGAATGAAATCCCTGGCCAGGAGTTATGTATGGTGGCCAGGGATGGATAAGGATATTGGGAGATGGGTGGAAACGTGCACACAATGTCAAAAATCCAGACCTACATCCCCTGCTGCACCTGTACTAGACTGGGAAACACCGAGGGGGGCATGGTCGAGGATACACATAGATTTCACAGGGCCAATGAAAGGACACACATTTTTGATAGTAGGAGACGCTTACTCCAATTGGCTGGAGGTAAGCATCATGCATGACACAAGCCATAATCAGACAGCTGAGGAAGCTGTTTGCAACACATGGGTTACTGGATCTATTGGTCTCAGACAACGGGCCGCAATTCACGGCACTGACATTTGAAAGGTTCCTCGCTGAACAGGGAATAAAGCATGCCCTAACAGCGCCGTGTCAAAAGGCTACAAATGGATGCACGGAATGCATGGTTTGGTATACTAAAGAGGCACTAGTTAAACTAGACATGGGTGACATCCAGGAAAAAATCTATAAACTGCTAACCATACAGCACATCACACCAAACACCACAACAAATAAAAGCCCAGCAGAACTATTGATGGGCAGAAAATTAAGGTCACACCTAGATAGATTACACCCCACATACAGCCCTGAAAAGCCAACAGACTCCTCCAGTAAATACCGCACATTTGGCACAGGGGACCTGGTCTATGCAAAAAACCTCACGGGGGACCCACTTTGGATACCAGCTAAAATAACCCAGATAACAGGACCCAGTCATACAGAGTAGAGACAGAGAATGGAAGAAACTGGAGGAGACACATAGACCAACTGAGATCAAGAACACTATTGAGAAATACTGACAACCCTAGGAGCGAAGGAGAAGGACACGCACACACACAAGAACCACATCAAACATTAAATGATAATAATAACCAAACCAGAGAGGGGGAAGACTCCTCAAACACAAATGAAAGGGGATGGGGAGACCCTCCACAAACAGGAGAAACAACGAAACAAACCCTAACAACAACTCACCAACCAACACCACCAGTAGCCCCAGTAAGAAATCGCACTTACTGAAGATGACTTCGGAAGAAGGAAGCAGGAAGTGGAAAGTCAACACAAAGCCACTCCTGGAGAAAGAAGCTGAGCTGACTCAACCAGCCTGGGTAGACCGGACAGGAATGGCATGGCTGATTCAACCTTCTAGGAGGTTCCACAGAGAAGGATGGGAGAAACAGCGATCCCATCCAAACCTCCCGAAGACAACACCACAACTGAATTGCGCAGGTCACGTAGGAACTATAAAAGCCCCGCCTACTTACATGACTACATAACGTAGGTTGGACTAAACCACATGGGGAGGGCTGTTATATATTTGAATACTTGAAATACTGCCTTTTGATTGTCCATCAATACTGCCTTTTGATTGGTCCATCTTATATATTTGAATACTTGCAATACTACCTTTTGATTGGTCCATCAGACTGCGGGAAATTCAAGGAGCCGTCATTGGCCGCGAGCCGTGAGCAGCCACTATAAAAGACGCTGCCGCGGCTCCGCGGTTGTTCAGTTTTTGAGAGACTAATAAAAAGAGCTGAAGTCTGACTGGTCTCAAGTCGATCCTTCCAGCGACTTAACAGTTTATCCTCCTATTCTCCAAAGTACCTGAAAGTGGGCCAAGAAGCAATGGGTGGAAACTAATTAAGAAAACAACAAACCTAGAACTAAGGAGAAATTTCTTGACAGTTAGAACAATTAATTAGTGCTTCAGATGTTGGGGTGCTCAACAGTGAAGCTTTTAAAGAAGAGACTGGGAGAGCCAAGTTAAGAAATTATGTCTTTCAAGGATTATCCAAGGTATGTCAGATTTTGCCATGCTGCAATCATCCTTTGCACCAGCCAGGCATAGCAGTAAATCTCACTTCTCCAGACATTTAATCCTATACTGAAGAACTTTTTAAAGCAGAAGTTCACAAACATGATATAGTAAGATTAACTGATTTACTTCAGACAAAAAAAAAAGTTGTTTTATATGCAGAAGATCTGGCTGTTGCAAAATATAGGAATTGATTCATACCCAGCCACCCAAGCAGCCATGAACACAAACACACACACACACACACACACACACACACACACACACACTCATGCCTGTATATGTTTGCATATTTGTTCTGGGCTTAAATTTCAATCTTTTTCCTCATCTTTTTCAGCCACAGAAATTTGATCTTGAATGTAAGGTCATTTACCTAATGTTTATCTAATAGTTCTGCCATACTTTTCTTGTATCATAGCTGTGTAGCTCCAAATGTAGGTCTTCCTTTGAGATGGTTAACATCTTGAAGATTGGTATATGTTTAGTTCATTTATTCTGTTCTACAATTGTATAGGTTTTAAAAAACAAGGTATTTTATGCTGGCTTAGACACTAAGGTACAATCATTAACATAGCCTTCTCTGAAGTTAGATTATGGTTTTGTTTATTTAGTTCTGTAATCTAATAATGTATGGTAATATAAATCCTGTTGTATGAAAATATTGAGAGATAAGATATTTGTAGAATAGAAAATTGTCAGTACAATATTATTTTTTTCTGTTGATTGTCATCTAATCTGCTTATAATGTAGCATTTTTAACCAAGGATTTACTGCAGAACTTACAAATGAAGGGCACTAGAAAGGACTACCATAATACTTAAATACAATAATGTACAGCATTAATATGTTGTACAACTCCATAATCATTTGCAGTTGTTTAACAAAATCAGCCAATCACAATTTTGAATGCTACAATGCTATGACTGGAATGTCTACCTCTTATCTACTGCAATTAAAGAGGACAATGTCACAAAGCCATTTGTAGCATCCCTACAAATTAAATGTTGTAATTATTATTAGTTGGTTTTGTTATTAGTTAGTCATAATTTATTTTTATCACTGATCAGAATTCCCCACAATGAAAAATTACAATGCACTGAAAAACTACACCAAATATCCGAGAACACAATTTAAGGTATTGCATATTCCTATACAAGGCACCTTAGAACATACTGTTTTGTTACTGTTCAAAGTAGCATTTAAATTTATAAAGATAAGGACAGAAAAGCATTTTGCAATCTTCTTTTGAAATCAGAACACAAAGATATTAGAACTTAGTTTCAATTGTGAATTCCATAATGTTTCTTCAAGGTTTAACTCTTTAAAAAGACCAGATATATTAAATGATGCTTTATATATCTGCCTAATAATGCTTCTAATTTCAAGACATAGCATAAAAGCTAAGCTTGAGCGGTATTGCCTGGATAATACACATCCTCCTCATGACCTGTTTTCCTTCTAGGAGGAAGCTTTGAAGTATCTGAAGCAAAACATCTAGATTCAGCCACATTTTTATTCCATACAGTATCAACCTTATGAATTCTTAAGTTTTCTCTTTCCACTATGTATTCAAAATGGACGTGTGTGTTTGTGTGTTTGTGTGTGTGTGTGTGTGTGAATGGGTATAGGTATATATTTATATGCATGTATATAGCATGTATATACAGTATGTGTTATGTATGTGTATGCCAAGATATATACTTTCTTTTGAGGGCAAATAACAGAATTTCATTTTTAATGTGAGCCAGTGTAGTCACAGTAAAATATGACAATAAAGGTTATCTTACAAAATTAAAAGAATTAAAAGGGGATTTAGGAGACATTATTTTGGGAATTGCATAACTTTCAAATTAGGTAGAAACATTATTTTTGTTTATAATGATATTTCTACAATCATTGTTATCATCCTCTTCCTCAGGCCTACCTTATTATTCTCTTTCTTGAAAGGCAAAAAATCATGTTGCTTTTAAAGGTAACTTGTTGCTCAAACCATACTCTGAAGCAGATTAAGTCACTGAATTAGTAAAGGGAAATATACAGTAGGCATGACATTGCTTTGTGCTGTATCTTCCATAAGCAAGAACTAATCATATCCTTTGGAGTGCATTATATTCCCTTGTCAGAAACAAAGCAAAATGGATCCTTAAACTGAGTTAGCTACCTCTTCTTCAAAGGGAGTTTGCAGCACATGTGATGATAAGCAATATCTGTCTATTGCAGCAACTGTAAGAGAAAGAAACTATATTATGCATTTCTGAAAATGCCGAGAAGTTGTCTTGTGGTATGTATTTTGCTGGATAAAGTCAAACCTATGTGTAAAATTGTATGGTATTTTAACAGGCAGATTCTGGTGAAATCTCAGACACTGTTGTCTCATCTTGTCAGCTAAAAATTATGGAAATGTTTGCTGATATGATACAACAGTGTATCTGTATTGTATATATAAAACAACCAACAACAGGTAATCCTCTATGTCCTCAAATTACTTAACAAAGTGAATTGGAAGGTATTTCCAAGATCTATTGTTGACAACTTTCTTCTTTCTTTTTTGTTTTAAAAACTAGGGGGGCAGTAAGATAGGCATAAAAGTAATGTAAATGTAAATGTAAAAGAAAATGAAGTAATTTTTAAATGGGAAAATCATAAATTGCAGCAATCTAATTTCTGAGATCTCACAATATTTTGATATTTTTATCTAAAACCTTTCTGGATTTCAAGAGAAAACACAGAAATATAACCACATTTGGTGATATTATAAGGACTAATCATTTGCATTGCCTTATTATGTTATTTTATTTTATTCAATATGTGTTCCACTTGGAAATGTTTGGGACATATAAGTGTTGTAGACCAGGGGTCACCAACCTTTTGGACTCAGGGACCACCAAACTCATAATTTTAAATCCCAGGGACCACTAATGGGTTCTGTGGGTGTGGCCTGATTTGTGGGTGTAGCTTGGTGATCATGTGACTGGCTGGGCATGGCTTGTATGTAAATATTATTAATATTGATATAAATATTGATTTTTTTATAAAAAAGAGCAACTTTTTACCCAAAATCAGGCAAAGCAGGCAGGCGGATTGAATTGCTCACAGAATCACAGATTCATTCAGAGATCTATTTATCTGCCATCAGCTAGCTCAGTCCGTCATAAAATTTCCTTGCAAGCAAACTCACAAAATTAACTCACAACACACTATGTTTGTAAATATTGATATTTTTATTTTTAAAAAGAGCAACTTTTATCTAAAATCAGGCAAAGCAGGCAGGCAGACTGAATTGCTCACAGAATCATTCAGTGATCTATCTATCTGCCATCGACTAGCTCAGTCTGTCACATAAAATTTGCTTGCCGTGAGTCTGCACTGAATAATAGAACCTTCAGTCCTAAGGGAGGTTTGGCTGTGCTTAAAAGCAGAGCCAAAGATCTAAAGACTAGCTAGAAAGCAAGAAATCCAACTATTTCTTGCTTTCTAGCTAATCTAAATCTCCCGGCACAGCAGAAGAGATAATGGTCAGAAAAGTAACAATTTAGCAGGCAAGTTTGCCGGGTAAGGAGTTAGTGGACGGGGACGGTTCCTGCAGGCCATGTGGGTGGTGCAGCCTTGTCTTTCTGAGCAGCCTGGATTAATTGCTTTGGGGGGTGTGCTTTGGGGGTGAGATTTCTGTGCAGCCCACTTTTGCAGCCCAATTTTCTCATGGCCCACCAGTGGGCTGTAGCCCACCAGTTGGCAACTGCTGTTGTAGACTACTGCAATGGGATATGAATACATATTCATTATTTTAATGCAAATAAAATTCAAGATCAACAAGTGACCAAGAAGGGCAAACTTGCAACAGATTGCTTATTACAGCCAATTACAATAATGTCTGCCTTCAGAATGTCTCGGGTATTTTTGAAGTAAATAAGGTAGAAATAAGACAAGCCAAAATCATTTCAAAAGAGTAAGAGAGTTCTAAAATGATATAAGGGTTTTTCATAAATAATGGATGGTACATCCCCTGTATCCTGCTCACCGGTGTAGCTGAGGTCACCAAGAAAAGAGGAGATCAAAATGTATCAAAAGTGTACTCCCTGAAAAATCACAGGGAAGAAAGAGAGTGAGAAAGAGGAAGGGAGGGGGATAAACCAAACCAAAATACAAAATGTCTGAAACCAGAGGAAAAACCTCTGAAATGCAGTAGACCAAAAAGGTCAAGAGGATAAAGGTCACATGTGCTGGAAATAAAAGATCCTGTTTTTCTTCTTGTACTGTCACAAAGTGCCTATAAGGATTAGCCTTTTCAGAAAGTAGAGTCTGATGTACTAGCAAACTGCTTCTTTTTATTCTCATGCTTTGCTGTTCTTAATTTTGACTTCTCTTCTGGTTTCTGCTCTCTTGAACTGTTGAATACCAGCTCTTCTCAACTTCCAGTCTTGTAAGAGGGCGAAACAAACCCAAACAAACAACAACAGGAAAGAAAAAAATGTCCACTGTCCACAGGGAAAGGAAACATATTTCCTTGCCATCTGTTACATCTGTTAGCACACATGTTTTAATGAAGCATAGAAAATAATTCAGGATCACAGCCAAGAAAATATTCTAAGGGTCAGAGGTGACAACTAAGTGATATATGTCTCTCATGAGCCTATCAAAGAGTTAATTTTAACCAAAGGGCATAGAAGTCATTCAGATATTTAAGCAATCTAAATGTCAATCTGTATTAAATTTTCCAGTGTGAATAATGTTGCATTCCCAGAAATGCTTTCAATTAAGGTGGTAAGAATCACTATCCAAAGCTAAAGTGGAAATAACCAGAAGTTAAGACAAAGTCTAGAATGAGACCTCATTTGGATAATTTTTACCTTGTTTTTTTCTGGAGAGAATAGTCAAAGTTTGGGCTGAATGCTTACTGATATCAGAATGTACATTATTATGTTTGCAGTTCCAAACAGAACTTATCCATTTGTCCAGAGAAACTTGATGAAACCTGAAATTTAAATCTATGGTTGTATAGAATATAATGCATTTGATATACTCACTTACTAATCAATATTTTATTTAATATTATTGAAAAAATAAAATATATGCTTAATGAAATTAACCCAATAATTAATTTTATAGGACTATCCTGTGTAATCTGATCAGAGTTTGAAATAAAAATATCTGCAAATATCTGAGAAATAAACCTACAGAGAAATTTCTTAACCTGAAATAATATTTTTTTAAAAAATCTAATATACATTGAAAACCTATAGTGTGCTGATTTAATACTAGAGAATAAATTGTAACTTTCATATTATATATATGTGTGTGTGTGTGTGTGTGTGTGTGTGTGTGTGTGTATTATAATTCTGAAAAGTTCTATTTTTGTAAAATCCAGCAAGCTACTTCCAAAAATGTTGCCAAAAATAGAAAAAGAAAAAAAACCTTCAGAGACTTGTCTGGGCAGTTGCCAGGAGTCAAGACAGATTTGAAATCACAAAATTTATGTGACAGGACTGGCCAAGATTTTGGTGGCAAAAAGCTGAACACACATTTGAATAATGTTTTCAAGGGCACACTTCCAAACACAGGGGAAGCTCTAGAATACAGTGAAATGCCTTGTTTTTTCTTTTTTCTACTCAGATTTATTAATCATATTCATTAGTAATTATCATTAAATATTATAATCTATTCAAATTAAGAATTTATTTTCAATAATTCAGTTATCGATTGAAAAATAATTGTGTCATTTTATATACTTCATGAATTAAATTAAGTATTTCATTAATATCTCTGAGAAGCAGTTTGATGTAATAGTGAAAATGCTGGACTACCAGTCTGGGATTTGCAACTTTCTCTCAGCTTCTCCCCATGCGTTGGTTGCGAAAATCAGCAGGAAATTGCTCATCAAATGAACATGGGATCTGTTTAACAACAGCAACCTGGATTGCAGGAAGGAAGTCCCATCACTAAGTGACACAGTTGTGCTTTACAACCACATAGCTTAGTGATGGAAATTCTGGTCCCAAATGCTGTTGTAAGTCAAGGACTATCTGTCCATAGAGTCTATATGCAATATATATATCTTGCAACAGTTATTTAACTTTAAGTAATCCAGAGTGTGTTAGATAGCAATCTTGGCAATGTCTACCAGTTAAGGACAACTACTGAACAAAAGTGGCAGATTTGGGAATTGTACTTAAAATGTGAGAGATTGTATAGAGATAGGGAAAATAGTGAAAGAGAACATAAACACCATGAATCAAGTGATAGCTGTTGAGTAGGTTGCTAGTTTACCTCAAAATCAGCAACTTAGTCAAGGTCAAGGAACACTTTGGAAGAAGCATTTCAAATCTCAAGAGGCTTAATTAAGTCTCTAACAAAGAAGCTGGAAAATTCCTCTAGCATGCCAAGATTCTGTTGTATTAACCCATTCATAGCATTACAGATACTTCACTGAAATATTTCTAGTTCTTGCTTCTTTGATCTTGCTCGGTTGTGACAATTTTGACATTAAGATGTACTTGTTATATCCACACCAGTGGCTTCTCAAACAGATCAATGATTTCAGTCTCTTTCCTTTCCTTTTAAACAAGTCTTTAATGTACTGGGTTTTAGTTGAGTCTATCATGCTCTGACTGTAGAAAACTCATTGCTTTTAATTTTGAGTGCCACACAAGAAACTTCATAGTTAAGATGGGTGGGCTTATTTGACAAAGTGTTAAAGGGCTTTAATTGCTCAGCCAACTTGCCTGATCCATATCAAAGGCCTTACGATACTTTACATGCTGCTTCTGTTACACTCACTGAATATTTGTTTGTACTATTTTATTCTCTGAAACAGCTTTGAGGTACATTTTGATTAAAATATGAAAGAAACTAATGGATAAAGTTCACCTTGTATATATTGGATAAAGTTCACCTTGTATATTGTATTTGTGAGTTAGAAACAGCAATATTTGTTATATATTTAAGCATTGCTTAAAAGACGCGGGAAAGTCTCTGTAAAATATTATGTTGACAATCTTGTCTTTTGCTTGTTTGGCTTAGAGTGAGCAGAAATACAGAAAATGGAATCTCTTTTTCAAAGAGTTGTTTTTATGAGTCAATATTATTTCTAGAATCACAGATTAAGTACTTCAATTCCATCTTGATTGGCTCTGGATAACTCAGGGTCAGAAACTTTTCAATAAGCAAACCAATAAAGAATAAGATTTCTTAAAAGTAGCAGCTGCCCACCCATGATTACAAAAACAATTACATTTAATAAACACAGTACAGTCCAAGCATGACTTAAAGCACTACAATATTTCATGACTAGTCCTGCCATTTTCCAATCCATTATCACAGCTACTCACCTTATCACCCTCTCAGGCAGGCTTGACTGCTCATAAGTATCTTAGACAGGTCTCTGGAGGATGGCCTTTAGAAGAAAGTGTGATTGCAAGGGCTTTGCTGAAAAACAAAGAAGAATTGCTGATTACCATCTGGGATTGTGAACCTTGTAGAAGACAAAAAAGAAAGCAGCAAGCACTTCTCTTTACTTTCATCCTTCACATGATACTCCTGAGAGGAACTTAGAAATGAAAGGGTAAAATCTGAGAAAAGGCAAGAAAAATACAATGAAAGTGGGAAAAATACAGTTGGGAAAGTTCATTTGTCCAGTTTTGATGCCTGAGGAATAAGAAACTGGGAAGCCAAAGGAGGCAGAAGAAGAGGTTGAATGCAAGAAAATTGTATTTTACCTTATTTTTATTCCAAAAGAGATATTTTTTCAAAAGAATATTGTGGAACTGATTCTTAACTCAACTTCCAAATTTTCCAGTCATTATCCCAACATTAATATTATTATTATTCCATTATTACCATTATGTTTCTGGTATTCACAATTGAAATAGTTGCTCAGAAAAGACTTATGAAGGAAAAAGGAGCATTGGGAACAAGAACAATCACTAGCTTTACAACTGTTCAAATTGCCCCTTGGCTTAATATTACCCTTGATATTAGATCATTTAGTGAACTAAAACATTTTGGGAAGAAAAACTTCTAGTTGCTACTTCCTCTCAGTTCATTTTTCCCCTTTCTTGTTTCTTAATGGCTTGAACTTTATTTTTCCCAATGCAATCTACATACATAACTGATATTAACAGCATTATATAAGAATTGGTAGCCCTGGCAACTGGCAATATGGCAGTGGTTGAACTACTCAGATGTGCCTGGCCTTCCCAGAGCAGAGAAAGATGGTAATACTAAAGAGTAGAAGAGGGAGTAGAATTACCAACAGTGAAGTTGGCTTACTCCAGCTCCCTCTTCTGTTCTCTTCTGTTATTTTTTTAATTCTTTATTGTCATTGTATGTATATACACAGTATACATATAATGAAATTCACCTAATACCCAGAGACCAGACCCAACATGCACACACACATGACAATCGCCAAGCACTCCCCCATCTGCCAAAATTCCCCAACCGCTAAAAACACACAAGCATCCACACAACAGACCAAGTCATACTGTCCAACAGCTCACTGATGGTGATCCTTAAGTTCATTGTTAAGTGCGATTATAGCTCTGGGATAAAAACTGTTCAGAAAACATGTGGTCCAAGTTTTAATTGTTCTGTATCTTCTGCCAGAAGGCAACAGTTCAAAAAGATTGTAAGCAGGATGGGAAGTATCTCTGAGAAAGTTGTGCAACTTCCTCAAACAGTGAGATACAAAGATTTCATCCAGAGCTGGTAGCTGGAGCCTGATGATATTCTGGGCAGTTTTAATGATTTTCTGTAGAGCTTTTTTGTCTGCTACAGAGCTGTTCCCATACCATGCAAAAATGCTATATGTCAGGACACTCAATGGTGCAGCAGTAGTAGGACAGAAGTAGATGCTGAGATTTATCTGAGAAGTAGATTTATCTTCCTGAGAGTGCCCAGGAAGCCTCTTCTGTGCCTTCTTCACAAGCATGTTAGCATTCATAGCCCATGAGAGATCCCCTGAGGTATAAGTGCCCAGAAATTTAAAACTACCAACCCTTTCCACATCCTTGCCAATTATGTACAATGGTTACCAACAAGCTGAAGATTTGTGATCATCCTGTTCTTTCTCATTTTGGACATCATAGTAGGGGAACATTGGCTACTGGATTTATCCCCCCCCCCCCCTTTTTTTTTTTTTGGTGGCATTCTTGGTATAGCTCTGTAGCAATAGAATCTTCAGAAAATAAGCAAGATCTTGAATTGTGGTTACCAAAATGACTCTACATGCTGATGTGAAGAAACGGTAAGGCTTCATTTGCATGGTAATAACCACCATCTTAATTTTTTTAACCTCCCATCCTTTTTCCCATATTGTAAAACACTCATGGATGGGGTCATTTGCCTCATCCCAGATATGCTTACTTAGAAAATAAAATATATACTGATAAAAATATAAGTGTGAAGATATTTATTTTGGTTATTCCACCCAATTAAAAATATTTTATTTTCATTAAATACCTTTATAACGGAATACCAGAGAGTGTTATCTGATGCTTTTCAGAACCATTTTAATCTTGGTTTTAATTCATATAGTCATGCTTTCTGACTTTTTTTAAAAAAATAGTTTAATGTAGGTTTCTATTGTATTTTGGATGTGGGGTTTACAGCTGACTTTTAAACCTTTTTTTTAATTGCATGTTTCTATATATAGCTTTAACTTTTACCTGTACTTAACTTTTAATAGTAAATGAGATTTATAAAAACATTAACTATAAAGATGAGCCATAGTCTTGGAGCTGGGCTTTTGCAACATCAGTAGCTTTTAATTTAAGCCTTCTATGAAACTGTTCTGTCTTTGAGCCATTAATTTCTAAAACTTTTCACCTCTAAATTCAACACAGAACATTAATTGTAACAGGCTAGAGAGCCACTTTGTGTGAGCATTTCAAGTCAGATGCATTGAAGAGAAACTGTCTCAAAGTTTGCTGGACAAAAGGAGTCACACAAGAAAATAATTCACACAGTAGATGTATGCACTGTTGAGGTAGGACATCTGAAGGCAGTGAGATTTTATTTCTTTGATAAAACAGCACATCTGCTAAATAGAGGCCTCATAGATGTACATTGGCCTTTGAAGGCATGAACTTGAACTTAGATGAGAAAGAGAGCACAGAGCTATTCAGCTCTGTGGGAAATAAAAAGATTCCAACCTAGTAAACGTGACCCTCTCATCTCGTTTCACCACATAAAGTATAATTTCCACTATAGATTTTAGACTTAATATAAATTAGAGGTGACTGCCTCTGTGACTCGAAGGTTTTTTTTCCTCCCTTGTCAAAATATCCTATTCTTTTTGTGTGTATGGGGGGAAGAAGGTGGTTTGGAATATGGGAAGCGAGTTATTTGAATCATAGAATTCTTTGACCTGCTAGGAAATTGCCTGTGTGAACTGGGCTTTTGTGTTGATGTGATATAAACAGACAAGAGTGTATACCATCTATATCCTTTCTTTAGTTAGCTCTAAGAAGATGTAGGCAAAAGCTTCAAATTATCTGCTTTTTCCTATTTTCTCATCCACAGGAATGAAAATGTTGATTTGTATCAGACTGGATATATTTGCTTAGATACAATGCTCCTGAAGTAGAATAATCCATAAGTGACATGAGTAGAGTTTTAGAAATCAGGTTGTTCTGAACATGCATATTAGGTTTTAGAACTATGTTTATTTTAGATTTGACTTACTGGAGATATTTAAGAGTGAGAACTACATAACTAAGTAGATACTTTACATCTAGTGATACCCTCCCTGCCCCCCCCCATATCTCTGTTTGTGTGTGTGTGTGTGTGTGTGTGTGTGTGTGTGTGTATTACCCCAGTTATATGATACTCGTAGGGCATACAATTGTCATTCTGCATTGCTGCTGCCCTTGCAAGACATCAGATTTTCAACACTACACAAAGAACCCCTATCATGTCCTGCCTTTTTTTGCAGAAAAATCAAAAGTATTTAGTTTTTTAGATATTGGGAATATGATTTACTATTGTTAAGCTAAATTATGAACAAGTCTGTTTATGAATTATAGGAATGTAAAAGAAACCAGACATAGAAGTCTTTACATAAAATTATCAGACCCTGCCAAGATGCAATTGAATTCATAGCATCAGCTACACTTTATGATTTAGTAAACCATGCCAAATGTTGTTTATTTGGGAATGCTGGGTATGTATTGTGAAATTTGTATAGTAAATTAATATTATATTAATAATGTTACATATTAAAAAAATAAGTCTTAGCATTTAAATATAACTATATGCATTTAGGAAATAACTATCCAAAATCCATGTAACTATGTTTTGTTTTTTAAATAATGATTTTCTGAAAATAACTGCTGAATAAAAAATTATGCTATCTAAATGAGTACTATCATTTTCCCCCCTTTCATTAAGGAGTTAAACCCAAGGACGGTATTAAAGACAAGTAGTGGATAACTTCAGGGACCAAATTATTTTTTAAAATATTTCAAGTTTAAAGTCCAGATTAATGGAAATAAGCAGGATAAATGGCTGATAAATTCTGATAGATATATGATATTGCTAAAGAGTACATTCAGAATAATTGTTTGGGAGCAAGCAGCCAATTTTTTCAAAGTCAGAGATCTATATACCCAGACAATTGCTATGATGAGGGTTTTTTTTTTTCCTGGCTGAGGAATTGAAGAATAGTAATTGTACTACAAATATTATTTGATGCTTAGTTCATTTGAATAAGGAAAGCTGGTAGGAAGCTGATTAGACTTGCATGGAGAACAGCTTTTCTCTGTGGCAAAACTATGGAGTATTATTCCATCATGGAGAAATGTGCTGTATGCAGATTAGAAAGGTGACAAATTCCTTTTCTTTTTCTAGAAAGAAAACTGTTTGCTTGCTTGCTTCCACTCAGACTACATTTTTTCATACAGGTTACTTTTCCATCCTTACAGGACAGTACCAGTTCAATATGTCCCTTAGGACTGATAGACTATCAAAATCATGTCTTAGATCCAATTCAGTTCTTCACTTGTCAGATTGTGACAATCTGGCTGAGAATCAGAGCCCCATAAACAGAGGGCAGGAGCAGTTTAAATGGCACGGAGGGAAATGTTGAAAAATTGCTATGGGTAATTTTCAATTTGGTTTGCACCCAGCATGCTTCCAGTCAGCATATCCACATAAAAGAAAGCACACAGTCCACTATAATTTAATGATTATTTATTAACCATCAACAACATCAAAAGCAATGAACTTGTAAAGCTAGGATAAAAGGCAAAGAAAAGAAGACAGGGAGGGGAGAGAAAGGGAGAGAGAAGGAGGGAGGGATGGAGGGAGGGACAGGGGAAGAGAGAGAGAAGGAAATCAGGTCCCTGTGTAAAATTGTCCTAAAAATGTCAAAAATAGGCTTTCTACTTTTTTTGAATGTTTCTATAATGAAAACAGGTTTTAATAAAACC
The DNA here is from genome assembly GCF_900518735.1 of Pseudonaja textilis. The sequence goes on from NW_020769310.1 coordinate 40,148,072, forward strand.
TGGAAGAAAATCTGAAATAGATATATTTAAGCTATCCAGAAGTATTAGCTGTAAGGAATGAAAACCAATATCTCACAAACAGACATATTTAATAAAGTGCCCAATCCCCAAAGAAACAGATGTTATATTTTTTTTTCTTTCGCTGCAAGAAAATGTATTCACCCATTAAAGAGAATTCAGCTTCATGTTGCCAACTGAACATAAACAGACCTCCTGCACTAATATATAGAGCAGAAACCTGCTCCACATAGATAGATCTACTTTTAAAAAATGATCTGTCAACTATCCTAGATCCATTTCTTCGTATTTTCCAGCTCCATTTTTACAACAGTTAAAGCAAGGTTCACAGAAGGATATTTTGCTGACTTAGATGTCATTTCTATTGTTAAAAAAAAGTTTGATAAACAATGAACAGAGAGACAGTTTGGCATAATGGTTAAGATACTTGGCTTCCCATAAAAGCGTCTAGTGACCTTGGGCCAATCACTCACCATCAGCCCTAGGAAGTAGCAAAGGGCACACCACTTCTACAATCTTGCTAAAAAAAAAATGCAGCGACTTATTCAGGCAACTACCAGAAATCAAGAAGGAGAAGAATGGAGGGAGGGAGATACAGAGACAGAGATCATTACCAACTTCAAATTCCTTATTCCTTAGATGAATATTGTAGCATGCTAACATTCTACCTCGAGTAAGGAATCTAGACTAGATGAACAGAAAAAGTTCCACTCTTCCTTCTTATCTGGTTTTGAGTGCCTTCATTTATTTTTATTTATTTTATTTTATTTATTTTGTCAAGTGATTATTAGATAACAGGTATAAGTATAAACATGGTTAGGAATACATGAAATGGATACGGATAAGAAAAAAAGAAACAATAGGACAGGGACAGTATGCATGTTTATGCGCTTATGCACACCCCCTAAAGACCTCTTAGGAAAGGGGTGAAGTCAATAGTAGACAGTAAGATTAAAGTTTTTGGGGTTTGGGGAAGAAACTACAGAGTCATGTAGAATATTCCAGACATTGACCACTCTGTTGCTGAAGTTATATTTCCTGCAGTCAAGTTTGGTGCAGTTTACCTTGAGTTTGTATCTTGTCTTGTATGAGTTTGCTCTTGTATTGTTGTGGTAAAGTATTCATTGACAGGTAGAACATTGCAATATATAACTTTATGCACTATACTTAGATCGGACCGAAGGCAGCATAGTTCTCGGTTTTTCTAGGTCTAGAATTTCAAGTCTGGTGGCATAAGGTATTCTGCAACAAGTAGAGGAGTGGAGAACTCTTCTTGTGAAATATTTCTGGACTTTCTCAACTGTGCTAATATCAGATACGCAATGCAGGTTCCAGACTGATAAGCTGTATTCAAGTATTGGTCTAGCAAATGTTTTGTATGCTCTAGTTTATAGTGATAATATTACCAGAGAAGTGGTATATAGTGGTAATATTACCAGAGAAAAAGCTACATAAGATTAGGTTAAAAACTCTTAATGCCTTTTTTGGCTATGTAGTTACAGTGGGCTCTAGCACTTAGATCATTAGAGATGAGTACTCCAAGGTCCATGACAGAATTTGGATCATCAACAAGGTCTTGACTATTCAGCTTGTATTTTATTTTCTGACTTTTTTTGCCAATATGCAAGACAGAGCATTTATTCATTGAGATTTGAAGTTGCCATTTGTTTGACCATTCTGATACATAGTTGAGGTCTTTTTGAAGGGTAGCAGTATTATCGATGATGTTGAATAGCTTTACATCATCAGCAAAAAGAATGCAGTTGCACTGCTCAAAAAAATAAAGGGAACGCAAAAATAAAACATCCTAGGTCTGAATGAATGAAATATTCTCATTCAATATGTTGTTCATTACATAGTTGAATGTGCTGACAACAAACTCACACAAAAATTATCAATGGAAATCAAATTTAGCAACCCATGGAGGTCTGGATTTGGAGTTAAGCTCAAAATTAAAGTGGAAAAAAACACTACAGGCTGATCCAACTTTGATGTAATGTCCTTAAAACAAGTCAAAATGAGGCTCAGTAGTGTGTGCGGCCTCCACGTGCCTGTATGACCTCCCTACAATGCCTGGGAATGCTCCTGATGAGATGGCGGTTGGTCTCCTGAGGGATCTCCTCCCACACCTGGACTAAAGCATCCCCAAACTCCTGGACAGTCTTTGGTGCAATGTGGCATTGGTGGATGGAGCAAGACATGATGTCCCAGATGTGCTCAATTGGATTCAGGTCTGGGGAACAGGAGGGTCAGTCCATAGCATCAATGCCTTCATCTTGCAGGAACTGCTGACACACTCCAGCCACATAAGGTCTAGCATTGTCGTGCATTAGGAGGAACCCAGGGCCAACCGCACCAGCATATGGTCTCACAAGGGGTCTGAGGATTTCATCTCGGTACCTAATGGTAGTCAGGCTACCTCTGGCGAGCACATGGAGAGCTGTGCGGCTCCCTAAAGAAATGCCACCCCACACCATTACTGATCTACTGCCAAACCGGTCATGTTGGAGGATGTTGCAGGCAGCAGAATGTTCTTCATGGCGTCTCCAGACCCTGTCATGTCTGTCACATGTGCTCAGTGTGAACCTGCTTTCATCTGTGAAGAGCACAGGGTGCCAGTGGCGAATTTGCCAATCTTGATGTTCTCTGGCAAATGCCAAACGTCCTGCACGGTGTTGGGCTGTAAGCACAACCCCCACCTGTGGACGTTGGGCCCTCATACCACCCTCATGGAGTCTGTTTCTGACCGTTTGAGCAGCCACATGCACATTTGTGGCCCGCTGGAGGTCATTTTGCAGGGCTCTGACAGTGCTCCTCCAGTCTCGCCTTGCACAAAGGTAGAGGTAGCGGTCCTGATGCTGAGTTGTTGTCCTCCTACGGCCTCCTCCATGTGTCCTGATGTACTGGCCTGTCTCCTGGTAGCACCTCCATGCTCTGGACACTAGCTGACAGACACAGCAAATCTTCTTGCCACAGCTCGCATTGATGTGCCATCCTGGATGAGCTGCACTACCTGAGCCACTTGTGTGGGTTATAGACTCCGTCTCATGCTACCACTAGAGTGAAAGCACCGCCAGCATTCAAAAGTGACCACACCATCAGCCAGAAAGCATAGGAACTGAGAAGTGGTCTGCAGTCACCACCTGCAGAACTATTCCTATATTAGGGGTGTCTTGCTACCTGCCTAAGCTTTCCACTTGTTGTCTATTCCATTTGCACAACAGCATGTGAAATTGATTGTCAATCAGTGTTGCTACCTAAGTGGACAGTTTGATTTCACAGAAGTGTGATTGACTTAGAGTTCCATTGTGTTGTTTAAGTGTTCCCTTTATTTTTTTGAGCAGTGTATGATCACAGAGGTCATTTATGTAGAGTATGAAGAGAGTTGGTCCTAGAAGACTGCCTTGGGGGACACCACTGTTGACAGGTACAGGATTTGATAGGACACTCCCAATTTTGACCATTTGTTGTCTGTTCGACAGGAATGCTTCTATCCAGTTATGCAGTTGTCCAGAGATACCATAAGATTTAATTTTAGGAGTAGTTTGTCGTGTACCACTGAATCAAAGGCTTTACAGAAGTCTATGTAAATTGCGTCAATTGCTTTGCTCTGATCAAATTGTGTCGTCTATATGTTTTGCAGTGTAAGAGGTGCAGATTACAACATAGTTTTTTTTTGAAACCAAATTGTTTGTTAGAGAGTAGGTTGTTTGTCTCTAAGTGGAGGATAATGGATTGGTTAATAACTGATTCCATGACTTTACAGGTGGCTCAGCATAAAGAGATTGGTCTGTAATTTTCAACAAGGCTGAGGTCCCCCTTTTTGAAGATGGGGTTGACCGTGGCTAGTGACCATAGTTTTGGCAAGGAGCTGGTCCTGAAAGATTTTTCAAAGATTATGCTTAGAGGTTCTGCTTTGGCAGTGGATAGCTTTTTTAGGAAGTAGGCACATATTCCATCCGGTCCAATAGATAGAGATGGTTTTAGATTCAACATTGTCTTCTGTAAAATTGATATGTATTAGATCATTGTAGTTGTCTGTGGTTCGACTTGGAAATATTGGGCATGATCCATTGCTTACAAATACTGAGCCAAAGAATGTGTTAAAGAGGTTGGCTTTAATGGTGTCATCGTTGCAGTCTTTACCATTAGGTCCTTTCAGGGGTGGGATAGTTTGTTGTTTACAAAATTGTAGAAAGCGTGGGTAGAATTGGTGCATAGAAGGTTTACCTCTTGCTTAATGTGATAATTGGTCATTCAGTCTTTATCTGAATAAATTTTTGTATCAGCTTTTAAAGTTGGCAATATGACCAGATTTGTTTTTCCACCAAAGTGATTTATTTTTGGATTGGAGCTTCCTTATTGTTATGGGTAGTTTGTTTTTTCCTGGTTTGGGAGTTGTTATTGGTACATATAGTTTGAAGGCTCTTTTGACTTCAAGTAAAATTATGTTGTAATGGTCTTCAACAGTATTGCATCCAGTGAATAGAATATGCCAATCAAGGGATGAGAGATTGTTGTCTATAAGATCATAGTTGCCTTTTTTTGAAGTTTTAATTGGGGATCCTGTCATTATGGTAATTTTTGTGTGGAGTATGTTGAGACAAAAGTCAATCATGCTGTGATCACTGTTGGAATATATTTAGTATATTTGTTTTTCCTTCAAGATTTCTGAATGACTTTTTAAAAAATCCTTTTCTGGCAAATCAGCTCACGTTTACAGTTAAAGGGTTTCCACCAAGGAGACAAGGGGATAAGGATTTATATGCACAGAGAAACTAAGTGCAAGCAACACACTGCTCTTTGTGAATAAATAAAATGTAAGTGACATTTCATCCATACTGCAGATTAATTTTTGACAGCAATGAACATTTGTATTGTCTGTCAATTTACAACTACAGCACTGATTGTCTTCATTGAAACTTTTTCTTAAATTAAATTTGGTTATGATTTTCCAATAGTTTTCAGCCTTGTGAGGTAACCCAGAAAGGAAACATACCCAGATGAATTAAATAAACTTTATTGTGTCGTTACATTAATAGAATCCTGCAAGAACTTTTCTCCTCCCTATCAACTTTTTAGCCCAAGAAACTATGGATGTCCCTTCTGATACAATTACCACACCCACATTTCTATTTCAGTCTAATCTACCTTTTATCATATCTATGGAGATTCTCAGTCATCCAGGTCATCGCTGTCCCAAGGGTGCTTTTTCAAGAGGCAACTGGGCTTTCTGGTTTTTCTTTGAAGACATTTCACTTCTCATCCAAGAAGCTTCTTCAGCTCTGACTGGATGGTGAAGAATAAAGTACTCTTTCTGCAAGGAGTATAAATCCTTTGATCCCCTATCATGCAGCCAGAGCTGAAGAAGCTTCTTGGATGAGAAGCTTGTTCGATGAGTTTTGTCAGGGTCCATTTCACTCTGTATGCTTAATAACTTGAATCAGAAAATGCAGCAGACAAAGTTAATAGACTTAAATTATCAAATGTTGGTTGCTGAATATGATAAGAAATCTCTGTGTTGAAAGTAAACATTTATGAATAAGTGGAAGTCCAACACTGAGCACATAAAGATGCATGAGATTTGCTTGATTATTTAATCTGTTTATGGATAAATATATAATGAATGCTTGTAATGATATTATACATAAATTGATTGGGAATAGAAATGTACATAATGTACAGACAATGTTATTTTTTGCTGAGAATGTCACAGATCCCTAGTATGTCAGTAAATGCTGGTTATTCAGCAATAGCTGTGCAAACTAATTTATCAAAAACTATAATTGTTGGGTATAACAGGAAAAATTGCAGGTTATACCAAAACTTTTTTTAAAAAAAACTGAGCCAGGTGCATAAATTTTGTATATTTGCAGAATATTTACTGAAACTGAGAAAAAGTATAGACAAATTTAATTATGTGCTATTCTGATTGAAAGGTAGACAGCAGTGAGGAATGAATGTTTGTCAAAATGACTAAAATGTATATTCATAAGAGCCAGCTTCTGCGCATTTTATTAAAAAAAGTAAAAGTTAAAAATGGGAAAAACTTAATGAAAATGAATGGAAATTGAGTATTTAAGAAGTGTGTGTGTGGTAAAGTAGTGTAAAAAGTGAATGGGTGCCAAATGAACAGAAAAGTGAGTGACAGTTTTGAAGATGTACTTTGAGGTGGTTTATGGTGAGAATAATTATAGATCGAAAAAAATAAATATATGGTTGCAAAATAAATATATGAAAGAAGAGTGCATAGGTTGAAACATGGGGATAACAAAGAAAGTGATATTTGGATAGAGTTGATTGAATAGCTTTTGAAAAAAAAAGGACAGATAAAAATTATAAAGAACAAAAAGTTATTCATACAATGGTATATAGATATGATGGCAATAAAGACAGAATATAAGGGTAAAATATTAAGAAACACACAAGCTATTAAATAGAAAAAAAAAGCTTTGCAAAATAGATAGCTATTATTTCTTTTAAAAGAAATTCAAATTAAAAATAAGGATAATAGTTCCCAGAAATTAGCCTAAATCCATTCTTATAAGTACTAGTGTTATAGTTCTTTGACCTAATCATGTGATACTCTTTATGCCCAACTAGGCATAAATTTATGCCTAATTAATTCAGTAAGATGTCATTGGGTTGAGATGTTGGTTTTTAGCTTTATTAACCCACTTGTTCTTAGTCTTTTTCTTCTTTCTCCATTGTATCTTCTGGTAACTGAATGGGTTCTGTTTTTTCTTGCTCTATTGCTCTATCGCTCTCTTACTCTCCTCCCTCCCTCCCTCCCTCCCTCCATGTGTGTGTGGGCAGATAGGTGTGTATACACATACACACACAAAATACATGCATACACATGTCCACTGCACCTGTTAGCCTTTCCAGCCTGCACCTGGAAAGATCTTGAACTCAACAAAGAAAAGGCTGAAAGTTTGATCTGTAAGAAGGATGAGAATCAATAAATAAAGCTAGCCAGAAAATTCTGCTCCTGATCCCTGAAGAATTCCAAAGTCAGGAAGCTAAAGATACTCAAAATTAAAAGAAACAGTTCTGGCAGGACAAAGTACGGGTGAGATCTTAAGCACCTCTATATAGGAAACTAGTCCAAGTTAACATTCAGCATAAGCTTGTTGTTCTATTATATTGTATTCTGTATTATGTTTTATTATAGTATAATCCTTAGCTGAGGATTTAATAAAACTGAAGAGCCATATGATTCCTTAGCTTCACAGTTACTTGCTTTTTGCCTTGGGCTAAAAACTTCCCAGTACTTTCTGATGTTTGAGCCTACTGCATAGCTACAACTGCACAAATTATGGAAGACTTCACATGTGGGTTTGTAATAATGAGAATACTATCCTTATGTCAGGAAGGCCTAAACAAGTTGCTGGGAGATTTTTATGAATTAAGTAACTTGGCATTTATTATATACTGAGATTTTGACAATAGTTCTCTTATCTGGTTTTGAGGACAATAAAATGTCGAAAAGTGGTAAACTGTGATGCACTAATGGGTCTGGGAAATATAGGTTCAAACTTCTTCCTGTCATGCATTTGAATCAGTTCTTAATATCCACCAGCTTTGAGATTTCACATAACTACTTTTTAAAAAGAATTGAAAACAGAATATAAGTTATTGTGTTATTCCTGTCCTGACAATAGAAATCAAACATAATGAAAGTACATCCATTGAGTAACTTATGATTGCCATTCTTCTTAACTAATTGTAAGATTAATAAGCTAATCACTTTACTATTTTTTAAATAGTCTTTAATAGTTAAGAATAAAAGACACAAAATTGTAACATCTTACATTATCTCAAAAACATCAACTAATTGGTATTAAAACCATATGAGACATAGCAAAATCAGAAACAGCAGCTTCATTCAACTGATTCCAGGAAACAGCTACAATTAATAGTTGTGTCCCACAAACCAAAAGGTGCTATAAATTCTCAAAGCTCAAGATTGCAAATAGCTCACTGAATTACAAGTACTTTACAGATCTTAATGTAGCCTAGTCTGTAAAATATCCGTGGAGGGACTCCATTCCCTCCCATGGTTACTTGTTCTGCTATTAACTTATCATGAGAATAGTCAGGCTGTAGAACAAATTACAAAAGGAAACTCATCAATCAGAGGTAGCTTTGATTAAAATCTTGCCTATAGTATCCACTATTTCAATGGTATGCCATAATTCCCTTATTTATAGCTCAATAGAATCTAACACTGAATAACTATAAACATGCATAAGGATAAATTAGAAAGTATTTAAAAGTTAGAGGTGGAATTCAAGAACTTATTTTATATATAATAAAGAGTCAGCAAATTGCCAAAAAGTTATATGAAAGCCTATGGATATTATCTGTCCTAATGACCCTAATGGTACATTTCTTATTAGCACCTTATTATTCTGTTCAATGCAAGTTCCAATAGAAGAAGAGCTGAACATTCTATTCCAAATGGTCATTTCTACTTTAGTTCACAATCCAAACTTAACTTCTCCTCTTACAATAAAATGTTATCTATAATGGTATATGGGGAAAGAGGTAGCTTCAGTGACAGACTTCCATTTTTCTCAACTGCAACCTACTACTGAATTTAATAACTGATGGTTGAATGAGATGCATTCAGCTAATTAAAAAGATAATGTTAGGGTACCATTCTTCTACCTGTAAATCATGCATAACCTATAGTTAAAATTGAATGAATATATGTAGTGGACTGTTTATTTATATTTTTTCCCTACAGTTTCCCTAAAGTCTTGGTAGATTCCTAGATGTGATATTATGAACTGCATTTGGCTGGTGAGTTTCATCAGATTCAATATATCAACTGAAAACAAAACATTATTTAAGAAGGTTACACTTGAAAAAACAGCCATAAATCTGGAAGAGAACAATCTGAATATAACTTTTTAAATAAGTTTGATGAATTGTTTTGTTCAAGCTTCACTGAAATATTTACACTGTGATCTAAATATTTATTTCATAGTGGTAACTGTAAGCTGACTTATATGAATATTAACTGGTGTTTGCAAGAATATATTATAGATATTGCTTGTTATTTTGACTGACCCATGTCAATAAAACTGATACCGAACTTAAACCATACATGGCATATGAATCAAATACCATATATGTGACAGAAATATATAACATTATTGAGACTTTTCTAGAACATAAGAGAAAACAAACTGATACAGAAAATAGTCTAAAATGTTCTTTCTTGGTTTCATATTTTTATTAGTTTATCAAAATATAAAATACAAAGAGAAATTCAAAAAACGTAATAGAAAAATAGGAGAAGGAAGGAAAAATAGCAATGTTCTTTCTTAAAACATGTTTATTATTTTATCATCAAATATAAAATACAAAAAAGAAAAGAAAACAGACTAACAAACATCCAATGCTAACAACAAAATGAAAAAAAACACCATGTTCAAAAATGGGGAGGTGGGGAACCAAGTATCAAATACACCTAAAATTAGATCTAAGAAAAAACCCACCTTGGCTGAATGCTGAAAGATACATGAAAAATGGGTCTACAAATAGTTGTAAATTTTCCCATCTGTATTTAACAAAAATGTTATATTAGATTAAAAATATCCCTGATGTTGAAATGTATTTATATAATAATCAAATCTATCTAACATCTGTATTGTGTGTGTGTGTGTATTCACACACACACAGACACACAGACAGACAGACACACAGACAGACACACACACAGAGAGAGAGAGAAAGAGAGAGAGAGAGAGAGAGAGAGAGAGAGAGAGAGTCAACAGGTTATCCCAAAGTTAAAACTAATCTTGAAATCCCTCTTTTAATCTTCTGTCATCATATTTAACATGTAGAAAATCAACAAAAGGCTCCCAGTCTCTTATAAACTTGTCTAATCCACTGTCTTTCATCAGAGCAGTTAATTTTGCCATCACTGCTAATTCATTCAATTTTAAACACTCTTCAACAGTCAGTGTCCCTTTTCCTTTCGATGCTTAGTATATACAATCATCATGTAAAGAAATAATATCTCAAACTGTTCTTCAATTGGTTTTCCATAGTATCTAGAACAGGGGTATCAAATTGGATTTCTTTGAGGGTCATATCAGCATTGTAGTTCTATCATTGTAGGAGGGAGGGGGGAGATGGGACGGACACAGGCTGCACTTTGCCAGCCAAAACAAGGGGTGGGGGACGCACGCAGCCCTCCCAGACCCCATTGTGGCAAGCAGAGTGCCATCCAAGTCCAGGAGGCCATCCAGGTCAAAAATGGAGTGTATCTGGGCCCTGTGCCCCATTTTGTCTGTCAGAGGCACCACAGGCTGATCCTTTGCTGTTTCCAGGCCAGCCCTGTGGGCCAGATTTAACCATCCCATGGGCCAGATATGGCCCAAGGGCCTTGAGTTTGACACCTCTGATTTAGAAAAAAAACTTCAGATTTGTATTTTAAATATTTCCTGCATTGTCGATATTATATGGTATTTATCCAACGTGATATAGGATACTTCCAAGATCATATATATATATATCATAGAATGTACCTGGAATTTGATTACATTTCCAACATTTGTTTGAAAGCCCTCTATACATTTTCATCAGTCTATCTGGAGTCAAATACCAAGCGTACATCATTTTATTTTTATTTTTTCAAACTGTAGTTCAAAGTGAATTTTATACCATTGGTCCATACATTCTCCCATTGCTATGTTCTGAATTAAGGTAGATGGGATCTGAATGTTATGAATTAAGGTAGATGGGATCAAACAATAAACTTGTTTCTTTGCTTTAATCAAAGGTTGACATTTATTTTCATGCCTTCATGCATTTTCAGTAAAAGCTTATCTGTTTATCTACTAAGATCAAGTTACAAAAATTTAAAATTTACAATACAGAAACTAATTGCACAGCAAAATATAAACCTCCTGGTGCAGACTAATTATTCTGAAGTTCTTAAATCCATCAAGCCTCAAGGTGTGCTTCAGGGTTAGCCTCATTCTTGACTGCTACAAATTCCTCCATGGTAATTCCTAAAAAACTTACTCTCCCAATATATAAGAGAGAAGACAGATGAGATCCCACAAGTACCAAATTATATAAATATATGCATGCTACTTATACTACATTTAAAGGGTTCATGTTATATAAGTACTAATTATAATTCTATGTTCGATTTCTCTGCCCTGTATTACTGGAGGTTTTCTGAGAACATTATAGTGCCAGAAGAGGAAGGTTTTAGGGATGGACATTTAACAATAAATCATTGCCTAATATTATATCATTTGGCAGAAAAATGTTATAAATCTCCAGGCAGTTTTTCCTGCTTCTGTTGACTTAAAGATAGTTTTTGACTCTATCCCTAAGAAAAAAAACTGGAGGAACCTAGCTAACTATTGATTGATCATCTTCTGCTTAATTTGATTATTCAGCTACACTGTAATATCATTACACAGGATAAAGGCACTAATTTGGAATATCTAATGGAGCCTATCCCCACTCATAAAGTGGTTAAACAAGAATGTATACTAGCTCACCTATTGTTTAATCATCAAATTAACAATATTGTTGTAGCTTTTGCCATGTCCAACCTTTATCTTTTATTTTTCTCTAATCCAATTCCAGTTGTCTTACATGCAGATGATGTAGCTATTCTTTTAGTTTCAAAAACTGGCTTATGTAGAGGTTTCAAGGAACTTTGAAGGTGATAGAAAATGCTTGAAATAAAATACCAAAAACAGTGATAGAAAATGCTTGAAATAAAATACCCAAAAAAGTATCAAGTTTTGTTTTTTCCAGAGGATGCTCTGATAATCCATCAAACTGGACAGCTAATAACAGACCCATTGAGCAGGTAAGATCATTTACACAGCTAGCTATTCACTTTCAATCTTCTACATGCTGGGTCATCAAAGAAGAAAGCTCAGAAAGTACTTCTAGTAATCAACAAATTTGCCCTTTGGCAGGGAAACAACTTCGTCCCTGAAGAAATTAAATTATTCAAAGCCAAAGTTCTTAGCATATTTCTGTATGAATCTCAAAGTTGTATTTATAAACACTTCTGAAACCTTGAACAAATACAGTAAAAAGCTTAAATCAAAGGCTATTCATATTTTAATGAATATGGAGCATGCTGGCTCTCAATAGTACAGAGATAAATAGCTGTTCGAACATATTAACTTTCAGATTCTTCAGAGTTGAGATGTTTTCTTTCAATATTCCTAATTTTCTTTCAATATTCATATTTTGTAAGAAAATAGACAGTGAAAATAATCTAGCTAATGGGTAAAATTAAGTGCAATTGATTTTAACAGATTGAACTGTACATTTAAATTGCTGTCATCAAAATCAAGAATATTGGAAAAGATGTATTTTTGACCATTTCATGATAAATATAGCAATCTGTTTGAGATCTTTTTTGTATTGTCACTGAGCAATTCTAGAGAGCCAATTCATTCATTAATATTCTATGACCAAAATGGCTGAAAATAGGTGTAATGCCGTAGTATCCCATTAATGTGGTGTGATACAAAATTGTTTAATTTTTACTAGGTAGATATCTATACTATGGAGAAAAACACAGGATACAGTAGTAGCATTATTCCACGGTTCTTGAATTATATTCTTCTCAATGCTTCCTCTTATAAGTAATTTATTATCCAGGTGGGAAAACTAATGGCTGTTAGTAATGGTGAGAACCAACTCTCTGAAACTTGCTCTGATTTAATACTTAGCATACCTGTTAGAAAATGTTGATACACCAAATGCTTACATTATGGGTTTAAAATGGAGAGGTTTTTTTTCTCCCTTTATATACAATACTTGAGTATTTTTTAATGTTAGTAAAATAGCGAAACTAGAAAAAGTGTTTTTCTCCTTTAGGCTTAAAAATTTAAATAATATAGATATTCTCTTATTATAAATGATAAAGATTAATGAGTTAACAGACGCATAATTATTCACCACAGACAAGAGAAGCAGAGATGATCAAATTGATTCTTCTATTGTTTCTATTCTGAAATTGCTTTCAGATTTCATGCTTACAATTAAAACAAAAAGATTTTGTATTTGTTGATTAGATAGGTTTATTATTATATAAATGGCTTGTGCATACTGTTGTGTAAAAGTAAAAAAAGTTCCAGTTGTAATGTTATCTTCCCCATTTCCCTCTTTACACCATATTTATTTTCTTTTCCTTTCTCCTCTTCCTAGTTTTCCATTACTTTTTTTAAATTTCTATTTTATATTTTGATAAACTAATAAATATAATAATCAAATGCTTACATTACTGGGTTCAATGTCTGTGGAGATTCTGAGTCATTAAGGTCATAGTTATTTCAAAGGTCCTTTTTCAAAAGGCAACTGGACTGTTTTTTTTCTTGAGTCCAAGTCTGTTTAGATCTTTTATAATCTTTTCTTTCTCTTTGAAAATCAAACCATTAGGCTTCCACATCCCTTGTAAAAATACAGATAATCCTAATTTAATGACTGCTTTTGGGATTAGTCAAATAGTCATCAAGTGAAACAACGGGCAAGCTGGATAAAAGATCAAAATCTTATAGCCCTTTTTCCTTACTCTCCTCATCTTTAGAATGCTGGGGTAATTAGCAAGAACAGAATTAATTACATTGATTGGAGAGGAAGAGATTCAGGGGTGGGATTCTACCAGTTCGCACTTATTCACTAGAACCAGTTGTTAACATTCTAAGCAGTTCAGAGAACCGGTTGTTAGAAGAAATTACTGGAAGAAATTACTAATCCTGTAAGGAAGGCAGGAAGGAAACATTCTGGTGTTGCTTACATAAACTCTCCGTTAACCCTTATTACATTCTTGGCAGGACTATAGACTTCCTGTCTGGGGAACGTTTTGGGATTTTTTTTCCCTGCTTTGCTGGTACTTTGCTTGTGTGGAGTGACCATTCAAAGTTACAATGGCTCTGAAAAAAGTGACTTATCACTGTTTTTCACACTTATGACTATTGCAGCATCCCCATAGACACAAGAGGCCACGGGAGGAGATGCGTGCCTCGATGTGAGTGATGTTGAGTTGGCCTTGCCCAGCCAATAACATGACCACAAAGCCATGTCCACCCAGTCACATAACCATCAAGCCATGCCCACAACTAAGCCACACCCACAGAACCGGTTGTTAAAAATAATTGAATCCCACCCGTGAAAAGATTACAACAGAGGAAGTTAATATACAATGTGAACATACACCAAAAGCAATGTCCTGGCATTTCTGTTTGCTTGGGGTAGTCACACCTTTGAACCACAAGCTATTAAGGAGGTTAGCATCTCGTCAGTGTCAGGCAGCAGCAGGAGCCAAACAGAGAATACTAATCAACTAATTAAAGTCACAGTACTGAGCTTCTTAAATTACTGTTGGAATTCTTTATGCTATGTTATAGAGCAGGATGTCAAATTTGCAGTCTGTGGCCTTGATGTGTCATGCACAGGCCACACCCCCGCCCAGTTTAGTGAAGGGGAAAAAAGTCCCGAAACATCACATGCACTGCTGTGTTGATGTTAGTTTAACACCCCTGCTATAGCGAAAAGCAACTCAGAAAGAACTTGTTTAGGCAATCTCTGCATTAAAGAAAGGGGAAGAAAAAAATGGGTCAGGCACTTACCAACAATGATGGTGGACACATGATTGGGAGACACTTATAGGTTTAAAGATTTAAGAGCTGAGGTGCTGCAGTAGTTAAAATGCAATAATTGCAGACTAATTCTGCTGACTGCCAGCAGTTCAATTCTCACAGGCACATTGACTCAGCTTTCCATCTTTCCATGGTCAGTAAAATAAAGACCCAGATTGTTGGGGGCAACATGGTGACTCTGTATGCTGCTTAGAGAAAGCTATAAAGCACTATGAAGCAATGAATAAGTCTAAATGTGGGCATTGGTTGCAACATTAGTTGTTCATAAATGTTGCAACTTCAAACAATCATTGCCTAAGGCTGTGCCTAAATGAAGACTATCTGTGTCTAACTTGGCACTCTACTCATTATTATCCATTACCAAATCACTAAATTTTCCTCTTGGTAGACTTACAGGGTTTGCCTTTCCTTTCTGATGTATTCAAAAATTCTAACATTGCTGTTTTGAGGATGTCTTTCAAGCTGCTTTTTAGGTTTACAGGGCACAATCTCTATTGTTTGGTTTCTATTGCCAATATCCTTCTTTGGTATCCACAGCTACTACCTTTATCAATATCTTTCATAATTGCTTTTATCCTTTTATAGAACCCCTTCTTGTATTTCCCATATATGTCACTTGTTCTTTCAGCATTCCAGAAATCTTTCAGTATATCAATAGAAGAGAATATTGGAAGCTCAGGATTGAACTGTGGGGTCCTGTGGGGTTCAGTGCCCTGATGATATTATCTAGTTTGATAATGAGATGACTGGGGAAAAAAAAAACTAAGCCCAAAGAGCACCAAGCACCCCACTTTGTTTATATTCATACTGATTTCTCTAAATATCTCCAATTATTTTTTCCAATAGGAATTGTTTGTGATTAGGTATTCCCTATCTTATTTTCTGGATTCGTCAAGTTTTGTAAGTGCTTTTCCTTCATAATTTCAAACTATTGGACACGACCAACTTTCCGTTTGAATTCTCAAAATCAACTCTTCTGAAATACAGTATGCACACCCCACTCTTCTCTATTTCTTTCCTTTATATCAGGCCCATCAAACTGGTGGCCCAGAGACCAGATACATAACACACAGGACATGCCTACCCCAGCTCTGGAAAGGCAAAAAATGTCAATAAACATCATGATTTGGCCTGTGACATGATCGAGTTTGACACCCCTGCTTTGTATCATGAACTCAAAGATAACATGATCACTTTCTCCCAAAGTTTCAATCACCTGCACTTCTTTCATCATTTCTTTGGTGAAATATTAGATTCAAGGAAGTAAACCCTACCTCAACCAATCCACCATCACCCAAGAACAACCTCAATTCCAACTACTGCTGGCCTAAAATGCAAGCTACTCAATGCAAGAAGCCTTGTGAATAAAATACCTGAATTTCTCCTCTTACTAAATTTCGCTAAATTCGACATCATATTTGTCTGTGAAACATGGCTCAACGCATCTCTCCGTGACTGGATTACCACAGTAAGAGACTATCATGTTTACCGATCAGATCATGAAATTCGTAGAGGAGGTGGTGTTGCTATCTTCTATAAAAAGTCCTTACATCTAAAAAACATCCAAGTTACCCAGGAGCTTGCTCTTCCTGAGACCATCATCTGTGAACTGTCCTTAAATATCACATTTCAATTCTTACTATGTTACAGAACCCCTGATTATGACATCGAACATGTAAACAAGCTAAATTCACTACTAACATGGGCAACATCCTGCCCACAAGCTTTTATCTTTCTTGGTGACATCAATCTACCTCATATTAACTGGATCCTAAATGAATGTACAACTGAACCCATACATGCAACCTTCTACAATGCTGTTACAAATCTGGGTCTGGAACAACTAGTAACCAACTGCCTTGATCTCATCTTCTACAATAGTTGAATTTAATTTACAGAATACAAACTAAAGAACCCTTTTCTAACAGTGACCACAATATGATTCACTTTTGTCTCAACATACGCCGACACAAAAATCATTTCAATGACGTAAGCCCCAATTATAACTTCAGAAAAGGCAACTATGATCTTATAGACAACGATCTCTCATCCCTTAACTGGCAATCTTAATTCACTGGATGCAATATTGTTGAAGACCATTACAACATATTTTTACTTGAAGTCAAAAGAGTCATCAAACTATATGTACCAACAACAACTCCCATTATCACATTAAATAAGAGGAAAACTTTCTATGCACCAATCCCACCTGCTCTTTTTACAATTTTATAAACAACAAACTAAAAGACTCAAGGTCCATCCCACCCGATAGGACCAAATGGTAAATACTGCAATGATGACACCATTAAAGCCAACATCTTTAACACATTCTTTGGCTCAGTATTTGTAAACAGCAATGGATCATGCCCAATATTTCCTAACCAAACCACAGAAAACTACAATGATCTAATACATATCAATTTTACAGAAGACAATGTTGAAAAAGTACTACACAATCTAAAACCATCTCTATCTATTGGACCAGATGGAATATGTGCCTACTTCTTAAAAAAAGCTATCCACTGCCAAAGCAGAACCTCTAAGCATAATCTTTGAAAAATCTTTCAGGACTAGCTCCTTGCCAAAGCTATGGTCACAAGCCACAGTCATCCCCATCTTCAAAAAGGGAGACCCCAGCCTAGTTGAAAATTACAGACCAATCTCCTTATGCTGCATCACCTGTAAAGTCATGGAATCAATTATTAATCAATCCATTATCCTCCACTTAGAGACTAACAACTTACTCTCTATAAAAAATTTGGTTTCAGAAAAAAACTATCCTGTAATCTGCGACTCTTACATTACAAAAACATATGGACTACACAACTCGATCGGGGCAAAACAATAGACGCAATCTACATATACTGTAAAGCCTTTGATTCAATGGTACATGACAAACTACTCCTAAAATTAAAATCTTATGGTATCTCTGGACAACTGCATAACTGGATAGAAGCATTCCTGTCAAACAGACAACAAATGGTAAAATTGGGAGTGTCCTATAAAATTCTGTACCTGTCGATAGTAGTGTCCCTCAAGGCAGTGTTCTAGGACCAACTCTCTTCATACTCTACATAAATGACCTCTGTGATCATATTAAGAGCAACTGTGTTCTCTTCGCTGATGATGTAAAGCTATTCAACATCATCAATAATACTGCTACCCTTCAAAAAGATCTTGACTATGTATCAGAATGGTCAAACAAATGGCAACTTCAAATCTCAACAAATAAATTCTCTGTCTTACATATTGGCAAAAAAAATCAGAAAATAAAATACAAGCTGAATAGTCAAGATCTTGTTGATGATCCAAGTTCTGTAAAGGACCTTGGAATACTCATCTCTAATTATCTAAGTGCTAGAGCCCACTGTAACTACATAGCCAAAAAGGCATTAAGAGTTGTAAACCTAATCTGACGTAGCTTTTTCTCTGATAATATCACGCTACTAACTAGAGCATACAAAACATTTGCTAGACCAATACTCGAATACAGCTCATCAGTCTGGAACCTGTATTATGTATCTGATATTAGCACAGTTGAGAAAGTCCAGAAATATTTCACAAGAAGAGTTCTCCACTCCTCTACTTGTTGTAGAATACCTTATGCACCAGACTTGAAATTCTAGACCTAGAAAACCTTGAATTATGCCATCTTAGGTCTGATCTAAGTATGGTATATAAAATCATACATTGCAATGATTTACCTGTCAATGAATATTTCAGCTTCAACCATAACAACAGAAGAGCACACAATAAATACAAACTCAAGGTTAACCGCACCAAACTTGATTGCAGGAAATACAACTTCAGCAACAGAGTGGTCAATGTTTGGAATACTCTACCTCACTCTGTGGTTTCTTCCCCAAACCCCAAAAACTTTAACCTTAGACAGTCTACTATTGACCTCACCCCCTTCCTAAGAGCTCTGTAGCGGTCATGCATAAGTGCACCAACGTGCCTACCATCCCTGTTCTATTGTTTCTTTTATTTTTCTTATATGTACCCATTTCATGTATTCATAACTGTTGTGGCCCCGACTCCTGAGCCTATGCTGTCAGAGGAAGAGAACCTGGAAGATGAGGGGGAGGCTCGACCCCAAGCAGTGTCGTAGAAAGAAATGTGAGCAGCAACGTAGGAGGTGTGGGAGGGTCAGCGAGTGAGCTGAGTCACTGAGCCACACCCCACAGGGGATAAAAGTGGGTGTGCTTTCTCCTTATACTTTGTACGGGACAAAGTTTAACTTACTTTAGACTTTATTCGTAACTATGTTGGAAGAATGATTGTTTTGTGGACTGCCTTGTGCTTTGTGAAGTAAAAGACCCGTTTCCCGCTGTGTGAGTAAGACTTTGATTTACAATTGCCGCCAGCTTGGATTTGGCAGGCAGGAAGTAGTGGGATGCCAAGAATGTTATCAGTTACAGAGGATTTGCTCTGCAAAGTTCGAGCCAACTTGCCTGTCTGTGTTTGTGTGTGTGTATAATCCCTTACCTTTTGGGGGAAAGGAAAGGGGAGACAGAACATTTTGTCCTGTACAAAGTTTAAGGAGAAAGCACACCCACTTTTATCCCCTGTGGGGTGTGGCTCAGTGACTCTGCTCACTCTCTGTCCCTCCCACGCCTCTTACGTTGCTGCTCAAATTTTTCCCTACGACGCTGCTTGGGGTCGAGACAAGACTCCTCCTCTTCACTCCCTGTCAGGGGCTGCCCCGACATGCCTTCCTCCTGATTCACTCAGGCTGTTCCTCTCAGTTGTCTGATGGAAACTGAGGCATTACCAGGGAGGAAGGCATTGGCAGGGAGTAAGGTCCTAGGGAGGAAGGCATTGCTAGGGAGGAAGATCCTGTGGAGGAAGGCATTGCCAGTTCCTCCCCTCATCTGCCAGGTCCTCTTCCTCTGACAGCATAGGCTCAGGAGTCAGGGCCACAACACATAACTATGTATATACTTATACCTATTATCTTGTAAGCGATTGACAAATCAAAATAAATAAATAAAATAAAAATAAAATAGTCCTTTGTTCCTTTTTCCATCTTCTGAAAAATAAAGTTCAACTGGGATGGAGTGATTCCATAGTTTTCCTTCATAGTGTTTCTGCATATGATCCCAATTTGTGTCCTAAAACACAACATGTATTCCAAACAGATTTACGCATTCTCAGAGATCTAAGTTGAAGACAAGATGGACAAAGAAGCAAATCTTTACTGAATAACCATTTTTGGTTATGTGGGCTTATCGCTTTCCTTTCCATATGAGAATTGGGGCTTGAAAAAATAACTCAGCTAATAAAAGGCATCAGTATCAAGTTATGCTCGCATGAAATGGTCCAAGCTGTTGCAGTCCCAAACTACCAGTCTCTGAAATATATCTTGCCCAAAGCAATGCAACCTAATGTTGTTTTTTAAACTGCAAATGTTTCTCTGTACTGACACAGTCAATTTCCTTTTATACAATTGGTTTTATTATACCCTTTAGTCAAGCACCTTCAATGAATGTAAAGATTCTCAACAATATATGTTTTGGGACAAAAAAGCTCCCTGTAAATGCAATTCAGAATTTAATGTTCCTAGTTTTTCTTATTAAAAAGAAAAAGCTTCTCTGTGCTTTTCAAAATACTGAGCAAGCAAAATTTTGTAATGGACAAATAAACGATAAACATTACAATGAGACATATAAAAGGACCAATATGTCTTTCTATTGTGTCCAATTTAATAAAAAAAATGAACTGAATTAATGGAATATCTTCTTATAGGGTTTTTTTCTTCTTTTTTCTTTCATTTTCCCCCATTTATATTTATGCTATGCTTTCCTTAGCCTTGATTTATTCAGCGTGACTACATTATCAATGTGAATTAGCAGCCAAAACACACACACACACACACACCACTTCATTTGATTGTTCCTTTTTCCCAAGATTCAAATGGGAAAATTAGTTCTTCACAGCGCATTCAAACAACTATTCAAATACATTTTTAGAAAAGCAAAGAATATACTAATACAATGCCCCAAATGCCCCTTTCCCTAGATTTATTTTCACAGTTTGTAGAGTAGATTATGAACTTAATGGAAAATAGATTTCATTGGCTCTGAGCTGAGGTACAAACTAAGGTAAAACAGGGATTTGCAAGCCATCTTTATAATTAGACTCTTCATTTACCAACAACCATCAACATTCATCAGCAGCAAAGTCATGATATAGAACAGTGTTTCTTAACCTTAGCAGCTTCAAGGTGGATGGATGTCAATTTCCATAATTCCCCAGATAGCATATTTAACAGCTTAACATTGCCAAAGTGAAAAAACCCTGATATAGAGAAACTATTTTGATTTTCCAGAGGATTTTCCAATGGTAGGAGTTCCCTTTAATGGAAATAATAGTAGCTATTTATAAAATGCAATATGTGAGATTGCCTCTTCTCTAGCTATTTAATAAAAACAAGGGTTGTCAGAGATCACAGGAAACATTATTGTAAAATGAAGTCACTTTGAAACTAAGAAAGTTACATTAATTTTAAAGACTAAATTCCTTAAAGAAGGAATAAACTTATCTTAGAAGCCATAAACTTATAAAAAGAATGAAAAAACACAGTAAATAGTGGTCATATAATACCTAAAACATTTCAAACTATTTTACCTGGCTCTTTAATATTTAACTTTCAAACTATCCTTTCCAGTTTGCACTGTTTATAGAATAGTTTTCAGCCAATAACTACCACTTTGGCATCTATTACTGCATTATTTCATTATTCTCTCTTCTTTCCATCTTCTTCCAATTTCTGCCTGCTCTTTAATGGGTATGATTTAACTCTATGCTGAAAATATTAATTTAAAAGACATGATTTACACAAATATTTCCTGACTACAAGGGGGATTCCTCAAATTTTCTTTTTTTAAAAATTTATTAAAAGAATTAAGCATCTGCATCTTATTTAATCCATAAAACACTGCAACTTTCCCAATAATAGAAACTGGAAAGCTGAGGACAAAACAATTTAGGTAAACAACTTCTAAAGACAAAGAAAAAAGTGAGGAATATAGTAGCAAATGCAGTTAAAATACTATATTCTTTATCATTTGTCACTGGACATGCTATAATTAAAACTAGTGATGTGCAACCAACCACAAGATTTGGTCTGAATGATGACTAGCAAGTTAGAAAACAACTTTATTTAACTTGGAGTGATTTAGAGATTGCCCCATCTGATTCAGGGGCAAATCCAAGTGACTTTCAAGAATTCCAGGCTTCAAATATTCTACTGACTGTCATGGTGGTGGGACTACAAATAGCTTTAGATTTTTACTTTTTTAAAGAGAACTGGATGAAATTTACAAACCATATTCATAAGCGACAAGGAAACAGAATGGTCTTTCAAAAGGTCCCTCCTTCCACCTCCCTCCTGCAGTTTTCTTAGCAAGATTTCAGAAGTGTCTTGCCATTGTCTGCTTCCTAGGACTGGTCCAAGGTCACCCATGGGACTTTGTACTAAAGGCAGAATTCATACCGTGTTTCTCCAACAATATGGCCTCCCCCAATAGGAAGTCCCAGCATGTTTTATAGGCATAAAATCAAATTAAGCCCCTCCTCACAAATTAAGGCCTATATTAAACATGTGAAATGGGGGGAATGGTGGGGGGGCTTGCCGTTAGGAAGTACTTTTGTTGCATACCCGAATATGGTGCTGCCTACATTGACCTCGGCGTTGGTGGGGCACTTCATATTGGGAGACCTTCCGTCACCATTGCTTTCCCTTCTCCCCATGCTGCCAAGGCATTTAGAGCAATGCCACAGCATTTGGCACAGCCACATGCAGCCAGCCAGGGTTCCTCCCTGCAACCAGAGCCTGGTGGAGACACTCAGCTTCAGGCGCTCCTGTTGCCGCCTTCCTGGGCATAGTTTGAAGACAAATCCTATTCTTTTAAAAATGACGCCCTACTACTGGTATGACAAAGCCTCCCCTGCCCGAGAGGGCAACCCAACCCCATGTGGGGAGGTGAATCTCCCAGGGCCACAGCACAGGATCGGCCCACCCCAGGAGAAGCGCCCAGCCGCCATCCCTGCCTGGTGCCAGGCAGAGAGCGAAGAGCTTCACCTGGGGCACCCAGTGCAGCTGACAGGTGGGCCCTCCTGCCCGGCAGTGGAGCTCTCTCCAAGGCAGCGAGTGCCTCCCTGCCGGGCCCTCTGCTTATCCTGCCAGGGCCGTGCTGGAGCTGGGTGGGCTGGGCAGAGCTGGGAAAGCGAGCCCTGGGTGCGCGCCCGCCTGCCAAGCAAAAGAGCCAGGCCAACCCGAGCTTGGCTTCCTTCCCAAGTACCTCCAGCCCGAACCCAAAAGGGCCACCGGGAGAGGCCGCCCGAGGCAGTGATAGCACCCACACATCTATGGACAGGGAGGCAAGGCGACGGCCTGCGCCACATCCTCCTCCAAGCTGAGCCCTGCTGAGTGAGCGCCTCTGCCCAATGCCTGTGCTGCTGCAGCATTTGGAGCTGCCGGCGCATTTGGAGATGCGTGGGGATGGGGACTGGCTGGGCGAGGGGTGGAAAGGACAGGTGGCTTCAGGGCCTCTCCGCCAGACCCGCCGCCCAGGGAAGCAGAGCTGCTGTTGCCTTGCCTACCAAGTCACACCCACAGAACCGGTAGTAAAAAAAATTGAATCCAACCACTGATATAGATATTAATTATTGAAATTCAGCTTACAGGTGAGCTACCTGATTCACATAATCTGTGTTTGCTCATCTATAAATTGCTATCCTCATTCTGATTTTTGCAAGTATTTGTTTTTTTCTGGGTTGGACTTTCTCCCATCTGGCTCATCAGATTCTGATTTTCTTTTCACCCTCTAATCTCTCAAGACTCAATCCTTCATTAGTTGATCATATAAGCAATTTCTTCATGCGGAAGGAAGGGAGGGAATGAGGAAGGAAGGAAGGAAGGAAGGAAGGAAG
Organism: Pseudonaja textilis; assembly: GCF_900518735.1. The sequence goes on from NW_020769310.1 coordinate 40,171,687, forward strand.
GAAGGAAGGAAGGAAGG
>NW_020769310.1:40171713-40196954 GCF_900518735.1 Pseudonaja textilis
AGGAAGGAAGGAAGGAAGGAAGGAAGGAAGGAAGGAAGGAAGGAAGGAAGGAAGTCTTCCTGCCAGATTGCCACAAGAAAATTAAATGGAGAAGATGGCAGGTAGATGGAAATTTCTTCTGCTCCCATTTCTTTTTTGCCCACCTTTTTTGATAGCAGATGTCTTCCATCTCTCAAACAACTTTTTCATCTTGCCCTTCTTTATAGTAAGAACTACCAATCATTGAGAATCCATTACAGGTAGTCCTCAATTTATGAACATAAATCAGCTTGGAATTATTGTTGTAGCTATACAAGTCATCATATTTCATGATCTTTTTTGTAGCAGTTATTAAATGAATACCACAATTGCTACTGGAATGTCATTATTATTAAACATTCATACCCAGTGTGATTTTTTTTCCAGAAGCCAGAATAAACATGGAAACTGGAAAGAAAAAAATCCATTGAAAATTATAACTGTGGAATATACAAATAGCCATAAATCAGAACCAGTTGCCAAGCCCCCAAAATATGATCACGTGACTCTATGTGTGTGTGTGGACATGGGAACTTTAAAAACAGGTCATAAGTAGCTCTGGGAAGGTTCATCATAACTTTGAATGAACACTAAGTTGACTGGTCATTAAGCAAGGACTACCTGTAGTAATCAATCATATGACTGACCGAAACAGACACATTTGCTAGATGTCTTTGGACAATGATGATTCTTAGCTGGAGCCTACTTCCAAACCCCACTGATGTAATTAAAGGGATTACAGGAAAAAAAAATACTGTAAAACAGCTAGCACTCTATCCTACTGATAGTATTGCAAATACCTATAATGAAAAATGGAATTGCCAGGAAGATCAGACATATTTGGTAAAGACTGCCTGCAGCTACAAGGAAAGACTCTATTTCAGTGTGACAAAGGCCTAAGAGAATTCTTACAAGATTGAGACTCATCCAATAGATTTCCTAAGCATCATTTTGAGCTCCTGCAAGCAAAGCTGATAAATGTCATTCATGCTTCCACTCCTCCATTTAACATTTGTAAAATTGTGGATATTATGTAGGGGTGAAAAGTATTCAGCACTGGTATCCTCCTACTCAAGTCAAAGTGGAGATTATGTATGTCCATAATCTTTCTTCTTTTTCCCATATGGCATCTAAATAAAATATATTATTCTTGAGTTGGAATAATTTGCAAATCCAGTATTCCAGACTTCTCATATCCTACTTTTCTTACCAACTGTAAATATTTTGAAGAGTGCTTTGTTTTATGTAATCATGGACATAGTCCTGTCTTTTCTTCATAATGCTAAAGGATCCCCACTAGCCCAAGAAGATTTTTTTTCCTTTTTTTGACAACCTATTAATGAGTACCTCAAAAACTGAGAGGAGAGATTGTTTTCATGTTCTACATTTCTAGAAGAGTTTTTCAGAGAAGAAAAGGTTTCTACTCAGTGAAGTAACCTTTTTTCTCTTCCTTATTTTTTATTTCTTTTTTATTTCATTATCAACAAATCCCCCTTATTATAGCAGTAGAAAAAACTGAAGTAAGAAACATTTTCACTAAGTAGACATAAAGTTGTATCATAAACATAGGACACCGTGCATGAACATCAATGACTGTTGATATTTAGAATCAAGTAGAAGTATTTGAAAGAGCACTACATTAGCAGTAGGAGCAGGCAGACGTTAATGGTATTAAAGAGGCAACTTGAAATAAAACAGATGCCTTGTATATGTATGACTTAGTTCTGTGGATATATCCAGTATAATATGTAATGAACTGTTACTTTAATTTGATGTTTATTAAATAATATTTGATAGAAATAAGAAATAGTATGTGTTTAAATAAAAATGTAACAGGAAAATGAAATCTGGGGTTTTTTTGAACATAAAAAGAAAATGTGTTTCTGTCAGGTTAGTACTAGCCAATCAATCAGACAACATGGTAGTAGACTAGGACCTAAAGATAGTGGTGGCTATAGATGTAGTTGTGCCATCTGACAGAACATCAGGAAGAAGGAGTATGAGAAGCTGGAACCAAGACCTAAAGGAAGAACTAGACAAAATATGGAAAGTAAAGTCAAAGTGGTAGTAGGAACATTCAAGGCTATGACTCCTCACCTGGAAGAGTGCTCCAACAGATCCCAGGAGTCACATCTTCTGTCCAGAAGAATCCAATGCTTGAAAAGGCTTGAAATGGCTAAACTACAGGTAGTCTTCAACTTGTAACACTTTACTTAATGACCGTTTGAAATTACAATGGCTGTGAAAAAAGTGACTTATGACTGTTTGCACACTTATGATTGTTGCAGCATCTTCATGGGCACATAATTTACTTTCAGATGCTTGACAAGTGATTCATATTTTTGACAGTTGTAGTGTCCTGGGGTCATACGATCAGCTTTTTAAACCTGACCAGCAAAACCAATGCTGATACCAGATTCACTTAACAACTGTGTTACTAATTTAACAACTGCAATGATTCACTTAACAAATGTGGCAAGAAAAGTCGTAAAATGGAGCAAAACTCACTTAACAAATTTCTCACTTAGCAAAATAAATTTTGGGCTTAATTGTGGTCGTAATTTGAGAAACCACATACTCCCAGGTCTCTGGTAGAAGACCTGATATTGAGGAAGATATATACTATCCCTAAGGTGAAAAGGATGATACAGATACATACATGCAAATTTACTGTACATTCATACAGAAGCATTCTGAGCAGTGAAGCTGAATAAAATTCTCTAAAAACCAGCCATCCATTATGCTCTCTACTTCTAAATGTACTAGTTAAAAGAACATTATATTCCATTGTGTTCCTGACAAAAGAACCTACATAAAATCATATGAATAGTTTACTAATGAATAATCTATGACACAATCTGGTGAATGATATTTTAATTCCCCAGAAGGCAAAATTATCCCATAACCCAAATGAATTGATGACATACATATTTATAAACATGTCTTCTGTTTTCATCATTTTTCTTTGAAAGCCTTTATTACTGGATCACTTGGCTGAGTTGCCAAAGTTCAATTGATATTGTCAAGGTATTTTAATTTACTTTAAAGTGGTTTCTCTCTCCACAGCTTTTTATGTTACAATGGTCCATTAAATATTCAAAATTGAAATGTTCCCCTAAGGATGTTGCCTTTCTTTTGCACTGTTGGGCAATCCAGAAAAATTCATCCTCCTGACTGAAGATTTTAAAATTATTTTTAAATAAATAAAATAATCATTATTTTACTCTGCCATATCAAAATGTTCTAGCAATATTTAGAGAACTGAATTTCCTGTCAACCATTTGGGATTAATTATTTTTAAAAAGAATATTCCCCAGTGCTCATATTACTGAGGAAAGGGTCCAAAACACCTAGCCTATTTCCTTCTCTACGTTATCTCATAAAAGAGATAAGTAAAAAAGTAACTTTAAAAGATTAGGAGACAAAGCTTTTTATGATCCATCCATCCTCCTCACCTTCCTCTTTCACCTCCTCCTCTTCTTTAAATTAGCTTGAGAGGTTAGGTATAAATATGAAAGAGAAAAGGTTTGTGAGAGCAAGAAGAGCAAATGAGGTGACTGAGATTAAATCTAGTCCAATTATCTGAGATGAGGTTTATTCTATTGATCTTGATAAAATGGAAAAGGTTCTCTGACTTCTCAGCTAGCCACCTGTGCATTGGACTCATGTTTCTCCTTGTTAGCTAAGACTAGGAAATTGTTGGGTTAGATCCTGGCAATGGCGAATTTATCTTTGAGAGATAGTCTTGCGAATACTTAAAGAGATGGTCACGCATTCCTCCTTAACAAATCAAGTTTTAGATAATTTTCAAGTTTTAGATAATTTTCATCGTATCTCAATCTTTCCTTCAGGAAGTTTGTTGAGAAGATAGTCATACTGCAACTTTGGGTTATCCTGTAAACAGACTATGTGAACATTTTTCAGCCAGATTTCAGATATAGGTATGAAACTAAGATGGCATTCATTGCACTTGTGGATAATCTCTGGCAAGAACAGGATGGGAATCCTAATTTTCCTTCTTCTCTTGACATTTTTGATCAGTTATGACATTCTTCTAGACCAGCTTCAGGGATATTAAAGGTACTTTGTTGAATGTCCTACTTCATCTGGGACTGATTCCAGTGAGGGTTCATGGAAGATGGGGTGGGGGGAGAAAATGAACCCTCCCTCCCCAACTTCCATTTAACATTTACACTTGTTGGGTGAGGTCATCCAATGGAATGGGCTGAGATATCACAAGTAGACTGATGATACATAGGTCTATATTGCTACTTGAGATTGACTAAGTGTTATCTTGGAGGTTGTGTCTTGGTGGAAGCTGTGAGGATCTATATAGGAAAAAAAACAGGCTTCAAATCAAATATAGCAAGACTGACTGGCTTTAGTTCTAGGGCCCCCTGGATCCAGTGTTTTTCCAACTTCACTACTGGATGAGGTTGCACTACACCAATCAGAACCAGTGCATAATCACAGGAAATCCTCCTAACTCAAAGCTCTGAACTCACAGTTCCTGTTCAAAGAGTAGGTGATAGCTGTAGTAGGATTGCTTCATTTTGTGCAACGGTTACATATTTTCCTGTACTGGGAAGCACTGCTCCAGAGATGGGATTCAAAATTTTTACTACTGGTTCTGTGGGCATGGCTTGATGGGTGTGGCAGGGGAAGGATACTGTAACATCTCCAGTCAGAGGTGGTATTTGCTGGTTCTCTGAACTACTCAAAATTTCCACTATCAGTTCTCTAGAACTGGTCCAAACCTGCTGAATACCACCTCTGCACTGCTCACAGTCATTCATACCTTTGTTATTTCCCAACTGGATTACTGCAACTGGTTATTCTACACTGGGCTTCTTTTAAAGACCAACTGGAAGTGTATGAAACTTAAAATAAGGCAGCACAGGCAATCACAGACATATGTTGATACAAGCATAGAACACTTCTGATCATGAGCTGAATAGGCTTGCAGTAGGCTTTTGATTAAAAATCAGAGTGCAATTATCATCTATAAAGCCCTTTTGTGCACCAAGACAAATTATTTATAGGAGTGCATTTCCTCAATTGTTTCTACTGTTCAACAGGATGAAAAAATTCAAAGTCCCCTCAGTTACAATCACAATTTGATATCTTCTAGAATACCATTCCCCTGCAATTACATTGGTCCAACCTTGGCTCTTCATAAGAGGCATGAAGCATGCATCAACAAATTGAGGTTACAACTGTGAAATGTTATTATTGTTGAATGTTATTGTGTTTGTTCTCAATTATCATTAAAAAATTTACTTTATTTCTTTTTGAATGTGTTTTACATTTGTGAACTAGGCACTAGAATAAAACAATCTAATAAATAATAAAATGATATGTAAAGGCTGTTGCTGTTGATGGCTATTGGTGGAATGGAGGAATGGTGATACTGGGCAGACTGAAAAGTTTTAGGAACAGTGCTGTTATGAGTTCTGCCACAGGGGTGGGGCTGAATTATCGCCCTACTGAAATCAGAAGATGTCACCTTGGACCAAGAGCTTTTCTACTAATGTGTTAAAGTTAATAGACAGCATAGCATTTTACACTGGTTTCATTGTTACTATTGGAGTTTGAAATAAAATGACTTTAATTCCTTTCCAGCATGATACATATATGAATAAAGCACCACAAAAAGGTATGGAAATATTTAACACTAACCTTGTACTGGTGTGAAATTCAAAAAATATTTAAATCTTATGCAAGGAGATTTGCAGTACAGTATACACTAGTTCCATGCTCTCAGTATATTGCACATGTCGAGCATTTTGAACAGCCAAATAACATGGAGAATATACATTTTGGTTTGTAAAACTACCCCCCATCTACACATATTTACTACTTAAAAGAGCAAGAAATTTAGGGTGAATGCAAAACCATGCCTTCAATGCTCTATCTAAGACATAGCAAAGATTAAACCTTTGTGTAAGAACCAAGAGCAAAGATGGGAGGGAATTATTTTCCCTTCAAATATGAAATTTAACAGCAGAATGCCATGTTCTCAATGTGTCAACTGGATATGATAGATGGTAGTAGAATGTAAGTTTATAGACTGAGCTAGGGAAAAGAGGAATTTACTGATCCATTGTTGAGCATGATGAAATTCCCACACTAGACATTTTTGCTTCTGATTGTGATGAAGTGCAGTTGATTACTGAAAATAAGGTTAACAGATTTAAGGTATTTTTCTCCTGTACAGCTTTGCATATGCCTATTTACAGTTTTAATTAAATGATATATGGAGTAAGAAATCATCATGGCAACTGACATCAAAAAATAAATATACCTGGTTTCAAAACCAATAAAACCAATAATAACAGCTTATTGAAAGGAACTGTATTTCCCTTGACTAAATTACATCAGTGAATACATGGCATCTCTGTGAATGTTCATTTGGAATATATACTGCAAGAAATATATTTTCATATAATCAAAAAGAATCCAACATTGTTGCAATAATCTTTTTTGAAGCAGAATACAACATTAATTTATAAACATATTTTTAGACAAATTATCCTCTATTTTCAATGAAGGTCATGAGTCAAGGTTATATCTGTCTCATGTCTCAATCTGAATCTTGAAAGGTTGAACAGTCCAGATAATCAAGTTCATCTTATAAAATCTGTATATGAAGCACCACGACTTGCTTATGAGAAGATTTTTGAAGATTGACCAATTCTTATTTTTATTAATGGTAGTTAAGGATTTATTTTTTCACAAAAGAGGTTGGGAATCTCTCACTCAGAAGGGCTAATCCAGCCTGCCAGTTTAACCAATAGTGGGATTCAAAAATTTTTACTGCCAGTTCTGTGGGCATGGCTTGGTGGGCATGGTGTGGCTTGGCGGGCGTGGCTTGGTGAGTGTAGTAGGGGAAGGATACTGTAAAATCTCCATTCCCTCCCTTCTACAGGGCAAGGATACTGTAAAATCCCTATTCCTTCCCAACCCCACTAACCTGCTTTCCAGCTCCGTTCTCCTGTGAAGGACAACAAAAGAAGACCCAGATGATCAGCTGGGACTTGAGAGGCAGACAATAGATGGGGGCAGGGCCAGTCAGAGATGATATTTGCCAGTTCTCCGAACTACTCAAAATTTCCGCTACCGGTTCCCCAGAACTGGTCAGAACCCGCTGAATACCATTTCTGCATTTAACCCCCAAAATGCTGACCACAAGCAAGGCTCACTGCTTTTTCATGGGATCAGAAACATGGAATTCCACCTTCAAAATTCCCTTAGCACTTAACACTGTCAAGGGAGCTTTTCTGATGAGGCAAAGCTTCTTTAGAGAAAAAGCAAAACCCTTTTCTCCACTAGGAAGAAATCTGAGAGCAATTTATCTCAGCTTTCATGTTATGACAGAGTAAGTATGTAATGAAACACACAGAGACACTATAGGCTATGTGTTTTAATTATGTGTTTTCTCTCAGGTATCCTAGTTATATTTAGTTTAATGGAAAAAAAGACTAGAGATGACATGATAACAGTGTTCCAATATCTAAGGGGCTGCCACAAAGAAGATGAAGTCGAACTATTATCCAAAGCACCTGAAGGCAGGACAAGAAGCAATGGGTGGAAACTAATCAAGGAGAGAACCAGTCTGGAACTGGAACTAAGGAGAACTCTCCTGACAATTAAAACAATTAATCAGTGGGACAACTTGCCTCCACTGGAGGTTTTGGACAACCATTTGTCTGAGGGGTTTGTGTTTGAGCAGGGGTTGGATCATGAGAAGACCACCAAGGTTCCTTCCAACTCTGTTATTCTGTTAGTTTCCTCAGCCATATTTTATTTACATAGAATAAAACAAATAAATTACCTGATAAGATTTTGGTGCATCTAATCTATTCGTGACCCCAAGGACCAGATTTTTAGAAACTACATAAAACTGAGGACACAAAAACGTAGTATCACTCTTCCCTAAATGCACTTTCTGCCATTGCTACTTCTTTATAACAGAATCCAATTATGATCATTTTTCATGGGAAAAGGCAATCTGTTGCAACTGAATGTCTATTTTGCAGTCCTATGGAGCCCAACTTCAGTGCAATTGTTAAATAGGAGCTGGCACAGTATCTGAGAACTGGAAAATTAGACTTGAGTGCAACTATCACTTAGTTGCCTATTCCTATACATTCAATATTTATAGATTACTGTTTTTATCTTTACATTTTGTTAGCTGCCTTAAGAGTTCAAAATAACAGAAAAATAAGTTTCTACTAACAACAAAATAGCCATAAGAATGTTTGCTTATTTACTTTCTAATGAACACCATACAATACTTGCCAATTAAGAGTTTAATTCAATTTCACATGGGAATAAACTTGAATTTGAGCATAGGCTAAAGGGAACAAATGCGTACATTTAATGTGCATGAAGAAAATGACTATTTATTTCACTGAGCACCATCTTTCATGTGGGCCTCTTTCTCTGAATAGGTCATTCTTCTACCATCCATAAAGCCATTACTCAATGCCGCATTCTTCTGTGAACTCTGGGACCCCCTAGACATCATTCAAATAACAAAGCTGAGTGGATTTGAAAGCTTCTGAATTTGATTCTAATTGCTGTGTGTAAAATGGGAATTTGTACCAACAACATGAGAAAGCAAATGTGACATTTATTGTGCAATGTTTACCTTAAATAAATGCAGACTGTTCGTTTGTGGAACAGATTTGTCTAGTCTTGCATGACATTATCTCATGTAGAGTTCTTGAAAGATTTGGGGTGGAATATAATGTATAGGAAAGGCAACATTTCCATGTAGAAATGTGAGGAAATATGCACTAGTTTAAGGCTTTGCACAAAATTCAGAATGCCCCATTCTATTATCTTCAATTAGTGTATGCCCATGAGCATATTTTTGATGTTTTTTCTAGTCTAAGGAGTGAGATTCAAGCCTCATTCTTACATTTTCTTAACATAACGTGAATAAGCTGATTTTTTTTCTTAAGTCACATCTATGTGCCATTGACTTTGTCTCATTCCCATGTTGCAGCTGAGGTCACTTAAAGTCATCACTAACTGTAATGTTGCAGCTGAGTAACTTAAAGTCATCTTTAACACAGTTTTTACCATCAACATAATCTATCATACCTCGCTGCCAATGTGTGTGCTAATGTGATTGGGGTGGTGTTGAGGTATTCCCCATTAGGAGAATGAGTGCACTCAGGGAAACATAGTGTGAGTGGTGTTGAATAACACACAACCAACACACAGATACACTGAATAGTAAAATGTAGGTTTTACTTCCAGTAAACGGGTAAACAAAGTCCAACAAACAGTCCAAATCACACACAGTTAAAGCAGTTAGTATCACTCCAGGGATAATCCAAAAACGAAGTCAAGTATTATAAACAAAGTTCAATAAATGGAGTTTGCTAACAGTTGCAAGATTCACAGCAATCCAAGCAGGCAATACGGCAAAAACAGGAAATGCAAGGAGAAAGAAACCAGGTTTCTGGCTCCATCTTATGGCCATTGGAAGAACCTCAGCCGATCACACTTACAGCATTCTCTTAAAGATATAGTATTAAATTACTCTCCTGGTTTATATATTTCAAACCCAACTGTTAGGTGACTATCATTCCTAACATTCTCCCCTTTGGGTAGGACAATATATAAAACCTTACAGTTTAAGTCCATATTCCTCACAGCAAGCCTTATGTTTTACAGTGCCTTGGGCTTTCATAAAATGATCTGCAATGTTATTCTCTGACATGCAGTACTCCAGTGTAATAATTTTACTTTGAACACATTGTCTCACATTCAGATATCTTAGATCAGTGTGTTTTGATCTTGTCTTTACAGTGAGATTGGAAGCCATCTGAATTGCTGATTGGTTGTCTTCATATACAACTATAGGTTCATTTACATTAATTCCCATATCTATCATTAGTTGTTTATAACATACTAAGTCTGTACATAATAGAGACAAACATGAGAATTCAGCTTCCATTGTTGATACGCTTAAATGTTTTTGTCGAATAGACCGCCATGCAATTAACACCTTTCCTAATAACACTATAGTACCTGATGTTGATTTATGTGTAGGTACATCTGTAGCGAAACTTGCATTGGCATATGCGGTTAAACTTAGTTCATCCTTAGGCTCCAAATATAATGCATTGTTTGTTTAAGATACCTCAACACACGCTTAGCAGCTTGCTAGTGCCTTTCAGTGACTCAGCATTAAACCTGGCTAATTGGTTGACACTATATGCTATGTCTGGCGTAGACCAATTACTAAGATAGGATAAGCTACCAATTAATGATTGATCAATGTCCTTATTAAAAACAGGACTTAGCACGTCACTGTGACTAAACTCCTGGCTCATTGGTGATTTAGCCGGTTTACAAAGTTCCATTTTAAAGTTCTTCAGTAACTGGTTAATGTTATCTGCCTGTGAGATTTTGTAGCCTCCCTTAGTTTTATCTATTTTCAAACCAAGATACTGTTTAATCTCACCTAAATGTTTTATTTTAAATTTCTTCTCTAACAGTGAAATAATCCCAGTAGCTTCTTGATCAGTCTTAGTGATTAATGCTGTCATCAGTGAACAATAGCAACAATGAAATTACACCATCACTTTCCTTTTTGAATAAACATGGATCAGCCATGCCATCTACAAAACCTATCTTTGTTAATTCCTTCACTATGCATTGGTTCCATTCATAGCCTGATTGCTTCAAGCCATAGAAGATTCTATTTTAATCTCCAGCAGTTTTGTTATCAGTTTTTTTATCCCCAAAGGCTTCTTTAAATATATAGTGTGTTGCAATGGTGCATGCAGATATGCTGTCTCCACATCTAAATGGTTTATTATGTATTTGTTCTTATCTGCCCACCTAATGCTGCTCTTAATGTGGTAGCCTTCAGGCTAGGTGCATCACTTCGTCATAGTCATTGGCTGACTGATCGAATCCTTGTGCTACTAATTTGGCTTTATGGGTAATAGTCCCATCTACACCTGTCTTAATTTTATAAATCCACTTACACCCTATGGCATGCTTACCTGGTGGTAACCTGACATTTTCATATACCTCCAACCTTTGTAAGGATTTCAGTTCCTTATACATTCCTTCCTGCCAAACAGACTGATCCTTAGCAGGATACAGTTTCAGGTCTTTATAGTTAGTAGGAACTATATTTACTTTGCATGCTATACTAGCCTGATATCTATGTGGTGGTTATGTTACATGGGTTGAACATCTAGGCAACTCAGGGCTTTCTGGTGGACTCTCCTGTTCCACCTGTTTCTCTTCTTTTACCTCCTCCTGTGACTGTTCTTCCTTTTTAAAGGCTATTGATGGTTTAACTATCTCATCATTAGGGACTTCTTGGGTGCCAATAACAACATCATTGTTGGATTCCTGTTCTAGTCTATTCCACCCAACGTGCTCAAGAAATTTAGCACTAGCTACAATAAATATTAGCTACAATAAATATTAGCTGTACCTGGATCCCAGAATCTAAATGATTTCAGTCTTACTTGTGAGAGAATAGGCACCCATGCTGGAGTTCCAAATGTGTGCAGATAACTTAAATTTGGTTTTCTGCCATGCCAATGACTGAATGGCAATTCACCTGTTGTGTTCACTACATTGTTTAATACATGATTGCTACACATGATGGCCTCACCCCACAGTGTTTCAGGCAAATCTGAATCAGATAACATAGTGTGAGCCATGGCTTGTAACATTTTCCCCCTTCGTTCATAAATGAGTTATGTTGTGGCCTGTTCGATACCAGCCAATTTTAACCTTGTTTGGAAATTACTGTTAATAAACTCAGTCGTACCACTTCGTACTCCTCCTCTCCCAGAAGACCTACTGGGGCCGGCAGTGATGGAGCCGGTCTATGCGGACTGTCGGCCGAGGCAGGGACTAACAGGGAACAATGAAAATCAGGATGGATACGCATGGTCCGTGGCAAGGAGAGACGATAAACCACAGGATTGATCACCACCTTGACCAGAGAAGGTCCCAAGTAATGGTGATTGAGCCTTTTTGATGGTCACATCATTGGTAAATATCAAGTAGAGAGCCAAACCCAATTGCCGACTGCTAAAGGTGGAACATCACGATGATGTTGGCCTGCAAACTATTTATAGTCTTCCTTGGCTCTCTTTAGTTGATCGCAGACCATGTGGTGCATGGCCTTTAACTCCTGCAAAAACGTATCCACTGTTGAACTGAGGAATCAGACGGGGCTAAAGGGAAAAGTCATGGATGAAACCCATAGTTAGCAAAGAAAGGGGACACATGGGTGGATGCATGTTGAGCATTGTTATAAGCAAATTCTGCCACCGGCAGCACTTCCACCCAATTGTCTTGTTGAGTATTGCTGAAACAGCGGAAGTACTGCTCCAAAATAGCATTCACTCTCTCTGTCCCCCCCCCCATCAGTTTCTGGGTGATGAGCAGACGACAGACATGCCTAAACCTGCAGTTTCACAAGTAGGGTCTGCCAGAAGCGTGCCGTAAATTGTACTCCTCAATCTGATACCATGCGATCTGGTAACTCATGTAATTGGAAAACATGGGAGATAAACAATTGAGCCGTTATCTTGGCCGATGGAAGACCTGCATACAGAATAAAGTGGGCCATTTTAGTCAACATATCCACCACCACCAAAATGGTTGTGGCACCATTCGATGGTGGTAACTCAAGGATGAAATCCAATGAAACTGCCCCCCATGGTCGTTCTGGCATGGGGAGGGCTGCAAGAGACCATGGGGCACACCAGGAGCATATTTTGCTTGGATATAGATCCCACAGGATGCTACATATCCCGACACATCATGTTTAAGTCTCGGCCACCAAAATGTCCTAGAGATACAGATACAGATAATCAGAGTTGGAAGGGACCTTGTAGGTTATCTAGTCCAACCCCCCACCCAAGCGGGAGACCCTACACCATTTCTGACAAATGGCAGTCCAATCTCTTCTTGAAGGTCTCAAGTGATGGCGCTCCCACAACTTCTGAGGGCAAGCTGTTCCATTGGTTGATTGTTCTCACTGTCAGAAAGTTTCTCCTTATTTCCAGGTTAAATATCTCCTTGTTCAGTTTCTATCCATTATTCTTTGTCTGGCCTACAAGCGCTTTAGAAAATAGCTTGACCCCTTCCTCCCTCTGGCAAATATCCCCCCAAATATTGGAAGACTGCTATCATGTCTCCCCTGGTCCTTCTCTTTACTAGACTAGCCAAGCCGAGTTACTTCAACCGTTCGTTGTATGTTTTAGCCTCCAGTTCCCCTAATTATCCCGGTTGCTCTTCTCTGTACTTTTTCTAGAGTCTCAACATCTTTTTTATAATGAGGTGAACAAAACTAGATGCAGTGCTCTAGGTGTGGTCTTACTAAGGCTTTATAGAGTGGTATTAGTACTCCCTTTGATCTTGACTGTATTCCTCTGTTAATACAACTTAAGATTGCATTAGCTTTTTTGGTGGTGGCTGCACACTGCTGGCTCATATTTAGCTGGTTGTCCACTAAGACTCCAAGACCCCTCTCACAGTTACTGCTATTGAGCCTGGTTTCAGCCATTCTATATGTGTGCTTTTGGTTTTTCTTGCCTAAGTGTAGGACTTTACTTTTCTCTATATTGAATTTCATTTTATTAGATATGGCCCAGATGAGGTGCAGTGTTTTGAACCCCCCAAAGTGTCCTGCCACCAGACTATCATGACATTGACATAGGATAAGGCTATGAAGAGGACCTCCAGGCACATAAATGCAATCACGGAACCACAACAGGTCCCCAATATATGCCCAATGAGTCTCTTGTCTCCCATTCTCATCCAATTCTTGACATCGAGCTACCACAAATGGGTCCTGCTGCTGCACCTCCTGAATCCTCACTCGAAGGTCCACAGGTTCCTCAGTGGCCGCAAACCGCTCCAACGGAATCACCTTCAGGTATACCCGGGCTTCCAAGATAGGGCATCGGCATGTTGATTCCCTCCACTCAGAATATAGGTCACCCGGAAATTAAATTGAGCAAAGAATAAGAACCATCTCACCTGACTCTGGTTCAATGTCCAAGCTGTACATAGGTGTTCCAAATTGCGATGATCCATCCAAATCTCAATTTGGTGATGAGCCCCCTCCAGGTGGTGCCACCATGTCTCAAAAGTGACCTTAACTGCCAATAGCTCCTTGTCCCAAATCTTATAGTTGTCCTCTGGAGCTGACAACTTCTGGGAATAATAAGCGCATGGGAACAAGGTGCCTGTGGGAGCATAGGCCTGGAGGAGCACCGCACCAACAGCCACATTGGAAGCATCTGTTTCCACCACAAATGGCTGGCCTGGATCAAGGTGTTTGAGGATAGGCTCAGAAACAAAGGCGACTTTCAATGCCTCGAAAGCTGCCTGCTCCTCAGCACCCCAATGGAACTTCTCCCCCTTCTTGAGCAGATTAGAAAGAGGAGCAGTCAAGGCAGCAAAGCGGGAAATAAATGTGTGGTAGTAGTAGTAGTAGTAGTAATAGTAGTAGTAGTTTGCAAACCTCAACAGTTGTTGCACATCCTTAACCTGCTGTGGAGGTTCCCACTCCTGCAACAATTGAATTTTTTCTGGGTCCATTTCCATTTTTCACCCCAGCAGGTGAAATATGAGGTCCCAAGAAGTCAACCGTGGTTTGTGCAAACTGACACTTCTCATGTTTAGCAAACAAGTGGTTATCATGCAAACGTTGCAACACCAGCCGCATATGCTGCAATGTTCCTACAGGGCATCTGAATAAATCAAAGTGTCATCTAAATAAATGACCATGAATTGATCCAACAAATCATGGAAAACATTGTGCATGAAATGCATGAACACAGCTGGGGCGTTGGTTTATCCAAAAGGCATCAAGGTATACTCAAAAAGCCTGTACCTCGTCCGGAAAGCTGTTTTCCACTCATCTCCTGCACAAATGTGAACCAGATTGTAGGCCCCATGCAAGTCCAACTTTGTAAAGATCTTAGCTTGACAAAGCCTCTCAATCAGTTCAGGGATGAGGGGAAGCGGGTACCGATTCCTCACTGTAATTGCATTCAATTTGTGGTAATCCCAACACAAAAATAGCTCTCCTGATTTCTTTTTCACAAAAAGCATTGGTGCAGCCAATGGGGAGGTAGAAGGCTGGATAAACCCTTTCCAGAGGTTCTTTTCAATAAAATCCCGCAACACGGCCAACTCCGGTTCTGACAGGGAATATATCCGACCCACCGGCAATTTTGCATCAGGCAACAAGTCAATTGGACAGTCATACGCCCGATGCGGAGGCAACTGATCCATCTCGTTCTCCCCAAACACATCAGCAAAGTCCACCAACTCCATAGGTAGATCCAGGTCCATGGGTGTAGCCATACTCCCTGCACAGGAGTGCAAGCAATGGTTGGCACACTTCCTATCAAGGAACTGCACAGTTCCAGATGATCAGACAATCTGTGGATCATGGGCCAAACCCAGCACCACCGGAAAATGAGACAGTGTGGAAACGTAAAACACGGTTTCCTCCACATGCTGCCCAATACGCATGCAAAGGGGTTTGGTTGCAGCAACCACAGGTCCCAAATGAGGGGGGCGACCATCAATTGTCTCCACCATTACTGGTGGGGATACCTGTTGCTGAGGAATGAACCACTGCTTGACAAAATGAGCATCCATGAAATTGGCTGTGGCCCCTGAGTCAACTAAAGCTGGGATCTCCACTGCTCCCATACTAGGCACGAACACACTTACTGGAGCACAAGATGCTTCACCCATAGCGACTGTGGTAGAGATGTCGAAGATGTCAAAGGTGGCGAGGGTGGCTAGGTTGGTGAAGATGGTGGGCCTATGGACTTTACAACCCAATCTGCAGATCCCCGTAGGCTGAGCGATGTTCGTTTCCTGCCAGCGCAGGTATCGCTGCTGTGGATGTCTTAACCAAACACTTGGCCGCAAAATGGCCTCGATTGCCACAATAGAGGCATAAACCATCACGATGACATCTATTCTTTTCTACTTGAGTCAGTCGAGAGCGGCCAGCCCCCAGCTGCAAGGGGTTCCTCCAAAGGCACTTCCACCAAAGGCGCCATCTTGCTGGAAACAGATAAGGTCTCTGTCCGTCATCGCACCCATTGCTGCTGAAGTCTGGCATCAATACGAAGACACAGATGCATGAGCTCCTGAAGGGTGTGAGGGCATTCAGTGTGCACCAACTCATCCAGGAGCTTCGATGACAAACCCTCCTGGAATTGGGCTAATAGTGCTGCCTCGTTCCATTGTACATCCTATGCAACCACCCCAAAACTAGCAATATAATCCATGAGTGAATCATGCCCCTGCTTCAACTCTCTCAAATGTATGTTTGCTGTTCGGCTTCGAACAGGGTCCTCAAACCTGGCCCGAACGTGACGGCAAAACTCAGCATAATTGTCCAACACCTGGTTGGGCTGGGTCAGCAGAGGCGCTGCCCAACGTGCTGCAGAGCCTGACAACAAACTAATCAAACCCCCCACCTTATCCCGGTCAGTGGGAAAGTCCTCAGGCCAAAGGCTCATGTAAAGCTGGCACTGCCCCCAAAATGCTGGAAATTGGCCCAGCGAATCATCAAATTTATCTGGCACTGCCATTGGGCATTTTCGGCATGGCCGGGCAGTTTGCATTTGTGCCACCTATGTAGTCAAAAGAGCCACTTGCTGGGTTAACTGGGCAATCTCTGCTCTGAGCTGATCCATGGTCACCCCACAAAAAACAAAAATAAGTTGAAGGGGTGGCAGGAGTCAAAATGTGATGACCCGTAGTCTCTCAAAATAACCCCAAACCCAAAAACATATATTAAAGTCCAGTAAGGCCTTCAACTTAAACTTTACTGTTTTATTAGGCACAGTTTAAAATCACAAAAGTAAATAATTAGGCAAACAAAAAACCAAAAGAAACCACACTGATGAGAGTTCCGAAGCAAGCCAAGATAACTAATCATAAACTCCAGGAAAATAAGCGAGAAAAGTCAATTGGAAGAACGCCAGCAAAGATAAACCTCTTTCAAGGTGAAGACTAAATTGATTCCTGCAAATTCTAACTGCGCAGTTGCAAACTTATATACATAGCTCCCACCTGCAAGCCACAAGGAGAATCATGGTAATCTCCTCTTGAGTAGACCTCGCTTTTTCCTGATCCTCTCCTCCCTGCGTGACCTAGGATGGATAGGGGATGGGCCTTGTTCCATATTAGCAGGGTTGAAACTATTGGTCCAGAAAAGCCGGATCGTGATTGGATGTTTTGAATGTTCCTGATTGGCTCATACAGGGTTTGCCACAATTGGCTGAAACCAAGCGCGGCAAACTCAAAGAGTTGTCATTGGCTGCCTAGCCGCAGCCAGCTCTATAAGAACAGCTGCCGCGCGCTAGGGTTTTCGTCTCAGAATCTATCTGTTAAATAAAGAGCTGTTGTTCACTACTCAAGCCTCGTCTATTCATGGGACCCACCAACCATACTTAGCAGGCCTGGATCCTCCTCTGACTGCTCAGCCGGCCTCTGCCCTTCCCCAGCCTCCTCCACCACCTCTGGAGGTACACTCCCACTCCCTGTTGGCTGTTCCTCCTCTTCCTCAGAGTCAGTCTCCACCAGGGGCATGACAATCACTTACAATAAGAAAAGAGCCAGATTTTTCCAGTTGCCAGAAGAGTCAAGAGTTTAATGTATTCGCATTATTATTACTTGGAATGGGGAAGTGTGTCCAATTTTGCCTATGCCATTCTAGTTCCGTAGAGATCCAGTCAGCTACTTCTAGGTGTTGCCAAGTATTTGAATAGTATCAATATCTTATTACACTGCTGAAGAATGGACATCACATCTGATCAATTGTTGCTTCCCACTTCACCTCATATCGTTATTCCATGTCTTATTTGCCAGACTTATTTGCCAGACTTATTTTAGGATTCAAGTTAAGTGATGTTTCAATCAAGTGCTAGTCCCATGTTCAAAAATATCCCCAACCACCAGCGACAAATTTTAATCACTACCACACTGATGAGTTGTTAGTCTGACAATTTCATAGTTGGTGAAAACCACCATCCACCTATTCTTCACCAACCCATGTTAAAGAGAATAAATGTTGTTGTTTTCTCTAGTGGCAGGAAATTCTTGGTAAGAAAAGAATTGACGCCAGATAAATATATTAATCACTTCCTTTAACTTGCCTTCATTAAAATGTCAAGCATAGCCCCAGTCACTGGTCTTATTATTATGAAAAAATAAAAAATTAGGACAGCATTGTCTTTTACATATTTTCTGCCAGCTGAAAATAGACAGCTTTTTAACATAGCAATGTGGTTGTGCCCCAAGTCATATAGCTTCTTTTGTTCTATGTCCAACAGAAGGTAAAATAGAAGAGTCGGTAATTAGGAAAAGCATTCACAGAACAAAATAAATGATAGATTTTATTAAAGGGCAATATTACAGACAGATAAAACTGTGAAATAGGCTGGGCACGTCCTTTGAGAGAAATACCTTGGAACACATGGAAACACCTGCCCTTTAATTGTTAAAGCAGTCATATCCTTTTCCATGCTCAAACACCTGTTCCTGGCATCTGCCTTCACAGTTGCTTTATTTTATTTCTCTTATACACAGAGAGAGAGAGAGAGAGAGAGAGAGAGAGAGAGCAAAAAACCAAAAGGTCCAGAAACAATGCATTTGGACGCAGCCATGAACAGCTTCTGAAGCAATCCTTCAAGCCTTAATATGAAAAAAGTCATTGTGGCTTTAACTTTTAAAACTGTTGCTTCATACACAGTCCTAAAACATTTATTTGGAGATTTGTACAACTTATTCTCAAATGAAAAATATTCCAGAATACTCTTCTTAGTTTCCTTCAACAGTGTAATACAACCTACATCTAAGACTCTAATCATCACTTAAGAGACATGCATATCTTCACAATAGAGTCCTTTGCTGAATATATAAAAAGTCACTATTTTAAAAAACTGTGGGCATGTTCTAGAAAGAAAATAGATGCCTCATTCAGGAGATGAGAAGGAAAACGTGGCACCTTTGTTTGTCATCATACATGCATATACCTAAAAATTCTGGTCCTTAATAAACTGCCCTTTTATTCAATATTAGATTTGTTCTCATCCCAACTCAAAGCTGGATAAAAATGCTGGATTACTCAGTAGGGTTCTTATGCACTACATACCTTTCCCATGGACATAACAATACAGAGAATATATCAGAGCAGGGGTATTTCACAGCCCCTCAGTCACCATTGTACTTTTCAGAGCACATCTACACTAGTAACTACCTTTTGTTGGATGCATTAGTAGGAAAACTTTTTCAAAAGTTAAACAAAAATAAATGGATAAAACAATAATATTTCTCTCTATCTCTTTTCTTTCCCCACCCCACACCTTCTGTGTGTGTGTGTGTGTTTGTGCATTCAAGTCAATGTTAACTTCTGGAGATTGCCGGGACAGGTCCCTGAATTTTTCTTGGCAATTGGTTTGCCATTGCTGGTTTCTTAGAGTTGAAAGAGAATGATTAGCTCAAGATTTCCCAACTGCCTTCTTGCCTAAAGTGGGACTAGAACTCACAGTCACTCAGTCACTTTCTACTTTACCTTAACCATTACACCAAATTGTTTCTGAAGTCAACAAAGTCACTAATTTTTTAAGAAGGGAAAGAAGCTTGTTCTTAAAAAATGGGAAATGGGGAACCTAAAAAGTTTGGCTTATTAAAAGAGAGAAAAGTGCCTCTGTTATGGATTCTTATGAAAGAGCCAATCTGACCCTTAGTTAGGCAAACCCAACCCTGAAGGGATCTGAATTGTGCTGATTAACCCATATCTGTCCCTGAAAATACAAGTGATCCCTGATAAATTTTACTAGATTAAGTTTGTTTGCTACCTATAACAAAATAGGATTATTTTGACATCAAGGATTCCTGCTTGGGTAATCTTCTGTTTGCACTGCATTGAATACAAAGAATGATAGAATGTTAAGTAAAACTGAGAAAAGTAATTATATTATTTCAATATTTTTATCTTCCCTATTTGAGGCAATTTTGAAGGGTTGGTTTTGACCTTTCACTTTCTATGGCTTTGAACCACAGTACTTGAAGGATACTTTCGGTATTAAGAAATATCTTTCATTTCACCAAGAAAAAAATTGAATAAAGATGTCCAATAATGGTTCTATTACTAAAGATTTTGTGATACCCTAAAAGACTCATAGTACACAATTGTATCTATTGTGCATCTGTTAATTTTTAATATTTTAAAGACTTTTAGACTTACTATGACAGTTGACCATGGCATGGTAAGACCACATGAAGAAAAATAAATACTTTATATGATCTTGGTAGAATTTACCATCTTGGTAAATGGTAGAATGAATTATCTTTCTTGGAAGAGCAATCTTTCAGAAATATGGCTGTCAAATGTGGTGACCAGCACTATTAGAAGATGCACTGTCAAAATGTGTAAATGAGATGTCTCTCATTTCTACGGTAATCTCTATGTGTGAATAGAATACATAGATTCCAAAAGGCTTTTCTCCTCTTTTGTAAGCTGATCCACCTACAAAAATGTGTGGAAATAATAAAGCAAGATATGCAAAATGTAGCAAATGGAATATGTCAGTCAAAAGTAACTGATCATCCAAAATATGCAGCTATTTTCATCACCCAAACCAAAAAAGGATGCATAACAGTTCCTAATTCTCACTGAATTTGTTTAAAACTGGAATGAAAAATATATCGTGAGATGTCTGCAGAAAGGCCATTTGGAGACTGGTCACACAGCCATTCATTTATGTCTAACCAGCTCACACATACACACACTGAATTGTTGCTGAGATAAATTACATGGTTTTGTATGCCAGTGACATATGTTCTTTTGATTAAAAGAAGAAAAAATGGAAAATGAAGAAGAAAGAGCTGTCTCTTTGTACTGTTCTGATTACATTAATCAATTCAATTCAGTAAGAATAGAACTGGAAGAGACCTTGGAGGTCTTCTAGACCAATTCCCTGTTCAAGCAGAGAAATGACTGTCCAATCTCTTCTTAAAAACATCCAGTGACTGAACACCCACAACTTCTGTAGGCAAGCTATTCCATTGGATAATTGTTCACACTGTTAGGAAGACCCACCTTAATTCAAGGTTGCTTCTCTCCTTGATTAGTTTCCATCCACTGTTTCTTGTCTTGCCTTCTTGTGCTTTGGAAAACAAGTTGACACCTCTTCTTTGTATCAGCTCCTCAAATACTAGAATACTGTTATATCACTCTAGTCCAGGGGTGGGATACAACAGGGTTAACTACCGGTTTGGGATTTACGAGGTTCGGTGATTTATGATGTGCTTCCCTGTATGCTGTGAGTGCATGCCTGTAAATCGTCATCAGCACACTGCATGCAGAGAAGCAGCCTTTGAAACAGCCCTCTTTTCCTGCTTTTTTAACTGCAGCTGTGCCTTGTTCAGCAGCTGAACTTGAAAAATTAGGAAATAAAGATCAGATAAGAGCCTGTGTGGGTGGGTGGGCAAAAGCATCAGCAGACATAGAACTGCTGCTCTTCAGAGCTACCGGTTCTACAGAGGTGGACAGAACCAGTAGAAACCCACCCCTGCTCTAGTCCTTCTTTTTTCTAGACTAGCCATGCCCAATTACAGCAACCATTCTTCACATGTTTTAATGATTACATTAATGTAACCATTGTAAAGTAGATAACACAAATTTACTTAAAATGTAGTGGGTTTTCTTTTTCTATATTGATTTGCAGCCTTTGTATATGGAGATGGTTCATTCAAGCAGAAGCTAAAACTCAAACTGCTGAAATATTGTGTCCTTTTTAACTAAATTAAAAAGTAACAGAGTCTGTGTTGCAGTGATTAAATCAGACAGTATCCTTTTCATAAACACAGGCTGCTGGTCCATGCTGCATTACCACTGGCACACTATGTCACTTCCTTTCAGCATCATGCCACAAGCTCTGCCCTCTATGTATGTGTGTGAGTTGTCATGACATATATACAAAAGGGTCAAATCTGTGCCATGGCAAATACAACCCAGCTTTCATTATTTGCTTCCCCTCCATCCATTTGCCTCCTGATGTCTCTGGCTGCAGTCTGGTTCTTGGTTTAGAAACGAGACTGCTGACCCAGAAAGAGGTGTTAGTAGCAAAATCAAACATTGAAGAGAATAGCCAAGAGTGGAAGAAAGTCCAGAGATCATTGGCAGAGTTTTGCTTCTGTCAAGCCAGGTCCAGCTGGGGCATGAATGATACAGCAAAAGAGATCCTGGCTAATCCCACACACAGAGAGAGACTGACAGAAATACTGACATGAATTGTATTCTTTTAGCATACTGCATATATGTTTTGTAAGTTCCTTCCTTCCTTCCTCCCTCCCTCCCTCCCTCCATCAAATTTTATGCCTCAGTCCACTTTCCCCATTTCCTCATTCAGTCCACTAAGTCATGCCACTTCTTCCTATCAACATATTGGTAGGTCATCTAAATAAGCTTCCAAATAAGCTAAATTGGTATTTTTGTAATAATCAAAGGAATATATGCTAAGAAGATGCAATCTCTCTCTCTGTTTGCATCAGCAACATAGCTATATAATATCTTATGAAAGGACAGAAGTTTTAACTGAGGTTGACTAGAAATGCAGCATATCTCAGGATATTAGGCTCATTCCAGAAGCTAAATCACACAAACCTGGATTAGAACCAGCTAGGAATTCCAGAGCTATTGGTTAAACTGAAAAGGTGAAAGAAATGCATCCAAATTAAAAAAAAATGGCAAACTGTTTTTTTTTTTTGGGGGGGGGGGGAGTAGCCATCCATATTGCATCTGTGAACATCTTGAATGCAAAAAGGGGTGGGGGACAGGCACATGTAGTTGTTTATGTTTCAATATATTGTTCTTTTTCTTTTCAACTGGAAGGCTAGGGTGAAAGGCTCACATACCTAGACAAACAGGGCTTCCAGCTATCTGGATATCTGAAATAAATTCCTATTCTAGGAATATGTTTATGTGGACTATATTATGTCCATAATATTATTAAATAAAATGAGCAGGCTTTCTTTGCTTCTTTAGGTACAGATAACCCTGCTGAGGAATGACAATCTATAGAACCTTCAGTCAGGTTTGAACTACTTGGTAGTTTCAGGACTATCACAGAGTCTTTGGGCTACGCTTTTCTTGTTGGTTTCCATTAAGGGCATCTCAATGTATTCAATAGTATTTCCATTCTATCAAAACTTCAGTATAATTTCCTTACTGTTTTTTCTTTTTCTTTCTTTATCTTGAATTGGTCTGTTTCCCTCTGTTCTCAAGCATCATATCTGTTTATTATATCTTCCTGAAAGAAATAGAAATAGATAGAAATAGAAATAATAGAATTAATAGCCATCTTGGTCACTCTCTTTCAGAGCTAGGAAACAAACAAGGCAAACCACTTCTGGAAATCAAGGAAACTGCAGGAACTAGTCCAGGCAGTTGCCAGGAGTTAGAAATATCTTGAAGGAACAAAACAAAAGAAAAAATATATAATTCCATTACTCAGATATTAAATTTATGGAGTGAATGTGGCTAAATGGCTATCACTTAGTCTAACATATCCCGCAATGTTTTATACAGGTTAAATTAAAAAAAACCCTAATACATGCTACATTGCACTCTTTGGAGGAAAGAAGGGGATACAAATGAAATATTATCTATATAAAGGTTTGTGGAATTCCAGATGTAGCTATAGATATATTATGCAGATACAGATGCATACCACATCCATATATCAAAATATATGGCCTCCTTCATTATAAATTTGTTACCTTTATCTTCTCTGTCATCTTGATATATGGAACTCTTTCAGTACAAATCCATCTGGGTTTCACAATGGGGGGAAAACAATATTGTCTCATGCTGAGCAAATCCATGCTGAGTCTGGCAATAAGTACAGCACAAAAGCAGCCAATTAAGGAGTCCTTATAGATATGTAAGAAGCAGAGTTAATGAAGTGACATAATGGAAAATTCCTAATCAGTGAGACTTCAGAAACATGGAGCAAAATTCATATTTACTGAACAACTGATAGCTATTTATTTTACATTTTTCTACCAATGCTCAAATGTGGCAGTAGCAGCACTGAGAGGAAGTGTAAAAAAAGTCCAAGAAATATTTCTGAGTACATAATAGGTATATAAATAAAAAAGAATGAAGTAAAAAAGTGGCTTAAACTTTCTCTAGCCAAAGGAGTTTGAAAACATCAAAACAAGGCACAATTGAAGAAAAATTCTCATGTGAATAAACACAAAGGACATGGATCTCTTATTTTCAAGCTGGTATTGTCAAAGACTCATGAGCTCCAGGTTTAATCCCTTTTGGCAGAAAACTTCCTGGCCTAAAGACTTATCCGCCAGGCCCCTGTCAGTCCAGCTCTTTCTCATCTTATGCAGCAATGAACAATTTACTGACACATTAATCCTGTATCACTCCTATAGAAGACTGAGCTTTGGCTGTATTTCAAGAGAAATAAATAAGGTGTATAGTATAATAATATATATGATTCTACAAGACTTCCTGAGCTGGGGACCTGAAGAAATCATAAAGAATGACTGTGGCCATTTTTTTAAGTCAAAAGACATAGAAGTACTGATGCTTTTTATCAACAAGAAAGTGTTTGTTTACTATGAATAGAAGAAAAATGTTTTGATATCTACCACTGAAGCCCAATTCATAGTGTTCATGGCCTATTTAACATCAGTGTGGAACTGTTCCAGTAACTAACTTCTAAAGCAAATAAGATCAGGTGTGCAGTAAAAAAAATGAAATTTCATTCTAGGACTTGGATTCATTTTATCTCATGTTGCCAGAACAGTAATAACTCTGAACATCACTGTGCCCAATGCCTAACTCCTGCTATAAGTCCTAAATATAATCTCTCCTCTTGCATAAAGAAAAATAATGTGCACTAGCTAAGATATGTTTCACGTATATAGAGGCTAAGAATTCTGATGAAGAATGTGTCAGAGGTATATTTGAATAATACAACAAGTACTAAATCATAAATATTCATACCAGAAATATCAGGTCTCGTAATTTTAATCAAAGTACTTGATTTTTTTTTCAACATTCTGAAATGTGGCTAGCTTAACTAGCTCCCTTACAACTAGTAGAAATATATATATATATATATATATATATACATACATACATACATACATACATATAT
>NW_020769310.1:40197354-40245469 GCF_900518735.1 Pseudonaja textilis
TTGCTACAACTTTAAAAGCACAACTATAATGACATGGGAAAATACCTGAACAAAGCTGAATACTATATATATATATATATATGGCAAACCTCATCTTCTAGAATGGAAGTCTGTGATAAGATATTCTGCAAACTTAAAAATGTTCAAGTCAAAAAAGCAGGTGGGTGTGCTAATCCTACCACAGCTAACTACCGGATGTTTGATTTAAGATTTTGAAAAGTGGACAAAAAGAATTTTTTAACCCCTTTTGTTTGTTAAAGGAAATGCAAGAGGGTTGAAAATATCTCACAACAAAATTCTGCACATTATTCTGATAGGACTGCTTAGAAAGCCATTGTGGATGTCTAGGGAGATTTGGGAACAAAAGAGCTAAAGGTACATGAATAGAAAATGCAAAATGGATGCAGTAACAAGTGAGATATACCGACAAATAGCCAACATGTGGAAAAAAAAAAGGAAATAAGAAATTAGTCTAAAATTATAAAAGAGCCAGTTTTGGTCCAGTAGTTAAGACATGAGGCTAGAAACTAGGAGACCTGAGTTCTAATCCTGATTTAGGCATGAAAGCCAGCCCAATCACTCTCTCTCTCAGCCAAACCCCTCCCAGCTTTGTTGTTGAAGAGAGAATTACAAGGAAGAGAGACTATTAGGTAAATTCACTGCCCTGAATTATTTATAAAAATAGTAAAGAGTCTATTTTATAAAATAAAAATATTTAAAGATCTAGTTGTTCTAGAAGCCTAGATCAAGATGAAGATAAATCACTATTTGTCTCTATTCTGAGGTCATTAAGACCCCATTTTAGCATTTAGCACTTAGACTTAACTACTGCTTCACGGTGCTTTACAGCCCTCTCTAAGCAGTTTACAGAGTCAGCATATTGTTCCCCAAAATGTGGGTCCTCATTTTATCAACCTTGGAAGGATGGAAGGCTGAGTCAACCTTGAGCTGGTGAGAATCGAACTGCTGGCAGTGAGCAATGAGTTAGCCTGTAACACTGCATTCTAACCACTGCATCATCATAGCTATGTAGTTTTAAAGGCTAAAGCCAGTTCTGGGACAATTCTCCCTTCTGGTTTGGCTTGCTATGTTATAGAAGAACTTTCCCATGATATCTAAATAATTTGAGAAACTGCAACAGCATCAACCTATAATTTAAAAAGGAATTTTATTTAAAATAAAGGGGGTAAAAAGGGAATGAAAACATAGTTTTTAGCTTTAATGGTTTAATGCCCAAAAATTACAGGACATATGGATGAAATAAAGCAATTAGCGCTGATAAAATCATGAACAGGACTTCAAACATCAGTTCCTGATAAGTTATTATAATGAGACTGGGCAGAGATCCATAATGGGTGGCATCTGTGGCTTGAATAACTTGAGATGGTATAAAACATGTACCAATGGAGTTTTTATGAAGATGTTAATCTTTACATATAAAAGTCAGAGGCAATTTCTGGCAAAAAAAAAAAAAAATATTCAGAGCATCAGAATCCATTAAGCAGGCTAGCATACCTTTAAACAAAGGAATCTGAATGCTGAATCTGACCTTGTCTTTGACTGGGCCAAACAACAGTCTTCTTAAAGAGGTTAGTTTCCTTTTTTTTTCCTCCATAAACCTGAAGGTTAATGTTCATAGCACAAGGAATAAGGGAAACAAGGAGTGGGCGCTTACAATCTTTCTCCAAGGATCTTTTCTGGAATTAATATGTAGTGTTAATGCAACCTTCAGAACCTCAAAAATTGAAAAATGTTCCACTTAATAAAGCATGGTGGAGGCAACTAATTTTCTCCTTCTAGAAATCATTTTGGAAAGTTATCTCTTGTCAGAAAACTTCACTATACAGTAATTCTCAACAGGAAGATTGGTCCTGAAAATAACAAAACTATCTCTTCCCTGACTGCCTGAATCCTGCAAATATTATCCATGTGTTATTTTCTTGCAAGATAGATGTCCTTTTTGCCAGCCAAATAACAAACATATGCAGGAAACACACAAGAATAGTAATGGGAGACTTCAATTATCCTGATATCAATTGGAAAATTAATTCTGTACCAAGTGAGAAATCAAATAAGTTCCTAACCAACCTAGCTGACAACTTTGTTGTCCAAAAGGTAAAGAATGAACTAGAGGGACAGCCATACTGGACTTAATTCTTACAAACAGAGAAGAAGTGATAGAGGGAGTTGAAACTGCAGGAACCTTGGGTGAGAGTGACCATGCCATACTAGAATTCAACATAACACAAACACAAACAACAGAACATAATGACACCAGAGTCTTGGATTTTAAAAGATCTAATTTCAATAAACTCAGAGATAACTTGGGAAAGATTCCATGGATGAAAATCCTAAAGGGGAAAACAACTCAAGAATCTTGGGAAACTCTGAAAAGTATGATCATAGAAGCTCAAACCAGCACAATGCCACTGAGAAAGAAAAACAAGAAATCTAAGAAGAAACCAGCATGGCTGCAAAAAGATTTCTCTGGCAAATTGAAAGAAAAAAAGGACAAGTACAAAAAAATGGAAAGAAGGACATACAACTAAGGCAAAATATCAGCAGATAGCCAGAATCTGCAAAAATGAAGTCAGAAAAGCAAAGGCTCAGAACAAAAGTCAAAGATAATAAAAAACAAAAGTCAGAGATAATACAAAAAAAGTTTCTTCCAACATATAAATAACAAGAAAAAAATCAAGGAAACGATTGGTCCACTACAGAGAGAAGACAGCAAGGAAATAACAGGCAACAGAGAGAAAGCAGAACTGCTTAACTCATTCTTTGCATTGGTCTTCACACAAAAAGAAACTATAGCTCAACCCACCAAAAACATCTGTAAAAGACAGACCTGAAATAAAAGTTAAAATAAGCAACAACAACAACAAAAAATAGTAAGAGAACACCTGTCTGATCTTGATGAAAACAAATCACTGGGGCCTGATAGATTACATCCCAGAGTTTTAAAGGAGCTGACAGAGGTCATCTCAGAACCACTGCACCATATCTTTCAAATATCCTGGAGCACCGGGAAACTGGAAAAGAGCTGATGTGGTTCCCATCTTCAAAAAAGGAAAAAAAACAAACCCAGGAAACTATAGACTAATCAGCCTAACATCAATACCCAGGAAGATACTGGAAAAGATAATAAAAAAACAGATCTGCCAACATCTAGAAACAAGTAAAGTAATAACTACCAGTCAGCATGGGTTTGTTAAGAACAGATCATGCCAAACCAATCTTATTTCATTTGTCAACACAGTGACTAAATTAGTAGACCAGCAAAATACTGTGGACATAATATATTTAGATTTCAGCAAGGGATTCGACAAAGTAGACCACTTCTTAGTAAGCTAGAAAAAAGTGGAATAGATAGCATCACCACTAGATGGACTCGCAACTGGCTGGCAAACCGTACTCAATGAATAGTCCTTAATGAGTCTAAGTCTACATAGAGGGAAGTAAGCACCGGGGTGCCACAAGGTTCTGTCTTAGGCCCAGTACTCTTCAATATCTTCATTAATGACTTAGATGAGGGAATAGAAGGGGAACTTACCAAATTTGCAGATAATACTAAGTTGGCAGGAATAGCTAACACCCAAGAAGATAGGGTCAAGATCCAGATGGATCATGACAGACTAGAACACTGGACTGTATCTAACAAAATGAAATTCAATGTAGAGAAAAGTAAAGTCCTATTTTTAGGCAAGAAAAACCAAAAGTACACATATAGACTGGATGAAACCAGGCTCAATAGCAGTCACTGTGAGAGGGATTTTGGAGTCTTAGTGGACAACCAGCTAAATATGAGCCAGCAGTGTGCAGCAGCAGCCAAAAACGCTAATGCAATCCTAAATTGTATTAACAGAGCGATACAATCAAGATCAAGGGAAGTACTAATACCACTCTAAAAAGCCTTAGTAAGACCACACCTAGAGTACTACATCCAGTTTTGGTCACCACATTATAAAAAAGATGTTGAGACTCTAGAAAAAGTACAGAGAAGAGCAACCAGGATGATTAAGAGACTGGAGGCTAAAACATACAATGAATGGTTGCAGGAACTGGGCTTGACTAGTCTAGTAAAGAGAAGGACAGGGGAGACATGATAGCGGTCTTCCAATATTTGAGGGGCTGCCACAGAAAGGAAGGGGTCAAGCTATTTTCTAAAGCACCTGTAGGCCAGATAAGGAATAATGGATGGAAACTGAACAAGGACAGATTTAACCTGGAAATAAGGAGAAACTTTCTAACAGTGAGAACAATCAACCAATGGAACAGCTTGCCTTTGGAAGTTGTGGGAGCACCATCACTTGAGACTTTCAAGAAGAGATTGGACTGCCATTTGTCAGAAATGGTGTAGGGTCTCCCGCTTGGGCAGGGGATTGGACTAGATGACCTACAAGGTCCCTTCCAACTCTGATTATCTGTTATCTTAAGATCAACCTCTTTGTCCATACAGAAACCCTGGCTCAACTCCACAACAATCGGGTTCTCTCATATTTCTCTTACTAATATTTGTATATGGTTGCAAAGCTGCTTATTGTCTCTTGCTGGCC
Source organism: Pseudonaja textilis (assembly GCF_900518735.1). The sequence goes on from NW_020769310.1 coordinate 40,201,911, forward strand.
TAAACAATAATCCACATGAAAAAGCATAAGTTACATAGCACACTTACCTATGGAAGAGTAGTCAGGTAGGAAAGTTTTGGAAAGTCTTCAAACCTGCCTGTTTTCCCAGATTGGGGACCAAGATAGTAATTGAGCCCATGCTGCTAGCATATAGCAATTTTGGAAGTCCCTTTTTTAGTTGTTTGGAGTGTATAGCATTTACTTTACTTAATTTGAATTGTATTTTGGCTGGCACACACACACACACACACACTTATATCTTATTTAATTGGTACTGGGTTATGTGTATTTGTGTATTCATATAATTTTATATGTATTGTATTTTTTAATCCTTGTCAGTCACTGCAAGTCACATTTATTAGATGGGCAGTTATATAAATCAATGTAAATAGCTAAATAAATAATTAGTGACTACTTTATCCATAATAATTGCATCCATCAAGGGAAGTCATCTAGACAGCACTTAAATTCCTGACTGAGAGCTGATCAAGTTGTAGGCCAGAAGTCTTTCTATGTGGTTGCTTCTCTGTTATGGAATATCCTGTTCCCAGAAGTGGTCACTTTGTTCTTGATATTTCAAAGACCAAAGATACTTCTTTTTTGGCAAGTATTTGACACTTCAGTGTTACTGGGCATCTATTTCTAGTTATATTTTAATGGAGAAGTATGATTGGTTTGGGCAATTTTGATGATGGATGTTATGTTGATTTCTTTTTTATATATATATGCTCCCCAAAGTCATTTTGAGAAATGTTTTAAAACAAACTAAAAAGACTGGTCGCATACAACACAATACATAACAATGAGGTCAAATCGGTTATGGTTCCAAATACCATGTGAATCTGCATCTGGTGTCAAGTTCACTTTGGAATTTACATAGCAAACAAAACAAGTCACTGCTAAACAAAGATAGGTACTTAAGTCTTGTGTTTCCGTGCTCAAATGCTAGATCACATATAAATAGTCCTTATTTAGCAACTGCTTCATTAACAATGAGGAAAAAGTCTTTTTTAAACCAATCCTTACATTTGTCATTTTCTATAAATTCTATAAGGTCTACAAAGCAAAGGAAAACTGAAGTAAGATCATTAGCAAAATTACAGTTTCACTTACCAATAACTTTACTTAATGGCCAAATTCCTAGCCCAGATTGTGGTGATTAAATGAGGACTGCCTATAGTTTGTTCTAAAGAGTACATATTGAAAATTATAAGTATTGTGTCCAACAATTGTACTGCTTAAATAAAACTCTCTTTAAAAAAAAAATCTAGGGCTACTATATTGTCTCTGACTACAAATCTCTGACTAGCTACTTGAAAGCAGCACAAAGTTTAAGTGTCATTTTGCCAGTAATTGGTGGTTATCTGGATTGTTTCAGCCTGGCTGTGGCAGTTCTGTCCCAAGTTCAAAACAAATCAAAGGTCTTGCTGATTTAATAGTTTTAAAACAAGCATAATTTGCATGACTAACTGAACTTTAGCAGCTATGAGAAACTGCACCATTCAACTCATCTCTTCTGTATAACTAGAAGAGTTCATGTTGTGGTCTATTGCACCTGGCTCATCTAAGCAACAATGTTTTGGAGAAAGCCAAACAGATGTGGGATTGCTTGTGGATGCATTCTTTTACAATATATGCTTGGCCTGCAAATCTACCTAAATCCATGTAAATAAATGGAAATATGTTTTTAATTTTATTCTGAAGAAGAAAATGGGAAATAATACATAGATGCCTGCTATTGAGATGGAATTCAGGTAGCTTTTCAGCAAACATTAGATTCAGGGATATTTTTTTGTCCAGCAAAGAAGCAAAACAAAACTGCTGTTCACTGAGCAGCAATGTGTTTTGTCTACTTAAGATTAGGCCTCAGCCTCACAGACTAGCAGTTAGTTAGGTAGGTTGTGTTATATCTCAGGGGTTGTCACAAAGAAGAGGGGGTCAAGCTATTCTCCAAAGCACCTGAAGGCAGGACAACAAGACAAGAAGGAATGGATGGAAATTAATAAAGGAAAGAAGCAACCTAGAATTAAGAAGAAATCTCCTGACAGAACAATTAACCAATTAACAACTTGCCTCCAGAAGTTGTGAATTGTCCAACACTAGAAGTTTTTAAGAAGAGGTTGGACAAATATTTGTCTGAAATGGTATAGGGTTTCCTGCCTGAGCAGTGGGTTGGACTAGAAGTCCTCCAAGGTCCCTTCCAACTCTGTTATTCTATTCTGTTCTATTTCTAAATAATTTAGAAATGATTCTTAAGAAGGTTTTTTAGTTACCAATATTGCTGTTCTGTTCCCAAATAAGAGAGGTAGAAACTTCGGTTCTAGTGGCCAACACCAAAGTATTGGTAGATAGATCAATGTTGCTTCTCAGTCTACCTTGTCTCCACCATATTGCCTTGCTGGGAAGGAAATACTTCTATTTTTAAGGCTAAAGGCTATGCTATGAGTTGGGTCAACTTATCTATATGAAAAAAGAAAGGTGGCCAGTATATTATTTGATTTAGCCAACTTTGGTGGAATACTTGTCAAAAAATAGGAGCTTTCAAATATCATTTGGAACTCCCTAATCCAAGAAAGAAAACTAATAGAAATTCTCAAAGAGGTCTGAAAGTTGTTGCTGCTGCTATGTTTCAGGATTTCCACAATATTTACAATTGCCCGTGTGGGCATATAAATAAGTCATTAAAACCTTATTTAAAATGCACCTGTGAAGCTTGAATTTCTGTAATCCTTTGCTACAGCTTGAGTTAATTCTATCTTTCACTTGATTTTCCTGAATCAAACCAAGTTTTGTATTTAATTATTAGAACAGAAACAGTATGTATTATAAATTACAAGATGGGAGCCAAGAAATTCTCTCACTCTACTTCCTGCTACAGGCCTGTATTAGAAGAGTTGAGGACAATTCAAAGCAGATGTTAAAAGTGTGGGGAAGCTGTAGGAGGCAAAGGATATATTTCCTCCTCTGGTTCTACAATTACAAACTGTTTCCATTTGGAGACCTAAACTATTGGATTCAACATAATAACTATAAGGATCATTACAATCTTAGGGTTTATATTAATCAATTTAGCAGCTGGATTCTTATACTGTTAAGCCTAGTTATAGCCCTTTCCTAATATTTTATATCAGTGATTAATTCATACATAGGGATTACATTGAAGTCTTGATGTATGTTCATATGAAAATAATTTCATATGATCCATGGGGAAACCAATGCAAAAACAAAAAATGAATTGTGTATGGTAGCGTCTTTATAACTAAACCACTGCATGCAAGCATAAAGCTACCTATATATGTTTTCCATTTCTATAACTATGTGTCTAGTGAGCCTAGACATAATCAATATTTTAATGAAATTTTCATACAACTCTGGTAACTTTCTCAAAAGGCAAATGGGCAAATGTTGACAATTTCCATGTCTTATGCTTCTTAATCTCTCATTAGTTTGAGACTTTCTAGATAGCCAAAAGTAATATATTTAATGCCATTGATTTTTTTTTTTACAGCAAGGCTGGCTGTTTTCCTTCATAAATAAATAAATAAAAATGAGAATCAAGCAGACCACAATGTGTTTCATTTTGCTTTGATGATTTTTGGCGTCATGAAAATTCATTCCCTCTCCACTTTCTTGCCAGCCAGCAATGTTTCATGCTGGGGATTGATTACTGCAGAACAGAAACAGTAAGAATCTCCAAGCAGAAGTAAATCTGTCAAAGCAATTTAATCAATTTTAATACCCAAAACACCAGTCCTAAACTGACTGCACTGAAATTTTGCAGATAAATATTAAACATTCCTAACTATGAATCTGATTAAAACAGTACAGTACTTATGCTTGTTTGATCTAACTCTTAAAATAAAGCAGATATATTTCTAAACATGATTTTCATCATTATAATTGTGATAGTGAGAAGTAGGCATATGAAATTCTTTAAACCTTATGTTCTTAATGAAATATAATAAAATAATTTTAGGGATCTAAGGATCTCTCTCTCTCTCCCTATGTCTCACTCACTCATGTTCAGGCCCCCCACACTCTCTGTAATATAAATTTCTGGTGCCTACTTTAAAAGCAAATTAGAAAATCCTAAACACGGTTATTTGAAGCAAACAGGCATTAAATTCAGTGGTGCTTACTTTTGATTAATATTAATGGAGATATAAGGTTAGACTTCCTTTTCACTGGAACATATGTTTTCTATATTAAAAATAGAAAAAAAAACCAGCAAATAATGTAGAGTTTAAAAAAAAAATAGGTGTTTTTTTCCCCTCCAGCCTAGCCAGGTAATAGTCAGAGCCATGGGAGATAAAAAATAATTTAAGACACACATATGACAGGGGAATGTCATATGATAGAAATTTCTGCTCCTGTCTTCTCAGTGATTGTCCCCTGCTCTGAAATAGCTTACCTCCTAATTTTTGAACTACACCCTTCCAGTTATATTTTCAAAGAACTCTGAAAGCAAACTCTTTAGACAGGCAATTTCTTGCCAAGGAACACATAATCCTTTTTGTTGTCTTGGCTATTCTAATTTTATGTTATTCATTTTAAGCAGCTCAGGGTCTTTAGAAAGAAAGGAGCCTTTCAGCTGAGTAAATAAATGCCAAAGTGCTGCCTCTCCAAAATGATCAGCAAATCAGTAGAGGCAAATCTCAAACATTTTCATATGTATTTTATACATATGAAAATGTATAAATATATACATGAGGTTGCAAATTGTATTTTTAGCCAATCACCATTGAGTCCAAGGTAGCCAATTGTGAATGAAGAGAATGCCAGGCATTGTTGTGTTTACTCCTTCTGTTTCAAGCTGGACAGCTGCTGAGTTCACTGGTTAAGAGCTTCCAGCAGTTTGCAAATTAACAAAAAAAGCTGTCTGCATTCCTTCAAAAATCTGTTAATATGCTTATAATACATATACAGTATACTTTCATCCAGATATATTTGTGTACTAAAAAATCTATTTGGAAAACATTTATCCTAATAGCTATGGACTGCAATATCCCAGGACATTTAAAATCATTGCATATAGCAAATCCTGTGAGAATAGCGTGCCAGCAAAATTGTATTTTTAATGGCTTGTTGCCTAGCTGTGCTGAGGAGAGAATTAGCCAGGAGTTGGCAGTTAGGGTGTCAGTATGCAGTCCTTCCAGTTGGGAAAAAAATGTTCTACTCTCAATACGAATGCATCAAGATATTAGTTTCTGAAATCACTGAAGTATAGGAAAATGCAAATGGATAGCAAGAAATCAGAGGTTTTAAGAGACAGAGAAAAATCAACATCTGGGAATCATCCTTATGGAAGAAGTAGAGCAAAGCTGGCTGGCAATAGCTCAGAATTTATAAAGCTAATGTACTTACTTATTTACCTTCTTTCTTACTTACTTACTTACTTACTTATCAAACATTTGACTGAAGAGGGACTCTCGGCAGTGTACAATTTAATCAATACAATAAAACAATAGAAATGGAATAATTTAAGAGTAAAATTTTAAAAAAATGTAAAACAATATTTTAAAATTATAAAGGATGGAGAGTTCCAAGATCAGGAGGACTAAGTGGGGGCGGGGGGGGGGGGGGCTGAAACTGACTGAATTAGCAGAGTTGGTGAAATTGACTGTGTTGGTTAGAAGTAATGGACTACACAGCTTTATAAAGAGATTGGAAACCATTTGTGAACTTTCTACCTGCTAAATACAATACCAAATGGTTGACAGAGGGATTAGAAGATTAGTTTAACCAGTTGATTGTTTTTTTCTTCTTTCTTTCTATATATCTACACATACATACATGTTATGACTCCCCTTCAAAATTCAAACGAACAAAACAGAAAACAGCCGTTTCACAATTAAATCAAATGGAAAGAAGTCTTACAAGATAATGGCTGGCAGAAACCACAGCATAAATCTTTACTCTGTCCAGCAAACCAGTCCTGGCAATAAATCCTCAGCCTCAGGGCTCTTTGCTATAACGTCCTCACTCAAATAGTCATTTTGTTTCTGGCCAAATGCACCAGCTCAGCTGTGTCCTTTTATACCCATTAAGGCAACGTGCTAATTAATTGGCTTGCCCTTCAGATTAACGTTTCCTGGTTCTGACGTCAATCCACGATCTAACAGTCATCAGAGTCAAAACTCCCAACAGGACCGATCCTTCCAATCACAACACATACATACACATGCATACATACATACATACATACATACATACATACATACACATTCTTCTTTTTCAGCACCCAGCCAGGCTGGATCCTACATGTTAAATGTTAAATTTTGGTTCACTTTTTCCTTTTTATTGTACACTACTTTTTTCCTTTTTTGTTTTTGCTAGTGTTGAATGTATGTTTTTATTTTGTTTTGTTTGTTTGTTTTTCTGTTTTATATTTTACTTTTAATGATAAAACAATAAATAAAAAATGAGTTTTTCTAATAATTCAGCTGAAACAGCAGCTGAAACATAAAAGCAAAAATAGTACTATTGAAAATAAAATGAACTATTTTCTACTAACAACAGGATTCATTCTTGCTGGATCAAAGAAAGGCTGATGATGAGGAAAAGAATGCTCTACCCTAATGTACATTTGGATCTATTAGTTTAGCTGCTGGAATTCTTATAGCCCCATCAATTGTCAAAAAATCTTACTAAAAGAATCAACTGTAACAATCAACTTTGGAAAGAGATATTTTCAGTTTAAAACAGCTGCCAAATAGATGCAAGAAAAGCAATGGTTATTTTCATTTATTTTATTTTTATTTAGTTAAGCATATATGAGAAAACAAGTATAAGTATGAACATAACATATAAACATATAAGTATAAACTGGTATAAATATATACATAATAAATGGATACAAATAAATGGGAACAGTAGGACAGGGATGGTAGGCATGTTGGTGTGCTTATGCGTGCCCCCTTACAGATCTCTTAGGAATGGAGTGAAGTCTGTGATAGACAGTTTAAGGTTAAAGTTTTGGGGGGTTGAGGGTGTAACAACAGAGTTAGGTAGTGAGTTCCAAGCATTGACAGTCTGTTGCTGAAGTCATATTTTCTGCAATCGAGTTTGGAGCAGTTTACTTTGAGTTTGTATTTATTGTTTGCCTGTGTGTTATTGTGGTTAAAGCTGAAGTAGTCATTGACAGGTAGGACTTTGTTTCAGACAATTTTGTATACTAAGCTTAGGTCAGACCATAGACGACATAGTTCTAAGTTGTCTAGGTTCAAAATTTTGAGCCTGGTGGCATAAGGTATTCTATTGCAAGCAGAGGAGTGGAGAATTTTTCTTGTGAAATACCTCTGGACTCATTCAATTGTATGTCCATTATATAGCATGGATTCCGGGCAGCTGAGCTGTATTCGACAATTGGTCTGGTGAAGGTTTTGTACACCCTAGTTTGCAGTTCAATGTTATCAGAGAAAAAACTTTGCAAAATTAGGTTAACAACTCCTAATGCCTTTTTGGCAATGTTGTTGCAGTGAGCTCTGGAGCTTAGGTCTTTTGAAATGAGTACTTCTAGTTCCTTGACAGAGTGAGAGTTGGTTATGAGGTCATATCTGCCCAGTTTGTATTTAGTGTTCTGATTTTTGTTGCCAATGTGTAAGACAGAGCATTTGTTTTGAAGTTACCAGTTGTTTGACCATTCTGACACATAGTCAAGGTCACTTTGTAGGGCAGCAGTATTGTCTGTGGTGTTAAATAGTTTTATGTCATCAGCAAAAAGGATGCAGTTGCTTTTAATATGATTGCAACGGTCATTTATGTAAATTAGAAAGAGAGTGAGTCCTAGAATGCTGCCTTGGAGGACACTGCTGTTAACTGGTGCAGGGTTTGATAGGGCACTTCTTATTTTGACTACTTGTTGCTTATTTGACAGGAATGCGGCTATCCCTTTGTGCAGTGATCCAGAAATGCCATAAGAGCATAGGTTTAACAATAGTTTATCATGTATCACTGAATCAAAGGCTTTTCAGAAGTCTATGTAAATTGTGCTATTGTTTTATCCTGGTTGAGTTGTGTAGTCCAAATGAGTTGTGTAATCCAAATGAGGCTAAAGAGATTCAGGAAAATGGATAAATTTTTAAAATTTGTGGACATCATCTCCTGCTGCTCCAGCTGCTTAGTTTTACAACTGTATAACCAGACCTGAAATACTCACAACAACAACAACAACAACAACAACAACAACAACAACAATAATAATAATAATAATAGTTGCTGTTGCTATTGCTATTGCTATTGTTATTATATAATGGAACCTAGAAGATGTTTTCCAGTTCATACAGTGGGCAGTGAAGATGATAGGCTTCCATCAATGTCTTTTTGTATTCACAGATATTTTGCCATTACTATTATTATAAATGGTCAGTTGTTGATCTGACAATTGCCAGTGTATTTGGAATAGCATAGATATTTCAAGCATACATTTAGCCCATGGTGCACAATAGTGTCTACTGATAGAATTTGGCCCCTTTCTGGTTTAAACATAACTTTCAAGCAGTTTAAGGGACTAGCATTGGAAGAAATTGGGTAAATCCAAAAGGGACACTGCTGACAATACTCCAAAATATTTATTGCTAACCACCCACTCTTGAAAGTATGAATACATCAATCCAAGCATCGCTATTTTAAAATAATTTTATATTGGCAAGATATAAAACTACCACCTGCACCCACTACTGAACTGCAAGGAAACTTTTCCATTTATCTACAAAGAAACATTCATTGTGCCTGAGTGCAAACACCAAAAGAAAAGGAAAGAAAAAAGGAAAAGGAAAGAAAAGAAAAGAAAAGGAAAGGAAAGGAAAGGAAAGGAAAGGAAAGGAAAGGAAAGAAAAGAAAAGAAAAGAAAAGAAAAGAAAAGAAAAGAAAAGAAAAGAAAGAAACAACAATAACAACAAAGCTTTCTTGGAAGTCAAAGCGGAAAACTAGCAAAACGAAATAATGCAAATGCACTAGATTGGCTGTTGATCATCTGTCTCAGAATTACTCAAATGATGAAGAAATCTAGCTTTGTTAACTATCATAATGCAAATTAGATTTTAATTCCATCAAACTCATGCCTGCTTTCCTGTGAAAGCAACTATTTGGAACTAAACTAGTTTAGATGTTGGCATTGTGAAATTTTTCTTTAAAATATCCTCCTTTTATTTTGTGCCATATGAATCTTCCACAGAAGCAATAGATTTTCCTCTTTAATCTTTCAAGGGACAATAATCCAAACAAATTAAAGCATGGATTTGTCTTGAAAGTAGAAAAGCTTGGAAAATTCATAAGTCAGAAAAATGGGGCAGTGTCAACAATGTATTAATTTTTCAACACAAGGATGTAATTCTCTGGACTGCTTTGATGTGAATTTTCAGGACTGCTTTGATGTGAATAGCAAGAAAATTGGAATGAGGTTTGAGCGTGGAATAGAATCTGCATATCTCTGTTTTAAATATTGTAGGCTTGAAGTATATAGAAAATTAATGAGATATTTAAAGCTATGAAGCCTCACATTTCTCTTAGTATGCAGTTGTAGTAACATATACTTTTTTATTAAATTAGGCTAAACAAGAAAAGGAGGAAGAGCTATAGCTTTTTGGCTCTTCAAAAAATTGATTCCTTTTTCAAAGGGATCAGTATCAAATAATTGTTTTATTTAATTAACATTACTTTAAACCAAAGGTCTTCAAACTTGGCAAGTTTAAGATTTGTGGACTTCAACTCCCAGAATTCCAGAGATAACATGACTGGAGGAGGAATTCTGGGAATTGAAGTCCACAAGTCTTAAAGCTGTCAAGTTTGAAGTCCCCTGCTTTAAACCAAGAACTAGAGAAAAGAGGATTAAATATTTTTGGTGTTTTGTGTTTGTATTTTCAAAACATACAGACTACTATGGCTTTAAAAATAATGGAAAGGATGAATGATGTCTCATCTTTACTGCTTTTGGAATTATTTTTCTGATAAGACAACTTTTGAAAAATCATCTGTATAATTTTACAAAAATTTTCACCGTAATAAATTGAAGTGTTACTTCCAATTATAAGTCTGTAAGTCTATCAAATATGATTGGCATGTAGTGCCTGTTGATTAGGGACATGGTGGCTCAGTAGCTAAGATGCTGAGCTTGTCAATCAGGAAGTTGTCAGTACAGTGGTTTGAATCCCTAGCACTGCATAAGGAAGAGAGCTCCTGTTACATGTCCCAGCTTCTGCTAACATAGCAGTTCAAAAGCACGTAAAAAAATGGGGACCACTTTGATGGGAAGGTAACAGTGTTCTGTTCACTTTTGGCATTTAGTCATGCTGGCCACATGACCACAGAGATTTCTTATGACAGCACTAGCTCTTTAGCTTAGAAACAGAGATAAGCACTGCTCCTTGAGCCAGAAACAACTAGCACTCATGTGTGGGGGAACCTTTACCCATAGTGCCTGCTGATTCAGAGAAAATAAGAAAAAGAAATAGCTGGAAATTATTATTGACCAGATGTTAGAATAGAATTCTTTATTGGCCAAGTGTGATAGGGCATACAAGGAATTTGTCCTAGGTGCATATGCTTTCAGTGTACATAAAGAAAAAAGATACATTCATCAAGAATCAATATCAAAGAATTGTTTTATCAAGAATCATAAGGTACAATACTTAATATAGTCATAAGGTACTAATAAGCAATCAAATCATACTAGGAAACAAATAGAACAATATAAATTGTAAAAATACAAGCAACACAGTTATAGTCATAAGTGGGAAGAGATGGGTACTTGGAAGGATGAGAAGAATAATAGTAATACAGTCTTAGTAAATAATTTGACAGTGTTGTGGGAATTAGTTTTTAGCAGAGTGATAGCATTCAGGAAAAATCTATCCTTCTGCCTAGTTGTTCTGGTGTGCAGTTTCCTATAGCTTTGTTTTGAGGGTAGAAACTGAAGCAATTTATGTCAAGGATGTGAGGGATCTGTAGATATTTTCACAGCCCTCTTTTTGACTCATGCAGTCCGTCCTCGATGGAAGGCAGGTTGGTAGCAATTGTTTTTTCTGTAGTTCTACTTATCCATTGAAGTCTATGTCTGTCTTGTTTGATTGCAGAGCCAAACCAGACTCTTGGTTTGACAGAAAATAGTTTCTATACATCATACAAAGTCATAATAACAAATTTTACGTAGGACACCAAGCCACAATATGGTTCAGTTGGTTTTCATTAAATTAAATCAGCCATTATGATCTGTCATCAATCATGTTTATAGTTTATATTATCTATAAAACCAACCAATTGTGACTTCAACAAACCTAGTTAGATGAATCATGGTTTGGTAAAATGGATATGGCTTTCTTGATGTTATATGAATCTAGACATAGTGTATACACCACACACTTACACTATGGGATGTATATGTGTATATATGCCTCTGTGTGCGTGTGTGTGTCTGTGTGTATACAAATGTATACATACTCACACTATGATTTATATTTGAATATGTTATGAGAGTGTAGAGCCATATTTCCAACATGAATCCTAGCCTTTCCAAACTTAGCACTATTCAACTGCATGGATGGACTAATTCCACATGGTTCAATTACTTATATGAGTCAAGTTTGGCTACAGAAGGATGCCCAGTGTAAAAAATCTTCCAATATATATAAAGATTAATCAGAAGGAGGAGGAAAGAAGGAATCAGATCAATTTTATGTATGCTAAATTTTCCTCCCTATATGTTAGTTATAAGTTTAATCAAAACGATTGAACAGAGAAATTAGATTAGAGTAACCAGAGACAGGACAAACTGGAAATCTATAACAGATGTACACTACAATCTCAAACAGTTTTACATATAGATAAATTATATTATCACCATCTGATCTTGTAAATTTAATTCACTACTAATATCATAAAAGTGAGAGATTTATTAAACTGTCCAGGCATTTTATGTATCCACCAGGCCTCTAACAATGATTTGGGAGTTTCCCTGAATTCTAATGGCCATGTTTATCAAGCATTTGGAACTCTGGAATTCAGAGGCTACAAGGACACCTGAAAGGATTGTAGCCTCTCTCTTGATACTTAACCCACTTCCTTCATCAGAAAATAAAACATAAAGGGAGTTATGTCAATTGAAATTAATGAAGAGAAAGAACAATAATTACTGGATATGAGTATTAGTCCACATTCGGGACTACCTATGGCAGTTAAGGACAGTGAAACATCAATACTTCCTTGCACTAATAGCATGGGTAGAATGTGGACAGCAGTCTTATTTAGATGGACCTTTTGAATTGCCTGCGAAGCTTGGTTAATGGTTTATATCTTTATATCACAGCTCTCATCTGACTAGGTGAACACCCTGATAAACATCCTGATTTCTGGAAACTGTGAGGGAAAAGGATGTGTTTGAATCCTAGGAAGATGAAGCTGTTGCTAGTTCAGAAGTCTTATGGTGTCATGGATGTTCCATCTGTAATTCTTGACAAAGTAGTATTTCCTGGAAGGGACTGGTATGCAGATATAGATTTTCCCTGAATTCATAAATCCTACTGGAACAACAGCTAAACGCTGTAGTCAGTTTCAGGAGGTCCATCAGCTTAATCCCTTTTTGAGGAACAGAAGGCAATGAAGACAGTATCTCATGCAATTGACATCTCTTAGTTAGAATACTGGGTTGCAGGGGGCATAAGATGCAATGTCCTATTTGCTATTGTTACCCCATTTACACATGAATACCCATTTCTGGAACCTGCACTAGTTGCTGGTAGACTTCTGACCCAGTTCCAGGTGCTGGTGATCACCAGCTGCTGGTGATTATCATATAATTTTTATATAACTTTAGTCTCTCTGGACTATTGTTTCATGTAGGATCTTCCCAAATAAAGATTCTGACAGATTTAATGTAGAGAGGATGCTCTGAGCACCCACCCAAAAGTAATGACTTGGACCCAGAGATTTAGTCTCTCTTTGCAACTATAGCTTTATTTTCAGATTTTAACCATCTTTATTAGAGATAATCCTCAACTTACAACCATTCATTTACTAATGATTCTAAGTTATAACAGCAATGAAAAAATGACTCACATCCAGTCCTTGCATATATGGCTTTCACAACATCTCTAGGATCAAAATTCAGGTGTCTGTATTTACAACAGCTGCAAAGTCCAGGGTCATGTTTGTCATGTATGACCTTCCCAGACAGCTTCTGACAATGGGGGAAGGCAGATTTACTTAACAGCCAGGTGAAAACTGCAGTGATTTTCTCAAAAACATGGCAAATGTTGTAAAATTAGGTGTGGCTTACTTAACAACCATCTTGCTTAGCAATGAAAATTCTGGTCTCAATTGTGGTCAAGGATAAACTTTACTTATTTGTTTTATGAATGGATGTTATGATTTTATTCATGTTTTATCTCATGTGTTGTAAGTCACATGGAAGGAAAGGAAAAATAAACATTTTCTAAATAAACTAGACCATCCATGCCCTTTTGTTTCAGAGATATTTCCTTACCTAAATAGAGAAACAGAATGACTGCTGTTGGGCAAGAAAAACAGGTAGAGCAGGAGCAACTTTCAAGTTTCTGCCGGCTTCTCCATTGAATTTCTTTGTGGGAAGCTGGTAAGGAGCCACAAAAATCTTCCCTCCCTTCCTTCCTTCCCCACTTCCTCCCCATTCCTTCTCTTCCCAGAAGGCAAGTAAGTAACTGTTGCTGGGCGGGAGAGGGAATAAGGAATTTCAAGACCAGCTGGGAAATTGTCACAGGACAATGAAGATCACATGACCACAGCAGCAACCCAACAGTGCATCTGAAGCAGCCACGACTATTCCAAATTTCATTCCCTCAGGAGCCACGGGTCTCGTATTTTAGATACATTCTGTAAATTAACCCACTTGAGGAATCTTGGTTCAAAGTTTTTTCCCCTTTTCATCCAATTAAAGGTTATGATAATGAGAATACTGGTAGTATATAGATAGATAAATGAATAAATAGATGTTCATTGGATTTCTTCTTAAGCAAATGCATTCACACATTGCAATCTTTTATCTTTCTGCATTTCAAGAATTATAAGTGATTTGTTACTTTTCTATTTTAATGCTACTCATTTTGCTATTCATTTTTCATCCTTTTCAACACCTCATGCTCAAGTGTCATTTTGTTCCTGCTAGATTTCTTCTGTATTTAAAATATCAAATTGGAAGAATGAATTAAAACAAAAAAAGTGTCTACTAGCAAGTGATGCTTGTGTTAATATCTCAGATAGGCTTTCCTTCCCGCCATGAAAATAAATCTATAAATGCACACATTTTTGCTTTTTTAATATATGTTTTAACCACCCTAATTGGGATTCATGCTTTAGAAAATATATCATTAATTTTCCATTTTGTTGCTCGTGCACCATGCATGTTTGAATGCTATATTTGGCACATGCAATGAATGATTGTTAATTTCATTAATGAGAGAAATGTAGGCTTTATGATCCCTTCCTTTCCGACATGAAGACCTCAAGCAGAATGAATGCTTTGTGATAAAAACTGAATGTCACAGCCATTGCTGTGAGTCTGCTAGCTTCGTGCCTATTACTGAGAGTTGTGAATTACTTCAGACACATTGATTGAGAATATCCAAATGCATTATAGGAATCCAAAATTAGCTTTATAAGAAGACAGTGTCTACTTAAAGAAAAATGTTGGTTGAAATAAGGCATCATATAGCTTCACACCAAAATATATTCTATGCTTTATTACCTTTCCCCACCACGGCCTGCCCTGCTATGCTGTCACACTGTGGCTAGATAGGGAGGGGGGTATGTTCTCAGGGGGATCAGCAAAGAATATCCTGAATGCCAAGAGTATACATTCCCAATATGGTCACCCCAGCTGCCTAGCTAAAGCAAGCAGGCACCTATTGATCAATACTTATATAGGAACTTACCACTAGATAGGTATTGACTTAATGACAACAGCAAAGGCATTAATTTAAACTGTGTGTGTGTGTGTGTGTGTGTGTATTTCACACACACACACACACACACACACACACACACACACAGAGGGAGAGAGGGAGGGAGGGAGGAAGGGAGAAAGAGATGTATAGATATTAATTTTTACTATCAGAAGAATTGAGGCAAAAGTGCATGGCATGTCATTCTGTTTGATGACCTTATAATATTTGAATTTCCATTCAGTTTTATATGTCTAATAAGACTTGATCAATCCGAGATTCATATTTTTCTCATCTCTCCTGGTAGTTTTTCATTTGAGTGCCAACTATCTCTTTTTAAATGTCTATGGAGATTTTCAATCATCCAGGTTATTGTCGTCCCAAAGGTGTTTTTCAAAAGGCAACTGAACATTCCTTGTTTTTCTTTTTCTTGAAGACTTTCACTTTTCACCCAAGAAGCTTCTCCATTTCTGACTAAATGGTAGAGAATAGAAGGATTTATATTCTTTGCAGTCATCTGGTCATTAGCTTTTTGAAAGTCGTTGGGGCCACTTGGGGGAGTATCTGTATCTTACAGTCAGTGCAAATGGTTCACAAATACCCAGCAGAAGCTCCTCTATAACAGACAAAGAAGAGAACAACAAACAAAGCAACATTGTCATTCCATACATTTCAGGAATATCTGAAAAACTCAGCAGGATTTTCAACCAACACAACATAAATGCACACTTTAAAACCAAGAATACATTAATGCAGAACCTTGTCCATCCCAAGGATAAAACATCCATACACAAATTGAGCAGTGTACTGTACTGTGATATATGTAGTACAATGCAGTGAGGTATGTGCAGATCTGCACAACAAAACAACCACTTTACAAACACATGGCGCAACATAGGAGAACAAACCCATTAGGACAAGATTCAGCAGGACATCTTCTTTTGAAGGTAGCTGGGGCCACATGCTGGACAGAGAGGACTACTGGGTTAAAAGAGGCCATTTGTTAAAATTGAACAGAGTGGGAGCAATATGACACCACCTCCCTCCTGTCTACAACATGGTCCTTTTGGCAGTGCCAAGAAGGATCCACACCCATTTGCATTCTGATTCAGTGATCCTGGGGGTACAGATAAACCTCGAAGTGGTCTCAATGACTCTTAGAGAGTCAACAACCTATTTCAGAGTGATAACAACCAAATGCTTGCAAAGAATATAAATCCCTCCATTCCCCCACCATTCAAAAAGAACTGAAGGAGCTCCTTGGATATGAAGCAAAATATCTTTAAGAAAAAAAAGAGTGTCTCTTTTTAATATTTCTACAGCTACCTTATCATATTTATCCAAATACTGCATAATTGGACATTTGTTGAACAAATTTTTCTCCCATTAATATAACTTGCAGCAAGTAGGTCTCATGTACTTCAAATTTCATACAAATACATGTATAGAAATACATAAGCAGAAGCTAGCTATGAATGATGCAGAGAAAGAGATATTAACCAAAGAAACACAAATTAATATGTGACACTGTTAACAATATCATGATTTGTATGTGACCTTGTTTTTTTCAGAGGGGGACTAATGCATTTCTCATCTGTCCCTTCCCCCCAAAAGCCCCAAACCAAAAACCAAGACAAAATATACTACTATTATGTGAGTGGTAAGTAAAGGAGAGGTCACACTATGCAGGTGAAACTCGAAAAATTAGAATATCATGCAAAAGTTCATTTACTTCAGTAATGCAACTTAAAAGGTGAAACTAATATATGAGATAGACTCATTACATGCAAAGCAAGATAGTTCAAGCCGTGATTTGTCATAATTGTGATGATTATGGCTTACAGCTCATGAAAACCCCAAATCCACAATCTCAGAAAATTAGAATATTACATGCAATCAATAAAACAAGGATTGTACATAGAACAATATCTGACCTCTGAAAAGTATAAGCATGCATATGTACTTGGTTTAGGTCCCTTTTGCAGCAATTACTGCCTCAATGCAGCATGGCATGGAAGCTATCAACATGCTGAGATGTTATGGAAGACCAGGATGCTTCAGTAGCGGACTTCAGTTCTTCTGCATTGTTCGGTCTCATGTCTCTCATCTTTTTCTTGGCAATGCCCCATATTATCTCTATGGGGTTCAGGTCAGGCAAGTTTGCTGGCCAAATAAGCACAGTAATCCCACGGTCATTGAACCAGGTTTTGCTGCTTTTGGCAGTGTGGGCAGGTGCCAAGTCCTGCTGGAAAATGAAATCAACATCCCCATAAAGCTTGTCTGTGGAAGGAGTGCTCCAAAATCTCCTGGTAGATGGCTGCATTGACCCTGGACTTAATGAAGCACACTGGACCAACACCAGCAGGTGACATGGCTCCCCAAATCAACACAGACTGTGGAAACTTCACACTGGACTTCAAGCATCTTGCAGTGTGTACCTCTCCATTCTTCATCCAGACTCTGGGTCCTTGGTTTCCAAATGAGATGCAAAAGTTTCTCTCATCAGAAAAGAGGATTTGGACCACTGAGCAACAGACCAGGTCTGCTTTTCTTTAGCCCAGGTAAGATGCTTCTGACGTTGTTTGTTGTTCAGGAGCGGCTTGACAAGAGGAATATGACATTTGAAGCCCATGTCCAGGATCTGTCTGTGTTCGGTGGCTTTTGATATATTGACTCCAGCCTCAGTTCACTCCTTGTGAATGTCCCCAACACTTTTGAATGGCCTTTTCCTGACAATCCTCTCCAGGCTGCGGTCATCCCTGCTGCTTGTGCACCTTTTTCTTCCACACTTTTCCCTCCACATAACTTTCTATTAATGTGCTTTGATACAAGCACTTTGGGAACATCCAACTTCTTTTGCAATTACCTTTTGAGTCTTTCCCTCCTTATGGAGGGTGTCAATGATGGTTTTCTGCACAGGTCAGCAGTCTTTCCCATGATTGTGATTCCTACCGACCCAGACTGAGAGACCATTTAAAGGCTCAGGAACCCTTGCAGGTGTTATGGCTTAATTAGCTGATTAGAGTGGGGCACTTTGAGTCTAGAATATTGAACCTTTTCACAATATTCTAATTTTCTGAGATTTTGGATTTGGAGTTTTTACGAGCTGTAAGCCATAATCATCACAATTATGACAAATCACGGCTTGAACTATCTTGCTTTGCATGTAATGAGTCTATCTCATATATTAGTTTCACCTTTTAAGTTGCATTACTGAAATAAATGAACTTTTGCATGATATTCTAATTTTTCGAGTTTCACCTGCATAGTGTGACCTCTCCTTTACTTACCACTCACATAATAGTAGTTATTAAATTGGAGAGAAAACAAAAAACCCTAAATTTAGGGTATGAAATTTAAATTTATGTCCCCTTCAGAAAATATACCAGTACCTTCAAAAAATAAATGTAATATCATTATTTTGAAAAGTTATTTATTATTATTTTAATAAAATTATTTAACACTTAGAATGTTAAATCTACTTTCCAAAATAATGATATTTCTCTGACATTTGTTGGATTATGATGGATGCTATGCATAATTTCTTTTATTTATTATATAAACTCATATTATTCCATAATTTCAGTTTACCAGAATTTAGACATTTTGAGTTTGGATACACATTTTAGATAAGTTGCCTGCAATACTTGGAAAAGTCTGGGAAGGGGCTATTCAAACTGAGGACAATTGAGTTTGTAGATTACCATAGTTATATTTGGCAGACAATACTCTAAACCACCATTTTGTACATCCTAGTGGATGAAATATATGTTAAGAGTGAAAGGCTCTGATGATTTAACTGCCTCCACCAAAAGGTATGGGCCATAATTCAGTGGGAAGTTGGAATCATAAACAGTGTCTGATTCTGTATAAGATTCCCCTGACATTTCAGAGATTAACAGGATCTCAGAGAAAATCACTCTAGAAGGCTTAGAAAACTGCTAAATGTTCAAATAGGCATTCTAGTCTGACAAACAAACATTTATTATATATGTTATTTCATAAAGCCCAAAGTTCCTGAGCTTAAAACTGAGGATACCACACAACTATTTTTCCTTTTTACTGTATTCTCCAGTATTAATGATATCATCCTGAACTGTATTCCTTCACCTCTCCCAGGACCCTGCTGGCTGGGGAATTCTGGGTGTTGAAGTCCACACATCTTAAAGTTGCCAAGATCGGGAATTCATGCCCCAGAGTTTTGTCTGTCCTACTCACACAGAGATGCAGCACAGATATTAACATATTAACCTACTTAGGGTCATCTACCATAACCATTTCCCTTGAGAAACTGATAGCTCCTATACAAGAGGACAAGCATCAAAACTAGTCATTTGCAAAGGATGAAGTCAGGATAAACAGCATGGCCAGAATCCAGGAAAGCAGCCTGCACAAAATTCTATTTCAGTGATTAGACATATCAAAGGGAGCCAATAGTAATATAGAAATACATAGTAGTTCTATATTACATAGTAGTAGTAAGTAGAGATACATTCAGAAGCATTATGAGTATTCTTTCAAAGCTCTGCTCATCAAGACAGCCAATCAGAATAATAATTCTATTCACTGGATGCAATACTGTTGAAGACCATTACAACATATTTTTATTTGAAATCAAAAGAGTCATCAAATTATATGTACCAATAACAACTTCCAAAACCAGAAAAAAAAAACGAATTACCCATAATAATAAGGAAACTTCAATCCAAAAAGAAATCACTTTGGTGGAAAAACAAATCTTGTCAACTTCAAAAGCTGATACATTTATGCTACCAGATAAAGAGTGAATGCACCAATTATCACATTAAACAAGAGGAAAACCTTCTACGCACCAATTCCACCTGCGCTTTCTACAATTTTGTAAACAACAAACTAAAAGACTCAAGGTCCATCCCACCCCTGAAAGGACCTAATGGTAAAGACTGCAATGAAGACACCATTAAAGCCAACCTCTTTAACACATTCTTTCAGTATTTGTAAAGAGCAATGGATCATGCCCAGTATTTCCTAGTCGAACCACTGACAACTACAATGATCTAATACATATCGATTTTACAGAAGACAATGTTGAAAAAGCACGATGCAATCTAAAACCATCTCTATCTATTGGACCAGACAGAATATGTGTCTACTTCTTTAAAAAGTTATCCACTGCCATAGCCAAACCTCTAAGCATAAACTTTGAAAAATCCTTCAAGACCAGCTCCTTGCCAAACCTATCGTCTCTAGCCACGGTCATCCCCATCTTCAAAAAGGGAGACCCAGCCGAGTTGAAAATTACAGATCAATCTCTTTATGCTGCTTCACCTGTAAAGTCATGTAATCAATTATTAACCAATCCATTATCCTCCACTTAGAGGCAAAAAACCTATTCTCTAATAAACAATTTGGTTGTTTGTAATCTGCAACTCTTACACTGCAAAATCATATGGACTACACAACTTGATCAGGGCAAAGCAATTGACTCAATTTACATAGACTTCTGTAAAGCCTTTGATTCAGTGGTGCATGACAAACTACTCTTAAAACTAAACTCTAATGGTATATCTGGACACCTGCATAACAGGATATAGGCATTCTTGTCAAACAGACAACAAATGGTCAAAATTGGGAGAGTCCTTTAAAATTCTGTACCTGTCAACATTGGTGTCCCTCAAGACAATGTTCTAGGACCAACTCTCTTCATACTCTACATAAATGACCTCTGTGATCATATTAAGAGCAACTGTATTCTCTTCGCTGATGATGTAAAGCTATTCAACACCACTGACAATACTGCTACCCTTCAAAAAGACCTCGACTATATATCAGGATGGTCAAACAAATGGCAACTTCAAATCTTAACAAATAAATGCTCTGTCTTACATATTGGCAAAAAAAAAATCAGAAAATAAAATACAAGCTGAATAGTCAAGACCTTGCTGATGAACCAAACTCTGTCAAGGACCTTGGAGTACTCATCTCTAATGATCTAAGTGCTAGAGCCCATGGTAACTACATAGCCAAAAAGGCATTAAGAGTTGTTAACCTAATCCTGCATAGCTTTTTCTCTGGTAATATCACACTACTAACTAGAGCATACAAAACATTTGCTAGACCAATACTTGAATGCAGCTCATCAGTCTGGAACCTGCATTACATATCTGATATTAATACAGTTGAGAAAGTCCAGAAATATTTCACAAGAAGAGTTTCCACTCCTCTATTCATTGCAGAATACCTTATGCCACCAGACTTGAAATTCTAGACCTAGAAAAACTAAAACTATGCTGCCTTCGGTCCAATCTAAGTATAGTACATAAAATTATATATTGCAATGTCCTACCTGTCAATGAATATTTCAGCTTCAACCATAACAATACAAGTGCACACAATAGATACAAACTCAAGGTAAACCACACCAAACTTGATTGTAGGAAATACGACTTCAGCAACAGAGTAGTCAATGTCTGGAATACTCTACCTGACTCTGTAGTTTCTTCCCCAAACCTCCAAAACTTTAACCTTAGACTGTCTACTATTGACCTCACCCCTTTCCTAAGAGGTCTGTAGGGGGCGTGCATAAGCGCACCAATGTGCCTACTGTCCCTGTCCTATTGTTTCTTTTTATTTTTCTCACATGTATCCATTTCATGTATTCATAACTATGATTATACTTATACCTGTTATCTCATAATCACTTGACAAAATTAAAAAACAAACAAATAAATAAATAAATAAATAGAATTAGAAGGGATTTTGGAGGCACCTCTTCTAGTTCAACCCCTGCTCAAGCAGGAAACCCTAAATAATTTCAGACAATCTCTTCTTAAAATCCTCCAGTGATGGTGCTGGAGGAATGTTGTTCAACTGATAAATTGTTCTGTCAGGAAATTTCTCCTTAGTTCTAGGTTGATTGGCTCCTTGATTCATATCCATCCATTGCTTCTTGTCCTTCCTTCAGATGCTTTGAAGAATAAGTTACACTCTCTTCTTTGTGGCATACCCTCAAATATTGGGACATGGCTATAATGTCACGCCCCTAGTCCCTCTTTTCACAAGACCAAACATACCTATTGTCATTTTACATGCTACTTAATGGAAAAGTTATTAAGTATAATTCATGCTGATTTCTCTAACTTGCTTCTGAGGCATTGAAATACATATTGGGATGTATTTTGTATTGAAACAACTATAGAATTATTCAGCCAGTAAATGGCAGTGTTTATGTGCATCTGTGTTTATAATCTATGATTTCTTTATGTTCTGAAGAGAGTTTTCTGTGTCCTTTTGGAGTGATATAGTTGAGCAGTAAAGCACATGTGACTCTACTCCTTGTTTGCTCTGTATGGTGCTTTATATAAACAGAATTTATACACTTCTCCACTCTGCCTTTAAAGCCATGATAGCGAACCTATGGCACACATGCCACAGGTGGCACGCAGAGCCACTTGTGTGGGCACACGAGCTCGAGCCAAACTTACCTGCACTGCACATGCATGCATCCTAGCAGATTTTTGGCCCATTTGAGGCCATTTTCACCTTCCCGGAGGCTTGAGGGAAGCCTCTGCAGCCTTGGGAAGCTGAAAAATGGCCCTTTCAGAAATACCAGAAGTGCCAAAAGGGGCCCATTATCAGACTCCTGAGGCTGCAGAGGCTTCCCTTGAGCCTCCTGGAGTGCCAAAATCGCCTCCCCAGGCTCCAGAGGCCCTCTGGAGGCTGAAAATGGGCACTTCCAGTATTTCAGAAGGCGAAAATAGCCTCATAAGAGCCGAAAATCAGCTGGGAGGCATGCGCATGTGCAATGCAGGTAAGGGACGGGGCGGGGGTGTTGCAAGCATGGGGGGGCATTGCATTGTGGGTGCCAGCATGTGCGCACTTTTGGCACACCACAAAAAAAAAGTTTGACATCACTGCTCTAATGCATTGAAACAAAATGATTTTTTCACTCAGTTTCTGTTTTTCTTCATATATATATAACTTTATTTCATTTTCTCATGATCCTATTTCTAATATTTTTGTTTTGTTTTATTTTTGGTTCAGAAATGGACTGAAAAGATTTTACAAGTGAATATTTACAGAGTACTGCACAATGAAAGATACAGAAACTGAGCACATTCATGGTTCATTATACTGATTGAGTCAATATTTCATCCATATACCACTTTCCAACCCACGGGATCTCCATCCATTTTGTCAACAAGAATGTACCAGAGAATAAAACCTTTGGATTTCTTCCATAAGTTTTTGGTATTGAAGAAGAAGAATATTTTAAATAATAAAATGAATACTTTGTTAATCAACAGTGTCTCGTTGGGTAAAACTTTCAGTGCAAATATACAGCTGTGGAACAAACTCATTTTATTGTTCTTCACCTTGGTATTTATTTCTCAAAACTGTACACAGCTGTAAGCAAAAAGATGTGTTTTAATTGCACTCTACTTGGGAAAATAACAAGCAATAATTTGCATTTGACTTTTCAAGAAATGAAACTATTTTGATTAACCAAAGATCTAATGTATTAGTTTATTTTAGATACCTCTTATCTAAAATATTCATTATACTTAGCATGAAGAACACTTAAATCACATACAAACGATACATATATTATTTTTGTCTTATTATCTTGTTTGCCATTTTAAAATGTGTGTTTGAAGCAATTCTTCAGTATTCATTTATATCTGCTTTTTCTTTGTTAGTCATAGATATTTAGTTGGAATTTTCAGTTTGCTACCATCATAATCCTTTCAACTGTGCCTTCCTTTCTAAAGAAGAGATATAATCTCTTGATAAAAATGTTGATAATTGTTTGTACTTGTTACTTATACTGTGCCTTCCTCTGAGTGCTCTTCTGATGTAATATTCATCCCTTAGGAATTGCCTTTTCCTGATGTACTTGACCCCAATCCCAATAATGTGATTGCAAAATTCACACATAGTCCCCAATCATGGGAAAGTAAATTGCAGAAAAATAGCTTTCACATGGTTGGAGCTACTTCTAACCGATAGCAACGAAAACATGTGTGCATGAAAGAAGTAAAAAAAATTTACTTGTTCATATTTTCTTATCTGCCATGAAGCAACAGCGACATCCATAATGATCCATAATGATTTATTAATATTTTGTGAGATTTGGGACTTACCTCTCAAAATGTCAAGGTAGTGTATATGGCTTTTCCCACATTTTTTCCCACAATTCCTTGGGACAGTGTGTAGTACAAATATGTTTAGTTAATTGGTTATTTTTCATAAGAATTATTTACTTAAATTATTATTTACTATAGATAACTTGTATACAATCAGTATTTGCATAGCAGCATCAGGACGATCTGACACATTTCTGACTTTACCAGTTCAAAAACTATAGACAAAGTATCTTTTTTGTAACAAGTATACCAGTGGTGGGATTCAATTTTTTTTACTACCGGTTCTGTGGGCATGGCTTGGTGGGCGTAGCAGGGGAAGGATACTGTAAAATCTCCACTCAGAGCTGGTATTTGCCAGTTCTCCGAACTACTCAAAATTTCTGCTACTGGTTCTCCAGAACTGGTCAGAACCTGCTGAATACCACTTCTGAAGCATACGCACAAACACATTTTGCTGTGGATTGTATTTCTGTTTTGAAAAGAAAAATGCAAACAAAACGCAAGCTCTTAAGGAAAGTTTTCGGGAAAACACATATGACGACAATGTAGAACTTGTTTCCAGTAAAAATTTTCAGGGGATCTTTCGAGCTTTTAAATATGAACTTCATAAAGATAACCTTACCGTTTGACAACTTTTAAAAATAAATGTTGATAAATTTTCAGTGTTTTAAAATAGTTTGATGAGACTTATGTCATCATGTAACAAAATGTAGCAATTCTAATACACGGAGACAAGAGGTTGCTAACAAACATAAGGTGGTCACATTTTTTTAGGTAGTCCTCAATGTATGACTATGCATTTAATGACCATTTGAAGTTACGATGGTGCCAAAAAAATGTGATTCCATGACTTGGTAGTGGTAGTGTAAAAAAAGGTAAAACATACAATTGTGATGTATAAGGTTTGAATTTATTTGGTGGTATATTTCTTTTTCAGAAAGCTGTTGCAAGAATGTAAATGTAAGTTGTAAAAGGCAGTGTGCCTCCAAATCTTTTTATTTTCAAAGATTAAATATTGGAAATATGAATTTATTGCATGGTGATGTTCTTGGAAATCCTTGGATTATGGTCAATTCTGGAAAAACAAAGACCCACTTGAAGCAAGGAGCAAGGAGCTTGAGAGTCAATAATTAGAAAATGTGTGCTTCTTTCTGCATCTGTAAGTAGCAATGAGCTTGTTCACCACAGAAAACTGAAATATGGGAAGCTTTGGATTCAATTAGCAAAAGCATAACTGTATAAAGACTTTGGTATCTACTGGATTTCTGATGATGTGACTATCCTCTTAAGGGACATACAATGTACAAGCATCTTAGATTACATGAGCCAAACTGTGGACCTGAGGAGGCTGCTTAAAAAAAATGGTTGTAGAGTTGCAAGGTGACATTAATTTTTGCTTTCCTTCTCAAGTCTTTCCCTCAAAGTTTTAATGTGCTCAAGCACAGTAAAGAAAACTTTTCAAAAAACTGACTTTGAACAAATAATACCCAAGCTACATGAGCAGGAATCCCTAATGGAACCAGAGGAATACACAATAAAACAAAACCTCTGTTCTGAAAGGTAGAGAAAAAAAATATCCTACTTTATCTGCAAAAGCAGCAGACACCATAATACACTTTGCCTACAAAGAGAAAAAAAAAACAGTCTGGCCAGTATTTTAGAGATTAGTCAAGGCGGGAGTTTTTCCTCTCCAAGAAAGAGCCAAGATGTATATGGGTACAGAAGCTGTCACTATGGTTAAAGAGCAGCCAATGAAGCTTGTGGGCAGAAGGAAATATTTCTAAGAAAATATGAACTCAGTTTATCTGGCAATGGGCCCACAACTCCACTATTTAAAAATAAAAAATGTCCTTGTTAATCTTGATAGACATTGCAAAAAGCAAGAGACCATGGTGGCAGGTGGAGATCAAACAAACCTAGAAGGTGTTGGAGAAGT
Organism: Pseudonaja textilis; assembly: GCF_900518735.1. The sequence goes on from NW_020769310.1 coordinate 40,227,881, forward strand.
TGTAAAACATACAGACTAAGGGATGAAGAAAGAATTGATTTCCATATTAAGGAGAAGTTGTAAAACATACAGACTAAGGGATGAAGAAAGAATTGATTTCCATGTTAAGAATGAATTGTACTCTCAAAATTAAAACTTTAATTAATTTTTAGTTACTTAACCAATTAGCAGTCAGAAAGGCCAAACATTGTTAGCATAAATTGCTAAATAACAAATATGAATAGGAGACTGTTTTGAAAGGAACACTGGTAAATTCTGGACTTTTCAGAATGAATTCCCCCAGAACATTCTGAATTTTCTGATAAGAGAAAATCTGTTCTAAAGCTAGCACAAGCTAACAAAGGGAGAATTTGCATTGAATCTTGGCACAGAAAACTGAGCCATTGTAATATAAAATAAATCAAGCAAATGGAAGAACTGGTCTCAAATGTCAAGATTACACACTGAAAATGTGTCAAGAAGCTACTGAAAGCATAGAAAAAGTATAAAAAGCAAAAAAACAGCAACATTAAGAGAGAGAAAAATACTCCATTCCATCATTTTTTCTTGCTGTGGGATAAATAGCAGGAGGATGAATTATTAGGTATGTTGGCCACCTTGAATTATTTATAAAAGGTGGGACAATAAATAAATAAATATATTATCCAAATCTGTTTTGAAATATTAACAGACTTTCTAAAGCTAGTTTGGGGACACAAAGAAATTACAAGAAGGCTAGAAAATTTGTGATGCAGTTGAAATTTATTTTGTAGCATCTGATGCATCCCAGTTTTATATGCTTGAATTTGAACATATGTTGTGCTTCTTTTGCTCTAATATTTATGATGCCTGCAATAGTTTCAAGTGGCAGGACATTTATTTCAATGAGGCATTCACTGATAGTGAGCCTTCTTTTCCATTCTATGTGTAGGAGTTTGTTAGAGAATTTCTCAGGAGTTACACTGACTACTCATCAGAATTCCCCATGAAGTTGCCCTGCACTATGACAATCCTGACAAGAAGCACTTCCATCTCATGCCTTTCTCAAAGTGTCTTAAATCTGTCAAGTTCAAAAATGGAAAGTTGAAAATGGTTCCAGGTTGTGAAAATCACATTAATTTTCACTTTCTGCAAAGGATGGTAAAGGTCTTTATCTTGGTGACAAGGACACGATTTTATTTAAATAGTAACAATAAAGTAATTTGTGAGAATGAATCTTCTTTCGAGATTCCCGCCCTCCCTGCCCTTGTTCTTAATGTTCCTCTTGAGATATTCATGAAAGATTGATGAAATAAAACATTCATACTGCATGAATCTGGACCTGGATCATAATGCTTCTGATTTTATGATCTGCAAAATAATAGTTCAAAGGAAAATAGGTTGATTGTTGCTTGTCAAACAATATTTTCTTCAGGTCGTCAGTAGGAACCTAAGCTTTGGACTCATGATCTGTACTTTAAACCTGCTAAAATTTTGCTGTACATATTACAAATCTGGTACCTTCCAGTGTATTCCTGGTCTGCAACTTTGCTGTCTTCAGGTTTTCATTGTTTGAACAATCTAATTTGCAATAATCTAATAATTAAACTTTTAATATTACTTTATTTTTTTCCAATGAAGACAAAAAAAAGAAGAAATAGTTAACTGAAATGTAACTTTTTTCTCCAACTCAGACAACTTATGTCACCTCTTAGCTCCACTGCTGTCATTAAGGAATCTTTGAGGGGGTCATAGTTGTAGAAGGAATGCCTGTTCAAATGTGCTTTTTGCTAAAACCACACATGTGGAACTTTCTAAATGTATTAACAAGATTGGGATCAGCCCAGAGAATTCCCCACTTGGTTTGGGGTTTGGAATCAGTGGACACTAGGGGGAGCAGTATTGTCATCTGTGAGTCATTGTGGGCTCTTAGAACTTCTGCCCTGAAGATAGGTGGCTGTGCCAGTCTGGTTGATATTGGGCCTTGGGTAGCAATTAGGACTGTGTCTGTTGTGCTGACTTTTCCTCTGCAGAGTGATAGCCATGCTTGACTTGCTTGAATCCATAGCTGGGTGAGTATTAGAGATCTTTCATCTGCTTGTTTTTAGTGACTTCAATTTACTGCCAGGTAATGTTGAATCCTAGGAATTCAGGTGGCAGTTTTGGCCAAGAATTTTTTTGTTCATAGTGGTGCATTGATGAAACCTTTCCTGGGACAAGGAGGACTTTGAACAGTCATTCATGCCTTAGACACTCATGAATGGATTATTGTAATGTGCTGCATATATGGCTCCTCTTGAAGATAACAGAAGCTATCACTGTTCTAGAATGTAGCAGTCTGAGAAGCGATGGGCATGCATCATTATGCTCATGTGATCTGACTGTTCTGAAATGATACAGGTTATCAGTTGGTTTCTGGGTGTAATTGCCGACCAATAAAACTCTTCCTGATATAGGGCCTGTTATTTCAGAGTTGTTTATGCCCGTCTGGTAGGATGGGGCAGAGTGAACATGCTTCAAGTCCCATTAAGGAAGTTGACGGTTCTCCAGTAAAAGTTGAGTCCTTGCCAGACTGGTTTTCTTTTGCAGGAGAGTATGTTACCAAAGGTAAATAGAAGTATTGGTATGGTTACTCTCTGCAAGCTTTAATATATATCTTTTGCTCCTAAAACCCCACATTCTCCATAAGAACATGGTCCTGCCTTCTAAAAATATCACATCATTGTTCCTGCCTCCAGGATCCTTGAAACTCAAAAATATTGCAAGTCAATGTTTGACACTTTTAATAAATGTTTCTTGAATTGTTTTTTTTTTAAAAAAACCTTTCCTAAATGTAAAAACAACTCCATAAGATGTCATCTTCTTATTTATGTTTGGACTGAAAAGAGTTTCCCTTAAATCACCACTGAAGTCAGTTCTGAGAATGTATCTCATCCAAGGTAATGGAAAAGTCTATGTTCTATCTTCTAGGAATAATTAATGTGTGGAAATTTTTACACTAAGAAATCATTGCATCCTTCCTAAGTATTTATTGTGTCCTTGTCTATCTGTACATGTGTGTATGTCTGTTCAGTCTTAATTTGCAACTTCCCAGGATGTTGCAACATTACAACACAATAAAAATGCAAAATTGAAGGAAAAATACATACAGATAAATGCCTCATTTTTCTTTCTCATGAGTTACATGAAATAGTTGCCAGTAAGAGATACTAGGAAAGGGGTGACCAAAGGCCAGAGCTTTCAGCTGAACAAGTGTGAGTTGTATTGTCCTATTACTCTTTGTGTAACTGCCAAGTGGACATTATAGATGTTTTTAAAAAGGGACAATAGAATATGCTTTTTCTCTATAAACAGACTGTTGAGAATCTTTTTATATAATAAGAATTAGCACTGACATTTAAAGAGAGAGAACTGGCATTTTAAAAGGATAAAGTACAAAATTGGCAATGGATGGTATCACCCAAATCCAAGCAGAATTAGGCTAACTGGGACTTCTAAGAACCATAGTGAAATCATCCCAAACTAGCTTGCTCCAGCTGCATTGAAATTGCAGCATGAATGGATAATTCTGCAAATTACAATCCCAACACATGTATGAGAGATTGTAATGAACCTGGGAAAGAACAAAAAGAATACACATAAACAAGACGAGGTAAGAGATAGAGATAGACTTCTTTGTTGGCCAATTGTGGTTGGACACACAAGGAATTTGTCTTGATGCAATACTCTCAGTACATAAAAGAAAAGATACATTCATCAAGAATCATAAGGTACAGCATTTAATGATTGTCATAGGGTACAATAAGAAATCAAATCATACTAGGAAACAGCCAATATAAATCGTTAAGGATATAAACGACAAAGTTAAGTCATACAGTCCATTGGTGGCATACGTCATAAATAACAACTTAACTCAGATGACAAAAAACCTGAGGAGTGTTTTAAATAATTTGAATTAACATATAATAAATAAGGACAGACACATTCTTGTTCAATTTTCAAGGTTCTATCCTTACTAGTGTAAAAGATGCTATACTGAAATCTATGTCATTTTTGTTCCTTGATCTTGCCCCATTTGTGAAGTCTTAACATTGTCTTAACAAAGGGATCAGAGTGAGGAGTCATAACTGGACCACAAGCAGACCTACATTGTCTGCTTAGCCCATTATCAGTATGGCCCAGTGGTGAGATTCACATTTTTTTTACTACCGGTTCTGTGGGCGTGGCTTAGTGGGTGTGGCAGGGTGAGGATACTGTAAAATCTCCAGTCAGAGGTGGCATTTGCTGGTTCTCCAAACTACTCAAAATTTCCACTACCGGTTCTCCAGAACTGGTCAGAACCTGCTGAATGCCACCTCTGGTATGGCCCATTACCCTTTCCTGGAAGAGGACCAGATTATATCATCCTCTTCTCACTCCCAGTCCATTATCAATGTACCCTGCACCCATGTTTTCCAGCTGCAATTTAGACCTATTTTTCTGATTCAAGTTGTATTATTCAGATAAATAGCTTCCAGGTTGAATAAAAAATATTTCCCTACCTTTTGACTGCTGCAAGGCTTCCCTTTCCTTCTGTATGTATTTATTTTTATACATCTTTAAGTTACAATGAAAACAAATGCTATTTTTCCTTCTAAAGCTGAACTATCCATTCTTCCTTGTTAGGAAGTTTCTGTGAAGTACAGAACAGGGTGTTCCCTGGTGCTTTCATTACTGCAGCATCAGAGCAACAAAAGTATCATAATATAGAAAAAAAGGAGAGAAACAGCTTTAGTATCAGAGGAAATAATGAGGAGAGAAAGAGTAAAGGCATTCATGTGTGCAAACATCTGGGAAAGTGTAAGGAAGACATAGGATTAGTGAGAAGGAAATAATCCCTAAAAGGAAAAGATGGACATGAAGAGCTGGACAGATGGGAAGGGCAAGATGCAGGGGAAAACCAATCAGCCTTTGCAGTGGTGTACACCCAGCCCTATTGCCAATCCACTGTTGTCTAGACTGGGATTTCTGAATTTGCTAACCAGCCAGAAGTCACTTGGAAAACAATCAACTTGGCTGTAGGGGTAGAATTGCCTTATGAAAGAACAATGCAAGGTTTCATTCCTTTTTTTTAATGGTTTGAACTTAATGCCTTCAAAACTGTTATGATTTAGAAAAACATTTCACTTCCTAACTTCTCCCTACTGACTAGGTTTTAATTTATGATGATTACAAGGCAAAGTACATTTGCTACTCTGTATTTCTCATAAGCTAAATATTAAAGCATCTAAACTCTAAAGAGTGAACTTTTTCATTTAAACAGGATCATTGTTCAGTGAATATAGGCAATGATGTTTTAGGAAATAGCATATTGGTGATGAAAAAAAAATACACTAAAAGTGTTGATGAGGAAAATGCACTGCCTATTGAAAAAGATAATTAAATATGTTCTTATTCTCATGTACATACACCCTATGGATTAAAACCCACAAGCTTGTAAGTAAAAAAAATGGAGTGGAACTTCTTTTATTCTGGAGCAGCGATGGTAAACCTTTTTGGCTGGAGATGTCAAAAATCCAGAAAATGCTTAACTTTATTCTGCTGGTGTTATTTATTTTTAAAAAGTACAATCCAATCATGTATGGTGCTGCATATTATATAAAGAAAAACAAAATAATATTGTACAAATTACCAATACATAGCAGTCTGGGAAGGGATTTTTGAATTTTGTAATTTTTAACAATTAAAATGATGAAATACATGTAAAATAAACTCATTTTTGGAAGGTCCAGAGGCCACCTGATTTCTGAAGGGTCCAAAGACTTTGCAAGTGCATACCCGATTTTTGTGCTGTTTCGGCATCCTCTGAAAATCACACAGGAACAGGGCGTGCTTTCAAGAATAGCTATTGTCCTGCCTTAGTGAATGCTGTGTGTTGCTCCAAACATTGGGTCTCAAAGTTTTGCAATCACTGTTCTAAGAGAAAAATCTACCTGCCTCAATAGGGAGTACAATTCTATTAAGTTGTCTTCCTGATATAAGCCATTTCCCATTTACAAGAAGGTGAAAAAAGCTTTCAGTACATCATGATCCAGGGAAATGAATACTAGATAACATGGCAGGAGCCTTGAACACTAACTAAGAATAATAAGCTGAAGCACCATTGGGTTAGTACAGTATATCATTTCACTCCATTTTCTCTGCCGATTTCCCCAAATTCAAACTTTTTCTTGAAGTGCAAGAAGTTTTTTTTAAAACTCTCTTTGTACACTCTCCAAGTCTTAGCAAAAAGGGGCAAGCAAAGAAGACAATTAAAGCCCATGAAATAGATGAAATCTCACTCATCCTTAGACCAGCTGGGCTAGCTTAATTGGCTGGATTATGTTTTTGGTCAAAAATATTAAGCTCTAGGACAAACATTTGGGCACAAACCTAGCTTAAGATTTTATTTCCTAAACTGGTTTCTCCCATATACAGACAGAACGTAAGTTCCTTTAAAAAAAAAAAAAACATCCAGTGTGACCGATTGCATCGTTCAAACTGAAAGAAAAACTACTGTTCTGGGTTATTCACAATACAATAGAAGCTTTTCAATTCTGCACAACAGCTTTCTTTCCATCATTCCTCTTCTTTTTCTGACAGAGTTAAAAATATTGGAAAAATGATTCCACCTTCTTTGTATGTCCAGTAGAGATTGATAGCTTGTTCATGACATGCCAATCACAGGAAATGGATTTGGGGAAACAAGCATTCAGCACAGATGGGAGGCCACCAAGCAGCTATAAAAAAAATACCTCAATTTTTCATTTTCCAAAGATGGGGGGAAGGCTTCTTTTAAAGATTTAGCTTTTAAAATCTGTATTTATGGAAGTATGACCATGTGTTTGCACAATGTATGTTATGCACTGTGCAAAACAAAGAAGGAAGAAAAGGAAAACAAAGGAAGACATAAGAATGAAAAAAATTAAAATATTATAAGAAGCTTAAGGTTACATCCTCTTGGTGAAAATACTTAACCATTCAGCTTCATCAACTGAGATTAAAGAATTAAGCAAGAAAGAATTAGGTATCAGTCAGAAGTTTGCAAGTTCCATGTGGCCATTTCTGATGCCAAGAAGTTTCTGTGTTTCTCAATTTTATATGTTTTTTTGTTTTAAACATGGGATGTGAGTTGACTTTTGAGCTTGAATCAGTATCAGGGATAATACCCATATGAAATTGATTATCTTCCTGTACTTCAGTGATAAGGAGTAAGATTCAGAGCAAACATCATATGTCATGGAGATGTTAAGAAAATAAGCTAACAATAACAGATGCACCTTCCCATCTTGATAGCTAGAAGCTGGAACAGTAAGTTGTAACCCTTTCTGTCTTTGCTCTCTGGTAACCCTATAGAAGGATAGAAAGAGGGCATATCCTGACGTTAGACCAGTTAATACAAAGAACACTTGGTTAGATTTCATGAGTGATACAATAGCAAAGCCATAAAAATTTGGACTAGAGTTTGCATCCTCCTGATGCCTGACTATGCTGGCTGCACTGATGAAGGGAAAAATGAAACATTTATGGTGTTATAATTTTATTTTCATCTTAAGTTTAGTTGTGAAATGTATTGATTGATTTATTGAATTGAACTCTGGGTGTTTTCACGCAAAAAAAACCCCAACCCATATAAAAAGTATGGCTACAGTTATAAATGAGTTATGACTAACTATGGAGTTTCATTTAAAATTTTATATCTTTTCCTAACTAAATAATAGAATGCATCAAACTTCCAAAGAGCTTTAGTATGTTTTACTGTTTGGTGTGTGGGGGGGTGGGTCAATATAGCCATGTCATCCAGACAATTTTATCCTTTTAATAAGATAAGAGAAGCCAAGCATTTCTAATTTGCATATAAAGATGTGAGAGCAGCAGGTTGTGTAAGATACAGTTATTCTCAATTCAGTGTGGGAGACATGTTCTACCAGGCATCAGCATTGTGTGTGTCTCAGTATCACTGCAGAGGAATTCAAAGGCCGATTTCAATCTTCCTTCCCACTGAACAAGCCCTCTGCAGAGACCCATACTGGGTGAAATGTCATTTTGTGTGTGTGGGCATCTAACCATCGCATTCAGTGATTGGAGCAAAAGAAAAGATATAGTGAAGGTTTCTGACGGGCTGAAACATTTGACTTGGGGATATTTTTAATGTATGTATTTCCCAGCTGAAATTCTAAACTTGCTCTAGAGAAGAGTCTCCCTTTAATTGAACTCTGATTTTAATTAAATCTCTGTTCAACAAAACAAAATATGGAGGTTTTCAGGTTGAGCTCCTGGATGAATGAAAATACGAGAACTGACCTTTACATATTATTAGCAAATCCCCTTCATACCAATTATGCAGTTTTGTCATGGGGTTTCACCAAGAATTAAATGATTCATTTATGGAACTCTGAAGGGGAATGATCTGAAGCGTTTGATTTCATTGTAGCCTGTTTGGCACAATTACTTATTTGCAGAAATGTCATTGAGAACAGTTTCCATGCACAGGAGGACAGCAATGGCATGTACAGTATATCTTTCAATCCCTTTTTATAAAATCAGAGTTTGATGATATTTCCATCAAATTGTGTTTTTAGGAAAACACATTTTGGTAAAGAAGTATGAAATAGTACCTCTGGGGTCAACCCTGTCATTTAGGGTATCGTAGCATTTAAGATTTTACAATACCATTTTAGGACACTATACTATACCATGCAATAAGAGCATCATAATCCTTGACTTTGCAATTAAAGTTCATTTAATTTCTATTTCTTAATTTCTTTGGGCAGCAATATATCTTTCTGATTATAAGCTTTGTAAAGTTACAATAGTGAAGTCTATAGACTGGGCCTCTTATAACGGTGACATTTATTTTATTTTTTTATTTTTATCCTGTTTGCAGCAGCATCTAAAATTTCTATATAAGTAAAAGTTGATTAATTCTTTTGATAGGCTTATATCATTCTTCTGTATATTTGAATCTTCAGTTCCATACTTCTGAGAAATCAAGGTTTTGTGTAATTCTTTTTATTCTTCTAAATCTACCACAATCTGTATTTCCAGACTTTTGGGGAAGGTATGGTGAACTAAACACACCTCCAAAAGAGTGGAGGCAATGACCACAGCAAAGTCTGAAGAATCAGCAAGTAGACTGGTTCTTTGGAAATTTTCCAGATAACCAGAGGATGGAAAATTACCCATCTATGCTCTGGATCTCTGCTCCTCATGAGGAGATCACAGAATAGCAGTCTCCCAAGTTTGAGTGCCAGGAGACTTAATAGATCAGCCATCATGCTCTCAACCACAGTGCATTCTCTTAAAGGATACTGGATTTGCTAATTCACTTTCTAATCACTTTTGAAAAAAAAACCTACTTAATTATTTTAAAGCTATTAGAAATCTTCGGAAATGACAAGTTTGAAAAGTCATCATGACCCACTTTCAGGAATTTACCTTCATTCTTAAACAAAGAAAATATCAATCCTTTAAAATAACTTTAACAGAGTAAAAAAATCCTCTCCAGATTTATTTTTTTAATGTATGCCCTCTTGTTTATACTAGTAAGACACTAGGTGGCTAGCAAAATCTAAAACACTCCCAATGAACAACATAGATACATTAATATTAAAACAGGAATAAAATAAGTTACAGTTAAAAATCTGGCAAAAAAAATGTGGCATTTTCATAGATTTTCTAATAATCAGCCATGTTTAATTCTGTTTGTCTAGCCCTGGGAATCCATTGTATTCAACTTATTTGCTTTTGAATTTTTGTGTCAAAAATTCAAATATTATAAAGTACATATTTTAACTGAAGATGCCATATATCTCAGCACAGTCAAAAAGGACTACTAAGTCAAACTTTCTGAAGCATTCATTGAGAATTAAACTTACTGTCATTGTTCAATTAATTCATAGAAACATTACGAAATTTAGGACAGCTTTCAAAAGATTGCAGATAAAACTTTAAAGTAATGAATTAATGTTCATACTTAATTAATTCTTCTTTATTCAAAATTCATTTGCTAGTTGTTAAACCCTATAATACAGACTCAATGGTAGAGTGGTTTATGACTTAGGTAGTTATCACCATAAAATACACTCAGAAAAATGTCTTATTTCTCTGCTGTTTTAATCCACATATATTTTTTCTTTCATATTGGTGTCTCAATTTTGTATTCAGCCAATATTTATTTAGTTCACATCCATTGTTGACCCTAACTTATCATTTAAGTACTAATAACATTAATTACAAATTACTTAACCCATTAAGTAACCCAGTGCCATTACATTTTATATTTTTCCTGACAAACTCAAATATCCAATTCTCATTTCCATAACAGAGACAAAATTGAGCAAAAGCTTGTGCATATGGGCAGCCATTATGTGTATAAATGCATACAACCATACATTCCTATAATTCTTCTTATAATTCTTCATTTTTTTACTACTTAATGTCACCAAACTGAACATTCTTAACAATTTCATAAACATTTCATATTTTCCCATATGTATTGTATATTAAACAGCATCTTATAAACAGGGGTGAGATTCCACTGGTATAACAAACGGTTCGGTGATCATGCGCATTTCAAAAAGGTTTTATGCTTACCTTCTTCTGCAGTCCTTGTGACTAAAACAGCTGAGGTGCAGCAAACCGATCTGCCGTGCAAATCAGCTGTGCTCTCAGAAAAGGGAATAAAGCACAGCAGGGGTGGGATTCAAATTTTTTAACAACCTGTTCTGTGGGTGTGGCTTAGGTGGTAGGCATGGCTTGGTGGTCATGTGACAGTGGATATGGCTTGGTGGTCATGTTATTGGCTGGGTGTGGTCAACTCAATATCACTCACATCGAGGCACGCATCTCCTTGCCTGGTCTTTCATGACTGTGGGGATGATGCAACAGTCATAAGTGTGAAAAATGGTCATAAGTCACTTTTTTCAGTGCCATTGTAACTTTGAATGGTCACTCCACACAAGCAAAGTATCAGCAAAGGAGGGGAAAAAAAACTCCAGAGATGTTCCTGAGACAAGAAGTCTAGTCCTGCCAGGAATGTAATAAGGGTTAACGGAGAAGCAGTTTCTGTAAGCAACACCAGAATGTTTCCTTCCTGCCTTCCTTACAGGATTAGGCCAGTAATTTCTTCTAACAACCGGTTATCCAAACTGCTTAGAATGTTAACAACCAGTTCTAGCGAATAGGTGCAAACTGATAGAATCCCAACCCTGAAGCACAGGAAAGAGCAGGTGCAGGCGGATGGGCCCACATGCTCATCGCAGCGAACCGGTTCACTGCCAGCTGATCTTCAGAGCAAGGGGTTCACCTGAACTGGTCAAAACTGGTAGAATCCCACCCCTGTTTATAATACATTTTCATTCAGAGCTTACACTTTTCCTTCCTGCGTGTATTTTATTTTCAGTCTAACTGCTTTACATGTTTCTCTTTTCCTTAAACAGACTTTTTTTTCCTAAGCAGCTATTTTTCAATCACCATTTTCATTCATTCTTGGATCTTCAAATGGATTGTTTTTCTGTACTTTCTAGTTTTCTATCTTTCTGTCTCATATCTATTAATCCATTCCTGTCAAATGGCAGAAGATGTCATCTTCCCAAAAAAATTAATTCAGATTGTTGCAATTTTCCCCCCCAAAATAATTCCTAATTCTTCAGTTTCTGCAATTCACTGGATCATAACATGTCACTATCCAATCTATGAATTTGTACCTTCATATACATTGACAACTATCTGGATAGTCCCACATTATATAACAGATAATCAGAGTTGGAAGGCACTTTGTAGGTCATCTAGTCCAACCCCCCGCCCAAGCGGAGACCCTACACCATTTCTGACAGATGGGAGTCCAATATCTTTTTGAAAGTCTCAAGTGATGACACTCCCACAACTTCCAAGGGCAAGCTGTTCCATTGGTTGATTGTTCTCACTGTCAGAAAGTTTCATTTCCAGGTTAAATCTCTCCTTGTTCAGTTTCCATCCATTATTCCTTGTCTGGCCTACAGGTGCTTTAGAAAATAGCTTGACTCCCTCCTTTCTGGGGCAGCCCCTCAAATATTGCAGCACTGCTATCATGTCCCCCCTGGTCCTTCTCTTCACTACACTAGCCATGCCGAGTTTCTGTAACCATTCTTCATATGTTTTAGTCTCCAGACCCCTAATCATCCTGATTGTTCTTCTCTGTATTTTTTTTTTTGAGTGTCAACATATTTTTTATAATGTGGTGATCAAAATTGGATGCAGTACTCTAGGTGTGGTCTTACTAAGGCTTTATAGAGTAGTATGAGTACCTTACTTGATCTCGATTGTATCCCTCTGTTAATGCAATTTAGGATTGTATTAGATTTTTTTGGCTGCTGCTGCACACTGCTGGCTCATATTTAGCTGGTTGTCCACATCCATATTTTTGACACTTCAATATTTCATATTATAATTAAATTTGCACCTTCACTTCCCTATGTGTATTCAAATTAAATATTTTACTGTGATCATAGACCAGCACATTGCATGTATTCATCAGCTCTGTTCCACAAGATTAGACTACACACTCTTCTTCCATTCCTCTCCATTCCCTTTCTGTCTATTCTTCTTTCCTTCATACTTCCTCTAAAAAATTATTGAAGTATTATGAGTATATTGATATTCTCCTAGAATATTTGAAACTTATATATTTTTAATTATCCTAAGAAATGAATGGCACATTGGAAAACCAAGTTTTGCTATTTATTATTTCGGTATTGTTTTTGTTTTTTTTTATTGAATGCTTTTCATTCACCTTTTTAAAAAGGGAAATAGAGCACCAGCACTAATAGTACTAATACTGTCTAGAACCTCCATCTGGTATGGTTTATGTCTATGCCATGATGACCTTTTTTTTTTTTTTTGTAAATCAGCCATGTACATCAGCACATTTCCGGGTGCTATGGTAGATCTGAAATATCAGTGACCCATGTAGAAAATGGTCAATGAGCTCACCATGTATCTTGGACAGTAATGTTATTGATAATACATCATACTCCCTGTTCTAATTTGGATAGCATGGGAACAGACACTGTGGCTCCTTTCCCAATCTAACTGTCCTTTCATTGACTATTGATTGCTTTGAATCATAGAAAATTGCTTTAAGAAATTGTTATAAGAAATAGTTTTACCTTTCTTGTGAAGGAAAAGAGACTAGATGCAAATGCCAGTCTAAAAAAGCAGAATGTTATGGGTGCAAAAATAGGAAAAAGAATAAGTTTTTACTTTTCTAAATACAGTACAGGTAGATTGTTATTTTTTTTTTTTAAGGAAGAAGAGGTTGCGGTACAACTTAAGCTGTAGACACTGAATAGGATCTGCAAATATTACAGGAAAATCAGCCAAAAGTGAATTAATAAATCAAATCAGAAGTTTCATGGAAGGAAGTCTATTTAAAGGGGTAGTGTATTGTCCTGATTTTTCTATACATCAAAATAGCTGTTGACATTTATAAATGAAAATGATGTATTTAAAATTTGTGCCTGTATGTTTATGCATATATATATGCATATATATATATATATATATATATATATATATATATATATATATATATATATTCTGTGTGTGCATGTGTATGTGTGTGTGTGTTTGTGTGTGTGTTTGTGTGTGTGATATCTATCATCTATCTATTGTGTTTATCTGAAAATACGATCTACCCCAAAAGTAAGCCCTAGTTTAATTTTTACATGTGCTTCAATATAAGCCCTGATTAAGTCCCCACCCACTCCGGGGTACAGGGGTTGGGGCGAGGCACATGGGTAAAAATTAAGTTAAGGTGAGGATTGGGGATTGGAGCTGCTCTACTTATCAGGCCTCACACACTCCAACACCTGCCATGCCCTGCCAGCTCATTTCTTTTGTGGCCACTTGCCGCCACTTGCGTGCATCACCCACCGGCCTCAGGAAAGGTCTCTGACAGCAAAATGGAAGCTGGGGGGCACGTGCAAGAAAAGACAAGCCACCACAGAACAAGTGGACTGAGCAGGACTGTCAGTACCACCCCCACAAGATGAGTCAATGGAAGACACAATCTGGAGCCCATTTTGGAGCCTGTTTTTCAGCTACAGAAGCCTTTTCTGAAGGCCTCTAACAGCAAAAGGGAAGCTGGGGGCAACACGCGCAAGAAGAGACAAGTGGCCACAGAAGAAGTGGACTGGGCAGGACTGTCAGTGCCAGCCCCACAAGGTGAGTTAGTGGAAGAGACACACACACATGCACACACACACACACACACACACACACACACACACACACACAAATAAGACCTAGTGCCTTTTTTGGTGGCAAAAAAAATATAAGATCAGGTCTTATTTTGGGGAAAACACAGTATCTATCTATCTCTATTATCTGTTGTTGTGGTTATTTAGTCAAATACATGATAATATAACCAATGATTCAATTCCAGAACTGATGGTGTGACCTACTTTTGGTAATGAAATAACAGCCAAGCTCAGAAAGCACCAGAGACTTCTAAGACTACAATTGATGATTTTCTGGTTCCTAGTCTGATGTCTTAACCATTATATCAAACTGGTTCTCTTCTCATGTGGTGGCCTACAGTATATCCATCTGATAATTATGCTAGATAGGTTAGGTCTGCCCGATAAAAGGTAACTCTGTTCAAAATATTGCTTTAATCCCTGGATTGACTGTCCCTTATTCTATGCTACCATGAATAAACATAATAATGTAAGTATGTTTATTAACATCCAAGAATTGATCTTTCACAGTGAGTTTAGCATATTTTTTTAGAAAGGATCAGAAACATCTAGTATACAATTATTAGCTCCAGGATCTTTAAGAGCCAAAATATACTGCTTGATAAAATTCCAAGAAGTATTTTAATATGCAGCTGTGCTTTTGGTTGTTATCCTGAATCAATGCTACTACATTGTTTTGTTCTTTCCTACCTACATTCATAATATAATAAAAATCTATAATACTGGCATCTTCCCCTTCTTCTCATTTTTTTTCTAAAGCAGTTTTATAGATAAGTAAAACTTTGAATCAAATCAAAATCTGCTTCGAACATTCTGATATTTGCTCATTGCCATTTATAATACTCTGCTGTCTCTTTGACCTTCTAAGACAGGGAGATTTGTTCCCTTGGGTACCACTGAGCAACAATTAGAGTGTAAAATTCAACCAAATAAGCTAGTAACACTCAAGCAAAATCATAATGCTGGAGTTACATTTTCCAGCAGGAAAACAGCATAAAAATAACAAGCAGTATGCAATCCCTGAGATTTGTCAAGGGAAAACAACTCCAGATGTGCCCTCTTAAATCAGAAAAAGTTTTACAATGACTTTGTGCCCATCCGCTAAGAATGCTAATTTGCACCAGGTTTCCAATTTATTTAGGAAACAATGGCTATCCAGGTCTGATACTCCTGGTTCTTAACACTGAACAGAAGACATTTGCTCTTTATCATGCATAGCCTATTATAGTGTCAGGGGACTTGCATAGGAGACTTTCAATTAGACTAGAAGTAAAGAAGAAGAAAACTCCTGGTACATGACAAAATCAAAGTCCTTCCAAATTTTTCCCAAGAAAAGTACACTGACATCCTTGTGTATCCAAAAAAGTTTAACATATCTTAAATCTTTACATTTATGACTCTTCAAAACAAAATAAAATTGACTTAGATATACTCTAAATCTATGAGAAATTGATTCTGATTTAATAAAAAGGCCCATTTGTTTCAATGAGAGATAATTGCAATTAACTTAATCTGAATCTAATTTATTATCATATCTAAATCAATCCTTATGATTCTGTCTGCTTGTTTTTAATTCATATTGAAAACCAAGGCTGAAGAGCATCACATAATAGTAGTACAGCAGAGTCTTAACCCCAAGAAAGCATCCACATCAGATTTTGTCACAGTGTAGACACAATAAGGGAATTCAGCTACTCTTGGCAATTTAATCTTTCTTTATCTTCATCTTAACAAGAATTGATTGTGATACTTTTCCTATCCAGCTTTCAAAGGAGAATTATTTGACATTCCGCTTTGGTATTTCAACTGTAAACCTTATATTGGTTAAACAAAGTAGTGCCAAGCTAAAGTTTCTAGCTGGGCCTTTATGTGTGTAAAATATGGGATACAGGAAAGCTTTAAGGATTTCCATGCAGGAAATAGATACAGAGAAAACCACCAACCCTGTCCTTACATTCACACTACAGCTAGGCCATAATTTAACTGAGTATGAAAAAAAATTACCATTATTTTAGTAATCATTTTTATTTTGCATCAGGTACAATGTTTAAAAAGTTAAGAGAATGGAGATTATATCTAAGCTTTGTACACATTGACAGATATCCAACCATACTTATTTTCTCACTATTTTCTTTTGATGCCAAGGGAACAGTGGCAGTGCTCCAGATTTGGCTTCAGATATATATTCTAACCACATCAAGATTAAGAAGCCTGCTATTTCTTTCTCCCATAACAACTGTGTAGTTGCCAGCCTGTTATAAGGGATGGAAATATCAAATATATGGTTGATGACATTGTGGTGATCTACAGTTGCTAATAGCATGTGTTCCCTTTCCAGGGTATGGGCTACCTTCTTGGCCCACCCACCCATCTAGAGTGATATGCTATATTTTATTCACAAATTTCAAAGCAGGCAGTGCTTGTGGTTTTGTGTGGGTTAATATCTCTTCCAGCCAAACTGTAGGTTTTCTGAAGTTCAATTCTGTTAAATGAAAGTAGCTTTTCAGGGTTTTTATTTTTATTTTTTTGTCCCTTAAATTTGGAGGCATGCCATTTTCCAGGGATTAGTATAAGAAAAACCTTAAGCTGTTCAAATATTAAGTATTCTACATTTTAACTTTCTGCCAAAATCACCAGTATTTCAGAACAGGAAAAGAAACATTCATTCTGCTTCCCATGCTATGAAAACTATCATTTAAACACTGGTTACAAATAATTCCTTCATATGTGCAAATTGTGGAGAGCATTCTCAGTTAAACCACAGCATTGATTCTTTTTGCAATACTTTAAACAGCCATTCTCTGACCACACTGAAAAGGATGGGCATTCATTGACCACAGTGGCACCTACTTTCATGTAGTCAAATGGATTCACAGAATGAGATTACTGAATTTGTGCCACAATATTTTATTCAATACTAGCTGATAACCCATCATTGCCCGGGTATTTATTTATCCCAATCCTGTATTAGACAGGAAAATCCTGCAGTTGGAACTCACACTGATGTACTCTCTCACACACAGCATCATGTCTTCTATTCCACTCCTTGGGAGTTTCTGGTCTATGTTTGTGTTTCATTTTTTTTATTGCACTCGGCCAATCTCCTGATGTTTCTTTGGAGGGGTGAGAGGGAGCCCCCTTGTGGAGTACTGTGAAGCCATTACCATGGCAAGTCCACTGTGCTGTACAGTAGAAGCCATTTTAAAGCACACACACACCCCAAGGAGTGTTAGGGGTGTTTTACCCCCACAGTATTTGTTTCCAGAGGGTAAGACATCTGTGTACCAAGTTTGGTTGAAATTGCTTGAGGCATTCCAGAGTTATGCTGGAACACACACACACACACACACACACACACACACACACACACACA
>NW_020769310.1:40245479-40276934 GCF_900518735.1 Pseudonaja textilis
AATTAAAATTTATGAAATTGTAAAACTTCTGGTCCCAATGGTTTTCAAGTGTATTAATACAAAAATATATTAAATTCTTATCATTTAGTTTATTAGAGAAATACACTTTAAGACTTTGTAAATATCCCATCTTTCAATAAAGATTCCATAAATATTCTTTATTGCTATAGGGTAGAAGTTGAGAAAGCTTTTCTATCTTATACCATACAAAATCAACACAGGGTAATTCTGAGTTTCTTTCCTATACTTTTTTCTTTTTCAAGGCAGTGCAATATTTTCTGAAATTCCTCCGTATTTGAATCAATCATTTCTTCCCAATTCCAGTTCTACAACTTTTTCCATGATTAAGAGAGATAGTAAGATGTAAACAGCTATACTGGCTGATATTTGTTCATTGGATTAGATTAGAAAACTGAAAAAATTCTGATAATTCTCAGTTCTCTGACTGAAATTGATGTTAATCACTCAAATATAGAGTGAATGTGGCATCTATGATTCCTTTGGATGTGAGGAGATTTCATGGTGGTTTCAAAGAGTGGGTCCTGACTCTCTTTGCAGTTCTCTAATTAATTTTTTATTTTATGAAATATAATCATTAATAGAATTTTATTTGGTTTTTTTACATTATTTTATTGTTTTGATTATTTGCATTGATGTTAATGCTGCTTCAGAAGTTCTCAAGTTCTGCGCTAAAGGTTTAGGAAAACCAAAGGAACATTCAAACACACTAATTTATTTTTTTAATAAGGAGTTGGATTATATTCATGATATATGTGACCTTTGCAATAAGAAACTTTGGGATTCTATTCTTGTAAACTGTCAGAAGTTTTAATTAAAGAATGTGAAAATAGTCTCTCCTGAACTTAATACAAGAGCAAATTTTGATTTGTACTTATTACAGCCTCAGGGAATATTTAAGAAAGAATGATTTAATTGCTTTGTTCTTCACCAAGTTGTGACATAGCTTGGATTTGTTATTTTTCATATTATTTTAGACTTATTATTGCTGGATTGCTATCTAAATTAGGAAGTACTTAATATAGATGTCTATTATAATACAGATAATAATAGTTGTTTCTAATATCTTCACACTGGCTACCTGCCTATCTCTCCAGTTTTTTCTGATTCTGTCATAAATCTCCCTGGTGATCTTCCAGGAAGATTATCTTATAATTTACTCCCCCCACCCCACCCCTATAAACTAACAGATAGATAACCTCTTTGGATTGTTGCATTTAAAACTTTCATCTATCACCAAGGTTTGAATTCTATAAAAAAATTGGAGATTGCTAGAATAACTATACAATGATAAACCTACCCTTGATTTTCAAGTGGAAAGGATTGTTTTTGTGTGTAGCTTATCAAGTTTGAATTATTCAACTGTCTTTATAATATTGATTCCAATGCTATATTATTTGTTCCTTCAATAGCAGTGCTTTAACACTTTCTTCTGCAAAACTTATTCAGCCAGATTTATAAAAATCTACACTTTTCACAATAGAATTTGTCTAGATGTTAATCTATACAATGTATTTTTGTTCTGCATCTCTACCAACTGTGTTTTTAAATCCTTGACATCTTATTTTTACAAATTCACTGTTTGAAGGAAGACAGATTCCATCCTTTTACTATAAAATATCCATTCTTTTCTTATGTTCACCTAAAACAATATCAAATAACTGGGAATGTTCCCAAGTTTCCAGTGAATCATCCCGAGTCTCATCTCCAGTTTCCAATTTTGGTATTAGTTTTTATTTCATTCCTTAATACACCCACATGCTTCTTCCTTCCTTTGTTTCTCTTTTTCCATGTAAACCTACTCTTTTAATTAAGTTTTTCAACAAAAATTTAAATTATTACAAAATAAATATTCAGTTAACTGCTTGCCATCCTTAGTTCATTTATTTTATATTCAATTGCCATATTATCTTTAAAATCCTTGTTCTTCTAATATAAAAAGCTTCCCTTTTTACAATCCTGTAGTCCCTTAATTCGGGGTAGAGTAGGGACGACTGGAGCTAAGCATTGCTCTTCTTGATTAATATAATTAAATACACTACTTAATTGTTACAACAACCCTTCTTGTGCTATAAATAAATATTAAATATTATTCAAATATTTATTTTTTATTTATTTTTATTTGATTTGATTTGTCAATTGTTTACAAGATAATAAGTATAAGTGTATACATAGTTATGAATACATGAAATGGGTACATATAAGAAAAATAAAAGAAAAATAAAAGAAACAATAGGACAGGGACGGTAGGCACGTTGGTGCGCTTATGCACGCCCCGTACAGACCTCTTAGGAAACGGGTGAGGTCAATAGTAGACAGTCTAAGGTTAAAGTTTTTGGGGTTTGGGGAAGAAACTACAGAGTCGGGTAGAGTATTCCAGACATTGATCATTCTGTTGCTGAAGTTGTATTTCCTGCAATCAAGCTTGGTGCAGTTAACCTTGAGTTTGTATCTGTTGTGTGCTCTTGTGTTGTTATGGTTGAAGCTGAAGTATTCATTGACAGGTACGACATTGCAATGTATGATTTTATATACCATGCTTAAATCAGACCGAAGACGGCGTAATTCAAGGTTTTCTAGTTCTAGTATTTCAATTCTGGTGGCATAAGGTATTCTACAACGAGTAGAGAAGTGGAGAACTCTTCTTGTGAAATATTTCTGGACTTTCTCAATTGTGCTAATATCAGATACGTAATGTGGGTTCCAGACTGATGAGCTGTATTCGAGTATTGGTCTAGCAAATGTTTTGTATGCTCTAGTTAGTAGTGTGATATTATCAGAGAAAAAGCTATGTAAGATTAGGTTAACAACTCTTAATGCCTTTTTGGCCATGTAGTTGCAGTGGGCTCTAGCACTTAGATCATTAGAGGTGAGTATTCCAAGGTCCTTTACAGAGCTTGGATCATCAACAAGATCTTGACTATTCAGCTTGTATTTTATTTTCGGATTTTTTTTGCCAATATGTAAGACAGAGCATTTATTTGTTGAGATTTGAATTCAATTATGTGTTGATATTACTCAGCCTCTTATCAGTGAAACAGATTCTTTCTTTCATCTGAATTTCCTATATGCATACTTTCCTAATATCTAGATTAGTAGAGGATTCCCCATAGTGTGGAGCACAGAGTACAGAAATAAGAAAAGTCTCGATATTATTTGTGCAGTGTGGGGATACAGGTAGTCCTTTATTTGTGACAACAATTAGGACTTGACTAATGGTCATAAGTCATTACAGTTGTAAATCAAGGTGCCCGTGTCATTGGATATGTTTTTCTGATATTTTTCACTGTGATTGTTAAGTGAACGCAATTGTAATTAAGTGAATTCTTTCATTTGAACAGTGTTTTCTTTTCCTGGCTTCCAGCAAAAAAATTATAAATTGTGGTCACAAGATCATGGAACACTATGACTAGAGATAAAGGTGACTGGTTGACAAATGCTTGATATATGGTCAAATAACCATAAAAAGACCAATTCAACCATTTATTATTTTGGGGTGTGCTTTATGGCCACAAAGCACCTGTTCCATGGTTGTTCTAAATGAGAGCATTCATGAGCCAAAGACTATCAGTATAACTTGTATATAGCACTTTCTCCGCTATAGTCTTAGATATTTAAAAACTGGGGGAAATTAATGTTCCAAAGAAGATTATGATAGTGCTTTTTTCTTCAATAAGTTCAGGAAAGAATTAGTTTAGGATCTTGGTTTATGTTATAAAACCATTATAACTTAACCTACCTCTGTTGATCAAATTGTGGACACAACTGATTAGTGAACAATGCAATTTTCCTTTTACAACTTAACAACTTTATGACTTCTGGACTTCAACTTCTAGAATTCCATGGCTGGCTGAGGAATTCTGGGAGTTGAAATCCATAGGTCTTAAAGTTGTCAAGGATGGACACCCCTGCTCTAAATAAAGCTATCATTGGCTCAAGTAGGGCCTATGGATATGGAAGATTTCATAACAAGATGCCAAAGCAAAGAAGGCTTTTTTCATATTTCAGATAGGATATTCACAGTAGCAGAACGCCAAGTAAAGTTCCCTTATCTGACTTTAATATTTTAACAGATGCACACAGAAATAAATCAAAACCTTAGATTGATTCAGATTTGATCATCACCATCACTTTGAATAAGGACTTGAATAAAAATTAGAATGAGCACCATGTGTTGTTCACACTGAAGAAAGTAGTTCACAGTGAATGTACTAGACACTTCTGTTGTTTTTGATGAATAGTTTCAAGGGCTGTTCGAACATCATCTTTGGCCATTATCTTTTGCCTTTTGCCTAGGGAATGCATTCAGCTAATTTTATATTATTGTTTACAGTTCAGTAAGTCTTTTGTTATAGATAAGTAGAAAATGGTAGCAAGCATCAGCTGGATAAAAAACATATGAACAAATGTCACCAATGCACATTCTTCCCTCAAATTATTTATTACTGTAACAGATGCAGCTTTACAATCTTTCTCAATTTCTATGCATTCTATTCATTTACTTCTACAGTGTCACCACATTTAATGGTTTTATTTTATTGCTGATAACTTTTAACAATAAATAGCATTATTTATTTTCACAGCATTTTTCCTATTTATTGTCCTCATAAATTCACAGCATTTTTCATAATGAAAAATATTTCAATTTAAAAATTCTTGAATACAAGAGCTTTGACCTAGATTGTTTCATGTTCATACAAGGGTGACAATGCAACATATCACTCTATAATGCTGAGGCTTACATATAAATTTCACGGTCCTGTATTTCATCCTATCACATTCTATTGGATCAATAAACTCATCACAATTTAACATTTTTTCTCTTTCTATTCTGTCTTCCCCCTTCCACTCACCCACCCACATGGATATAAATATCACATTATAAGACAGCCTTCTTTACAATGAACAACATATTTTAATGTAACAACTTGAAAATATACTTTATTCATATTTAAATTTTGAATCAAATTACAGTTTATGCCTCAATCCACAGGTGTTTCAATATTCTTCTTCAGTGCAACCATGAACTCCATCTGGATATCTGCAGCATCTCTACATATTTTTGTGATTTGATGCTATATTAGTATTGGGCAATATTTATTTTCCAAGAAATGAATTTCATCATCAGAGTGGACTGCTAAGTATTGAAAAATGTTAAAAAATAGTACGCAAAAAATTAAACAAAGAGTACCCATTTTCTCCCATTTTTAAATAATACATTGTTCCTCACAAAACATTCAATTTAATGGGCCTGGAGATTTTAGTTAACCATGGAATATGTTTATTTGGATTTTATAGAAAGAGAATATACTGTGCCTCATTCTATTGTACCAGTCTTTTCCCTTCACCACTTGAGTATCCTGAACCTTCAGAATAGTAGGGTATATCCTATGGCAAACAAAAAGAAGTAGGAAAAGCCTTCAGGAATTTAGAAGCTTGAACTATAAGGGTCTTCATATTTACAGTAACAATGATCTAGAATCCACTTTGTCTTGAGATCTGGGTTATGTCCCTCTAAACTTTAGGTGAATATCAAAAGTTTTTAACTTTACCACACATTTCAGAGCACTTTAGTAAGTACTTTTCTTCCTTTGTTATTGACAGACCTTTAAAGTAGGTCAAGACAGACTTCACCAGAAATATTGGAATTTTATTAATATAAGCTATAGCAAAAGAAACTTAAACGCCTGGCAGCATTTTGTCTTCCCTCACTATTAAAGAGTTTCTAAGCTTTTCAAGCTTAATTCATATTCTCTTTATGGTCACATTTCTTCTGCATGGTTGACTCTTTAGTTCTGTTCTGTGGCTTCAAATATCCCAGCTACAGTGGTGGTATTCAGCCGGTTCAGACTGGATCAGGTGAACTGGTAGCAAGGATTTGGCATGGGTCACCAAATTGGTAGTAAATTCTGGATAGCCACACCCCCAATTGCCCTCCCGCCTGATGCTCACTTCACCCCACCCACCTGATGTTTGCCTAAGGTATTTCTTTCTTTCCCCTCCCAACAATCAGCTGTACATTCATACAATCAGCTGTGCTGGGATTCCCCTTGCTGATGCCCAGGAAGGCAAAAAAGGGAGTGAGGGGCTCAGCCTCCCCCCCTCTATTTTTTGCCTTCCTGAGCTCAGAGGAGCCTTATGGGAGTAAAAACGCCCCCCAGAGGCTCTTCTGAGGCCAGGAAGCTCCCAAAACTGAACGTGGAGGGGTGCTACGTGCCCATCCCATCTCTGTATTTTTTTTATTCCTGAGCATTAGAAGAGCTCCTTATGGGAGCAAAAACACCACCCCCAGAGGCTCCTCTAAGTCCCAGAAGGCCCCAAAACAGGTGTGGGGGGGTTGGCTACAAAAAAGCAAAAAAGCCCCGCCCACCCAGTCACATGGCCATGCCCACCAAGCCACACCCACAGAACCAGTAGTAAAAAAATTTGAATCCCACCACTGCCCAGCTACTACTATATTTTCCATATCCCCCAGCTACTATTTGTATTCAAAATATTATGAGTTTATTAGTATATAATGCGTTTATTTTATTGTGAGTCTTTGAACCCAAACTATCAGCTAATATATTTATAAACAGCCTTGTCTTTTTTATCACCTTCCAAAAAAGAAAGGCCATTGACAGCATGGACAAAATTGTGTGACCTACCTTATAAAATGTCTCAGGTTTTATTGGCTGGAGTGATAAAAACATCTGTCTTATAAATTACCCTAAATAAGAAAAAAATAAAGTACCATTCCTCAGAATTATATAAAATGGAAATAGGAAGACCCACAATATAGAATAGATTATTATGTGTTTTAGTTGTAAAGAATGAAAAATCTGAATATGACTTTGAACTTCTTCCTTTTTAGGGCATCCAATTTTGATTCAACATACACTCTAAAATATCCTTTTCAATATATCCAGATATATTGAAGGACCCAAAATCTTAAAAGACTGAACTATAATGAGATTTGGTATATTTTTGACATCACTTTTTGTTTTGAAACAAAATGAATTTATTATACTTTTAAAAAGTGCAAAACTGCTTGAGCTGTTACTATTTGATCCTATTTTAAATGCTAACATCTTGGGGCAAATAACCACTGTGTGTTGCTGCTCAGTTTTTGTCTCCAAATTTTTTATCCCCAAAAAAAAAGCATCCCATAATTAATTTGCATTGATTACAATTCCCTGCTCCTGTTCTTTAATGCAATGCAAAAGCTGGAATATTTCCGCTTTGTGAATGTTTCCGCTGTTATATAGATATAAGTTCATTTGCATACATTTCTTTTCCTAATTCTTTCTCATCCTTTTTTACCACCCTATTTTTCTTGTTTGACGTGCTTGTTTTTTTTAATTTATCCTTGTTGAAACTCTCATTTTTGTGTTTCTAAAATTAAGATAATTCTTTTTGATGCCCTCACATTTAGCATGTTTTTAATCTAGTCTTGTGGTTTTCAAAGGTATTGGTATCCTACTGCTATCAAATCACAAGAAATCTGGAAGCAATGCAGATGGTAAAAGCTTTCTTGTGTGCTTTCATTTGTTACAGATTTCCAAATTTTTATAAGAGACATGAAAGCTGCCAGAGCTTATTTCTACTGCCTCCCTTTTCACATGTTGAGAAAGGTTGGCTGCAAGCAACTTACCAAAACATTCTGTTATATGCAACCATGGATTCTATTTTTAAAAAACTTAATTCAATCCTTAGTTTACTCAAATGTATAACAAGAGAAGCTTTGAGAAAAGCAACTGGATATTTTGTAATTGCCAGAGCATTTTTTTTTCCTGAACTGCATCTCATCTCTTGCCATGTGAACAGTTTCTGACAGCATTATGAGAGTCAGATCATTCATGGATAATTTTTGTTTTTCATTCATACTATTTTTGGCTTATCATTACTAGCAAATATTTTGTAAAGGCTTTAGAAATCATGGAAATTATAATGTGTCTGCATTTACTATAGGGCCTGTAGTTCAGATGCATCTGTAACATTTCTTTTGATGGGATTGAAGAAAAGCTGCTGAGATTGGATTTTTGTGGCAGAAAAAAGGGGAAATTAACTTATGGGAATATAGCCTTTCACATAACTAGAATACCAAAAATCTTCAACAGAGGATCAATGGATCCCCTTAAGGGATTAGGGCAAAACCAAATATCGTTACAACGTTCCATGGTGAATAGGAATATCCAATTCCTTTTCTGTAATGTTCCCTTGAAATTTGGGGAATATCATATTTTGGAATTTATGCAAAAATTTCTCACTGCTTCAATATATTGTACTTACCTGCATGCACATGCCTTTTTTGAGAATTAAAATAATATGTCTCAGTGATTGGCTTCATACTACAGTAGATAGAAAAATGCAAATTTATGATGTGTGATTATTAAGGAAGCTGCACATAGCCTTTGTTAATGTCTGATGTAGACATTCTCACACATTATTCCTCTTTCAATCAAATAGAGCAAAATTTGTTGTAGAAACTATGTCAAAATGGCACCGACTTTTTGGATAAGTTCCCATGAGTAGAACATAGACTGCTTTTATTTGTTTGTATTATTTTTATCCCACTGTACCACACAATGATGGCATAGCAGTTAAATATGCTGAGCTTGTCACCTGGAGAACTAACAACCTGGGTTTGAGACCCACTCTCCATGCAATGGGATGAGCTCCTGTTCTTGCCTCAGCTCCTGCCCACGTAGGAGTTTGAAAGCATGCAAATGAAAGTAGATTAATAATTACCATTTTGGTGGGAAGGTAACAGTACTGCATGTTCCTTTGACATACAGCCATGGTGGCCACATGACCATAGAAATTGTCTTCGGACAGTGCTGTCTCCCTCAGCCAACAGAGATGTGCACCATGTCCTAAAGTCAAATATGACTGACAGGGAAACCTTTACCTTTTTACTCCACACAAGGGCTGGTGAAAATATACACTAAAAATTATATTCATCCTACTAATGTAATATCTAAAATATAATACAGGGTAGAGCCATCACATTAAATTAATGACTCTTTGCAAGTTAAATTGGTATTATGCATCTTGATAATAACATTTTAGTCCAGGTTATGTTCTTCTTTGATTAGTCAATCATGTCTCTAATGTTCTGCAGTTTTCCTGGCTTCCTATACCTTTTTAAAACCCAAGAGAAGACATTATGAAGAAATTTCTTGTACTTGGCTTTTCTAGTAAAAATGCTATTGCCACTAAAGGGAGATTTTGCTCTTGCAGTTGTTTACATAATGTCTTCCTCTGCAAAATCCAAAAAAGTTTATTTATTCTTAAATCAAATGTATAGGCTGCTTAAGTCACAGCAGCTCAATCAACCATAACTCTCTGTTCTTGGATATTTGGGGAAAATGTACTAACCAAAATAGATGTTGTTGTTTTTTTGTACTGGGAACTGATACTTTTTATGTTGTCCCAGTCATTTTACACTATAGTGTATTGTTAGAAGATCTACAGGTTCCACCACTTTTATTTAAATGATGAAAGCATCATTGTGACGCCTTTTGTATTTTCATGTAATGTCAAACTGGACATCAAAAGGAAGTGAAAATAGCATCATCTATGATTTCTCTGGCATCATCTATTGTTTCTCTTGCACCTTCTCTTTCTTCTTGTCCTGCCTGTGGAAATCACCACCTATCATTCATTATCATTTCTTTGTTCCTTCTCTAGCCATTGTTATTGTATCCTAATGATGAGACATTTTTTGGTTTTTGAGGACAGGCTGCTTTATTTAATAAGCAGAACAGGAAAAAAATAAGAAGACAACAAAATTAAAAAAAATAATGCAATTGCAGCAAGTTAAGTTGTGTAAATGTAAGGGCTTCTCAGTCATATATATAAATGTATATATGTAAAATGTTTTCATTAACAATTTCAGTAAAATATAACTCTAGGCATTGTAATTGTCCTTGCATAATCTATGATGATAGCCAATTGATTCATATGATGTAAGTAACATCAGATCTTCAATCCATTGGATAATTGGGGCCATAAATTTGTATTTCCAATTTGAGGAACCAATTTCTTGGCAATAAGAACGGCATGGAGAATCCATTTCTGTTGTTTGTGATTTTACATGATAATTTTAATAAACATGTTAAATATATTAATTACATAATCTTGACAAGGATCCCCATTGAAAAATAATTGAAATTGCCTATAGTTCTAGTATATCTTTAACAAAGGCAAAGATTAATATTATAAAAGGATGACTCTGTTAAATGTCACACAGATGCTTTTGGAAAGAAAAACTCTTTAATATATTGGAAAGTCATTAATAACAATCTTCAAATAAAGTCAATGATAATCAGCCTTGTGCAAAATTGCTTGTGTTAATTTTGCTCTTAGTGCATCATACCATTAAATCACACCAATAGTCTTAAAATCATCCACATGGTAATTTTGGAATATAGTTCCCTTCAAATTTGAGGTTGAGAATTACACTGGGAGCAGAATTCCTAATATACAATATTGGTTGTGAGAGGGGGAATAGAATCAGGGATTGGATCTGAGAATTAAATTGGTGAATAAAAACTGTTGTAGCATATCAGTTCTTTCTAGAATTTAATTAGTCTTGCTAAAAGTGTCATTTAAAATATATGTCTAGAATCTAGATTATAAGACATAATTTCATAAATTTACCTCTACTCATTTTAAATACTAATTTACTGCATATTGAAGAAGAAGAAGAAACAGGGATGATTTTTTTTCTATGCCAAGTAATTTTGTGACTACTTTCCAAAAGCTGACTGTTTCCAGCTTTTTTACTGGCTTACAAAAAACATGCAGCTATTCCATATGCATGGGCTTCCTTGTTGGACATATTTCTAAAGTCAGAGTTATGGTAGTAATTTAGTTTCTACACATTTCTAAATAGAAAAAAACACTCTAGTTATTTCTTTTAATCTAGAAAAGCATGAAGCAAAGATTCAAAATGGAATATTAAAAAAAAATCATCAGCCACCTTTTTACGCCTCAAATAGTCTATTGCAGGGATGTGCAATTATGGTAACTTTACAAGCTGTGGGATTCAACTTCCAGAATTCCCGAGACATTGTGGCTGGAAGTTGAAGTCAACAGATTGTTAAGTTGCCATAGTTGCACACCCCTGGTCTACTGAAATAACTACCAGAAGGCAAAAAATGGGGAGCCAAGAGACAATCTTATTTTGTCAGGTAATGTGATCCTCAGTAGCCTGGCCATGGCATCTTTTATATGGCAGGGTTGGGAAATGTATCCATTCAAAGGTTTACAGAAGAACCAGTGCTAACCAACGTTTAAAGAACTAACCTTACTCAAATATATTCAGAGTACAGATCCTGCAAAATAATCAATATTATTTATTTTTACATTTCAAGCAGTTTTGATATGAGGAACTTCCAAAGAAAATCAAACCTGAATATGAAAGTTCCTGGAGGAAAAATAACAGGTCATGTCTTTTTTCTGAAGTTGATATTTTCCCCCAAAGAAAACATCAAAAAGAAGAAAAAAGACAGAAGGAAAAGAAAAAGAAATGTTTTGAAAATGGCAGTTGAAGAAATTTACCATAGTTCTTTAACTGCAGGGGTTATTTTTAGATGAAGGCACCAAAGAAATATATAGTAAATGTGTATAGGAGTTTTTTGTTTCTTGTTAGCTGTTTGTTCCACAAGCAGCAGTATTAAAAAGGGTTTGGATAAGACGTAGAAGGGTATGTCATAGGATGCTGATTGGAAAATGGTCTCTGCTTCTATAAATTGCATGCATTTTCATTCTCCACCTCAATTGTATTAGATTTTCTGTGATCCTTAGTGTCAGTTGAACAGAATCAAATTCTTTATTTGGCTTCTGCAAATCAACCTGATTCAATTTGAGTCTTGAAGTTGACATTTGAGGACAAACTGGTCTTATTCCTGGCCTTCAGGATTCAATTTCTTTAAAAAAAATTGTCTATAGACTAATGAGGAAGCATTAAAAAACCTGCAGCTACTGCATTTGTTAGCAGAATGGATTAAAAATAGCAGGGATAACAGCTAGCTTAAAGGACATGAATCCAAGAGAAGATGAATCCAAGAAGTATCTTACTAAAAAAAATGATGTAAAAATAAACCTTAGTTTTCAATTGCCTTTCTGGCATGTCAAACTTCAATATGATATTGAAGCATAACTGGGGATATCCTTTGTGGGCATTGTGTTTTTGTTCTGTATGTGTTTTGTGGAATACTAAGAAGGTTGGCCAAGATCGTTGGCAAGTTTGGCTTGTCTTGAAAAGGTAGCTTCCCTGTTCCAAAATCTGAAAGAAATTTTTCAGATTTTATTCTAATGGATTGATTTATCTCTGTGAACGAAAAGATCATTTAGCTATTTAGCTATTTCAGATGTGAATGTTTTTGATATTGGAGCTAGGATAATATAGTACTATCCCTCTAAAATTGATTCTGCATTTCTGTTTAAAGATGCCACTTCTGGAAAAACAAAAAATAACTACCACACCTATTCTTTTGAAGTCTATCATGTTTTTAAGCTACAGTAGTTCTATCCTGATGGTAAATGTCATTTTACAATAATTGCATTTAAGAAATTTTGAGGGATTAGCCCATCTGTTTCTTTGGAAACTCCTGTAGTATGAAGTCCATTCTTATGCATAATTCCTTCTACCACATACAATTAATATTTGGCAGGCTTATTTCTGTTAGAGGCAACACCATTGCCAGCAAATTCTATTCTATTCTGCCAAGTCGGCATGTGTGTCTGTGGAAGGAGTATAGGCAGTTCCCTTTTCAAAAACAAAAATGAAAGACTAAGTGGAGAAAGTCGTGTAAAAGTGCTTCGCAAATCATTCACTTTTCTAGATTTATACTAATATAAGCATCCATATACGACTAAAACTCTCATGTCTGTTTGAGACTTCATAAGCTTCACTTGGATGAAACACAGCATCATAGGTCAACACTTTCAAAGGAACCTCAAGTGGACTAGTTTATGTGATGCCAGAAATTATTAATCTCAACAGAAAGTTCTGTCTTCTTTAGCATTCTTGGGCCTACTGCAGCTTTAGAGCTGCTGTTGCACAGCTGCAATTATCATATTCATTTTCAGCTTCCTCACTCCCTCCCTCACCCAACTGGCAATCATGTATCTGCAGGAAAAGAAGGGGAGGGGAGGGAAGGGGGGAGGTAGGAAGGTTTCCGATGCTTATTGCTTAGCTCAAGGAAATTCAGACGAGAAGCCCACAGGAAGTTGAAAGTCACTTTTGCTCCCACTGACTTTTTGTCCATCCATGATCATTCTATTTCCATGTTTAGGTAAGGAAATATCTCTGAAATAATGACCCAACAGTTCATAGTTTGTCAAGTAATATTCCAATAAATTTTATCCAATTCTATCAAAATGTTGTCTGTGTGTCTAAATCTATATTTCATTGATTTCCCATGTTAATCACTGGTACATTCAATGGTTAATCAAAATAATCCAAGGAAGACTTAACTGCTTTCTGAATCACCAAATATATTTAGTACATAACACAATATTCAGAAAAGTATAAAGGGAGAATTGAACAATCACACATCAGGTAACTAGTACAAGTAGTGCAGCCTTTTCTTATCACAAGAAAGTAAAATCAGTTCTACCAGCAAAATCTATCCAGGCCTTGAGAATGGGAACACTTGTGCAGTGTATGTAATAGTTTTGTCTGGTCTGAGTCTGGCAGATTCTCACTTTACCAGCATCAATCTTTCATTTTCACAATTTTTTAATTCCACAATTTTTGCTAGATATCCATAATTTATCATTGGATAATAGTATATTCAATAATTTGAATTCTACTATGTCTTGCTCTGAGTCACTGTGAGAATCCCATCTAGTGGTGGCACCAGGAAAATTTGCAAGAAGGACCCTAAATCCTGTATGTTTTAGTCATTTCCCCAAGACTAATACCTCCATATTTTGTGACAAGTGTAAACAGCTCTCACTCTCTTGTGGTGACAAAAAGAAGCATTTATAACCATTATTATAAACCAGTTCACAATACCACTAGAATGAAACCTTGCAGCATTTAAAAAATGTAATGCAAGATAGATAGACTATGAATAGAGATAGATTTAATTAGTACTATATTTAAACAGTAGGATCAAGTGAGATCATAATCAAGATGGCCCACTAATGATCCCTGTCATGCGTAACTCATACTAGTAGCATATGACCACATTAAGAGGACCTATTCCTTGGTCAGAATGTATACTGGTCTCCTTTCAGATTTCCTACAATATAAAATATAGTATGCATTTGTTGTTATAATCTGTTGTAACAATGTATTTATATGTTATTTACTTGCTCTATAGACAGTCTACTTTCAACCTAAGTATAATTCAAAGCATCATAAGATGACAAAACAAATTGCAACCACAAAATAAAAAAGAATGAGAGTACTTTAAAGCACATAATAAAAGTCAAACAAAAGAGAAAAGCAGAGAAAGAGATTGGGGCAAGAGTGATCAAGAAAAGAACCCTGATGAATTTATATGTGAATCAAGAAGTCAATTAATAAAGGAAGTCTTGGATAATAAGATTCTAGCTCAGCTCCCTAGTTGAAAACTTCTGAGAAACAGTAGTCACAATAGATTAAGCACATAGCCCAGCCTATCATATTTTATTGGTGGCCACCATGTAACTGGAAAAATGGTAAATTAATTTTGAAAAGTGCTCATGAAGGTTGTAAGAAATTCCTTATTCTTGAATTGCTTAGCACCCAATATTTTCGTTATTCAGTTCAAGCTGCAAACCTGTACTTAAATCCATCTTCATAGCAATACCAATATCCTTTCTTATCATCTTAGAGCCAAGAGGAAATTATGCCATTATAAAACATAGCCAACCTTTCATGAGCCTTAGCAATATGCAGGTACTGTTGCTTCCCTCATTATAGTTTTAGAACAGAGAATGGTTAGACCTCAGAACTCTTTCATTCCTCCTCCTCCTGGGACCCCATCTCAGCCACATCCAGGGTTTTCCTTGGAGCAAATAAGCAAGAAAGGTAGCAAGAGGATGCATATGTTGCTGATCAGAGAGAATACTGCTATACTTCTACAGTTTAAGCAAATTCTGAAGCAAAGGTGCATATAAGAATACATATCTGCAAAACTTTTTCTACACTTTTCTTCTCCTTCCTATTGGCACTGAGATGGGCTAGCAACATTCAATTTCACTCAAATGGGCTATTCACTTTTTGAGCTATTTAGCCAGAAGGAAAGCAGATTGCTTGACTTATGACTTCAGTAATACACTTATGAGAGATTGTTGCCTTGTGATGAACTCTTTTTTATTTCCACTCTTGAGTTGTGTGTGTGGGTGTGCATGTGTGTATAAATAAAATTCATCAGGCAGCTTGGAGTAGTCCCATGTCTAGAATAGAAGGACTGGGGTGACATGATTGCAGTGTTCTAGTGTCTCAGGGGCTGCCACAGAAAAGAGGAAGTCATGTTATTCTCCAAAGCACTTGATGGCAGGACAAGAAGCAATGGGTGGAAACTAATCAAGGAGAGAAGAAACCTAGAACTAAGGAGAATTTTCCTGAGAGTTAGAACAATTTATCAGTAGGATAACTTGCCTCCAGAAGTTGTAAATGTCCAACACTGGATGCTTTTAAGAAGAGATTTGTCTGAAATGGTGTAGGGTTTCCTGCTTAAGCAGGGAGTTAGACTAGAAGACTTTCTATTTTATTGTATTCTGTTCTGTTCTGTTCTCTTCCAACTTACACACCTGGCGAATTTGAGCAGGGCAAATAATTGATTGGGACCACAGGCTCTACTTCCATACGAGAGAATTTCTGCATAAGAGGGAAAATAGTACTTTCCTGGCAGAAAACTTTAGCTAGTGGAGTCTCTTTCTATAGAAAAAAAGGAGGCTGTGCAGCTTAGTCCTTTATATTGGGCAGTAAGTTCTACTGCACTTCTAGATGGATACTGCAGGAGTTGAATGGCATTTACTGTATATATAATT
The DNA here is from genome assembly GCF_900518735.1 of Pseudonaja textilis. The sequence goes on from NW_020769310.1 coordinate 40,261,476, forward strand.
TTATCTATTCTTTGCATTTTTATTTGACCTCTCCTTTGAAATGCATAAATCCTGACAACCTTATGGACAAATGAAGTGATAAATGGATCAGAATGTATTCCTTACCTGTTGTGTCAATCATTTTATCAATAAGCAGTGATCAAATAAATGAGAAGGTACTTCCCATTACTTAATTTCCTTCCCAATCTATTATATCACCATAACTGCTTTCAAGAACAGGTTAGTTAGGCACTTCCGGTTGCAAGGCTTCAGCGGCGGCAGGAATCCGCTTCTCTGTGGGTCCCTGCTGCGCTCGCCATCGAGGTACCCCTGATCCAACTGGATTTGGGGGTTGTCGCTGCCCTGAAGGGGCAGCGGAAGACAGAGGAGATCCAGGTAGGGGTCTGGGGATATTGCACCCCCCTTCCCCAGCCGGCTAGACTCCTTTTTCCTGAGACGGTGGAGCGGCTGTCAGTATGGCAGCCACAAAGAAATCTTCAACTGGATAAGATTGTGCAGGAGGAAGACCCAGAAGAGAAGTTTTCTTGGCTGAACCAGGACATTATGTTACTTTTAAAACACCCTGGAAACCTGTCTTTGGATTGATACATTTGTTTCCAAAAGAATTTGTTACATCGGCGAAAGTGCTGAAGGAAAGCTCACTCCCCCTCCTTACGGAGAAAGCAAAGGAGCACAGAAAAACCTGCTTTTTAAAGGTAAAAATAAGCTCTTTGTTATAAGTGGGAAGGGGAGGACTAAAAATTTTTTTAAAAAACTTTGTTGGAGGAGACGCCTTGAAGATTACAGGACCATTAATTGATAGTAATAGGGCTTTTAAAATACATCTGGGATTTTGCCTCTGGAGGAAAAACTGTAAAGAGAAGAAGAGGAAAAATGTTTTGTTTGTTTGGATTGTTTGATAACTCTGACATTTGGAAATTACTTTAAGATTGAAAGCATCTGGGTTGTTTTTTAAAAACCTATAATGGTACCATCGGTTGATGAACTGAAAATGGAATATGAAAAATTAAAAGAAAGACAACAAACTGGCAAGGATTCCTTGGGAGCTGCCTTCCATTTTTTAGAAATGGCGGTTTCTACGTACCAGCAAATACTGGAGGAAGGAGAAGGAGAAGAAGAAGCCATTTTTAATGGACTAAAAAGTTTGACTAAGAAAGAAAATGAGAAGAGAGGAAGGAAAAATGAGAATTTAAGATTTAATAAATCAACCAAGAAAAAGAAAAATAGGGTGAAAAGAAGGTACAATGTTAGAAAGCAATTGAAAAGAGAATTACAACAGAGAGGGAAACTTAAAAAGGCGGAGAGGAGAGGTGGGGGGGGCAAAAAGACCAGATTGGAGAAGAAAGGGAGGGAAAAAGAAAAAAAAAGCCACAGGTTAGAACAAGATTTTAAAAAGAAAGGTTTTTTTAGAGACGAAGGATGATGGATAGTCTATAATTAAAGAAGATTCTGCAAGAGTGCATAAGATAGTATTGTAGTATTTGCATTTAAAACAGTTTATTGGAATATTTAATAAAATATTAATGTTTAATAATGATAGATGTTGATATTTAATAAAATATTAGGAGAATGTGTTAAATGATTAATGCTTAGTTAAAGTTCAATTTGTTACTGTTTTAATGTTATTATAACTTTAGTATTTTATTTTTTTATTCTAAAACAATGTACTTATCAGAATTAGAATTAGAATAGAAATTATACATTTAACTATACTATAAGTTTACTATTCTTTTATTTTAAGATTTAATATGTAGAATGTACTAAGCAGAATCAGGATGGAAATTATGTATTATTTTAAGCTTTATTTTAGGAGAAGGCGTCATACTTCAAAAGTGATTACAGGGGAAATTTTTTGTTAAAGAGAAGAGATAAATAGATGTTTGGTAAAGAACGGACAAAAGATATAAGTATAATGACTTTGAAATAAGATGAAATAAATAAAATATAATTAAGAGAGTGAAAAGATGGGAGAAGTTATATAGAAAATACAAAATGGTTAATGAAGGGTATATAAGGTGGTCATGAATTTGATTTAGGTCTGTCAAAAAAGATGTAACCTGGGGCCAAGTCACTTTTCAAAAGAAGTTTTATGTTTTATGTTTAGTGTGGATTATTTATGTTTGATTGTAAATTAATAAAATCTTGGAGAAATGAAATTAAAGGGAGAGAAATTGGGAAAACATATGTACAAATGATAACTAAGGAGGTTTTTGTTTTCCAATGTTTTGCTTTAGGTTATGCATTTTGTGTGGTTATGACTGATTGAGAATTACTAAAACTTTGATAGAAAGAAATATAATTGAATAAAAGTGAAGGGAGAAATAATGAGAAATTTGGAAAAGATATATATGTGTAAATGGAAATGTGATAATGTGGAACTATGTTTTTAAAAAATAATGCTTTATTTGCCTTGTTAAAATTTATAAGTAATTCTTAGAAAGAGGTTTTATACTTTTATGTGTTATGTTTTGTTTGTCTTCAAAAATCAATAAAACTTGTTCTTAAAAGAACAGGTTAGTTAGAAAAACTCTTTTGAGTGAATTCAGATTATTTCTGTATAGTATATTAGCAGGTAAAATGCCAAATAAGCTTTCAGGAATATTTGACATTTATTCTGGTTTACATATCCTTTGTAAAACCTGAATTTTGTGGGTAACTTTTTGAAGGCTAGTTTGGGTAGTATTTCTTGTGACTGTAACCATATGGTTGACCGATACCTTATTGTTGTACCTAATGACATGTAAAATTGCCTTTTGAAATGAACAAAAGAAAAATGCTAAAAACGCTAAATCATATTCCCTTTTTCAAAATGAGAATAATATTGACTATGGACCTTTCCTCTTTAGGCATAAATGAGAACATGCTTTGTAGGAAGATTTGTCCTTGATTGTAATTTCTGCCATTAACTGGGTGTTTCTATACCAACAAATGATAGGTGAGCTTTTATAATAAACCTTTACTTATTCCTATTCATTTTAGCACTGCATTAATTTTCTTCTTGAAATGAAAGAAATATCCCCAAGCCAAGCCACAGTTTTAATGAAAATCCTTGAAATAAACACAATACTTTTTTTAGAAAAATGTATGCCCTAGACTTGCCTACCTCATGTAACTTCAATTGTTCCATTCTAATATAATTGCTTCTATCAAAAATTACACACTCACTCACATGCACTTGACCTTGTGCAGGCATAAATAACTCCTTTGTCTCTCTCTTCAATTTTCCTGCTCTTAGCCATTGCTAAGGTCTTGCTATTGCTTTGCCTGCTACTTATTTATGTACTGGTCATGTAATTACTTTGTATTGCCATGTCCCTTTTCTGTTTTTCATTTGGTCTTTCTTGTAGGCCAGTTTAGTCTCTCCAGTACTCAGTAAGCTTTCCTGATATAGTGGCTACAGCGAATCTTCTTCACTATCCTCCATATCTTCTTTCAGTGGTATTTTTTCTTCTTCAACTATCTGGTTTATTTGCAACATTCCACACCATATTTTTTTTTCCTTTATAAATAGAGTCTGCCAACCGCTGTGTGGATGAAGGTTATTGTCATTTTTTTTCTGGTCTTCCTGTTCAGGGCTTTTAGTTCTGCTTGAGTCCAATCCATTATTTCAGCTGTGTGTCTAATGTGAATCTAATGTCTGGAATTGTCACAGTGTTAATTGCCTTAATGATATTTCCTCCATCTAGTTTGGGCTTTAATATTTTCTTCACTCTCATGATGTATTCACTTCTAACTCGCTTGTTGACTTTTGCATGCTTGATATTGTCAGCTTGTCCAGGTATTTGTAGTGATCATCTTCATTGAGACTCTTGAAATTATTTCCATCCTGATTCCTTCAGTTATCCCAATTTTCACCCTGCTGATGGTGAGGCTGGCACATTTGTCCAGTTCAAACTCCACTGCACTATCTTGGCTGTATAGAGAGACAGTGTTAGTAGTGATTCGATTTCAGGTGGTGTTTTCCTATACAGCTTCAGATTTGATGACGGCTCTGTGGCCCCAAGATTTTGTAGAGTTGTATACAAAAATGAGTCCAGTAAACGCATATTCATTCATACAATAAATGCCATTGCAAAAACCAATCCCAACCACCAAATACTTCGCTCAAGACCAGACTTATCCATACTGCAAAAAATCTGCTCCTGTGAACTCTGTGCAGAAATCAAAAACCATCTAGACAATGGAGAAAAGGACCTATATATTGACTACAGAGCTGATTGCATCAAAAGAAAGTCACACGACCCACAACTCCACATCCAACCCCACCCATCAAATCCAACATCACTCAAAACTAGGCATGCACACCCCTAACTACCTTTATTCCAAACACAACTGTCCTTAAATGCAAGCTACTTAATGCAAGAAGCCTTGTAAATAAAATACCTGAATTTCTCCTCTTACTAAATACAGCTAAGTTCGACATTATATTTGCCTGTGAGACAAGGCTCAATGCATCTCTCCCTGACATTACCACAGTAAGAGACTATCATATTTACCGATCAGATCATGAAATTCGTAGAGGAGGTGGTATTGCTATCTTCTATAAAAAGTTCCTACATCTAAAAAACATCCAAGTTACCAGGAGCTTGCTATTCCTGACACCATCATCTGTGAACTGTCCTTAAATATCACATTTCAGTTCATACTATGTTACAGAGCCCCTGATGATGACATCAAACATGTAAACAAGCTAAATACACTATTAACATAGGCAGCATCCTGCCCACACGCTTTTATCTTTCTTGGTGACTTCAATCTATCTCATATTAACTGGACCCTTAACGAATGTACAACTGAACCCACACATGCAACCTTCTACAATGCAGTAACAAATCTGGGACTAGAACAACTAATAATGAACAACACTAGACTTAACAACTGCCTCGATCTCATCTTCTGCAATAGTTTAAATTCAATTTATGGAATACAAATTAAAGAACCCTTTTCCAACAGTGACCACAACATGATTGACTTTTGTCTCAACATACATCCACACAAAAATCATCACAATGACAGAATCCCCAATGATAACTTCAAAAAAGGCAACTATGATCATATAAACAATGATCTCTCGTCCCTTGATTGGCAATTTCTATTCACTGGATGCAATACTGTAGAAGAGCATTACAACATATTTTTACTTTAAGTCAAAAGAGTCATCAAACTATATGTACCATTAACAACTCCTAAAACAAGAAAAAACAAATTACCGAAAACAATAAGGAAGCTTCAATCCAAAAAGAAATCACTTTGGCGGAAAAACAAATCTGGACATGTTGCCAACTTCAAAAGCCGATACAAAAATTTATGCCACCAGATAAAAACTGAATGCACCAATTATCATATTAAACAAGAAGAAAAACTTCTACACCAATTTCACCCGTGCTTTCTACAATTTTATAAACAACAAACTAAAAGACTCAAGGTCCAACCCACCCCTGAAAGCACCTAATGATAAAGACTGCAATGACGACACTATTAAAGCCAACCTCTTTAACACATTCTTTGGCTCAGTAATTGTAAACAGCCCAGTATTTCCTAGTCAAAGCACAGACAACTACAATGATTAAATACATATCAATTTTACAGAAGACATTGTTGAAAAAGCCCTGTGCAATCTAAAACCATCTCTATCTATTGGACCAGATGGAATATGTGCCTACTTTTTAAAAAAGCTATCCACTGCCATAACTAAACCTCTAAGCATAACCTTTGAAAAATATTTCAGGACCAGCTCCTTGCCAAAACTATGGTCACAAGCCATGGTCAACCCCATCTTCGAAAAGGGAGACCCCAGCCTAGTTGAAAATTACAGACCAATCTCTTTATGTTGCATGACTTGTAAAGTCATGGAATCAATTATTAGCCAACCCATCATCCTCCACTTAGAAACAAACAACTTACTCTCTAATAAACAATTTGGTTTTAGGAAAAAAAACTATCATGTAATTTGTAACTCTTACACTGCAAAAACATATGGACTACACAACTCGATCAGGACAAAGCAATAGACGCAATCTACATAGACTTCTGTAAAGCCGTTGATTCAGTGGTACACAACAAACTACTCCTAAAACTAAAATCTTATGGTATCTCTGGACACCTGCATAACTGGGTAGAAGGATTCCTGTCAAACAGAGAACAAATGGTAAAATTGGGAGTGTCCTATCAAATTATGTACCTGTCAACAGTGGTGTCCCCCAATGCAGTGTTCTAGGACCAACTTTTCATACTCTACATAAAAGACATCTGTGATCATTTCAAGAGCAACTGCATTCTCTTCACTGATGATGTAAAGCTATTCAACACCACAGACAATACTACCACCCTTCAAAAAGACCTTGACTATGTATCAGAATGGTCAAACAAATGGCAACTTCAAATCTCAACAAATAAATGCTCTGTCCTACATATTGGCAAAAAAATTCAGAAAATAAAATACAGGCTGAATAGTCAAGACCTTGTTGATGATCCAAACTCTGTCAAAGATCTCAAATGACCTAAGTGCCAGAGTCCACTGTAACTACATAGCCAAAAAGGCGTTAAGAGTTGTTAACCTAATCTTATGTAGCTTTTTCTCTGGTAATATTACACTAATAACTAGAGCATACAAACATTTACTAGACCAATATTTGAATACAGCTCATCTGTCTGGAACCCACATTACGTATCTGATATTAACATGTAGCAGCAAATCACGTTTCCAAAGCAGGACACGAGACCACGAAAGGTGGAAGAATACAGGTTTATTTGCGCAAAGCGTTCAGAGCATTAGCATGACAAATTCTGAACTCCCGAAGCTCACTCAGGGCAGTTCCTTTATACCTATTGTGACTTCAGCCCAAGCCTGGGCGTTCATCTTTGACATATTTACCAAATATGGACTACCGTGCTTACAAGATAATACAGAAAACTTGCAAAACATCTTTTTCCAAGAAGGAACCAGAAAGAGGATATGGTAAGCATATCTTGCCTTACTCTGTTATCTTACACCACCAGATACTTTCCATGCCCACCCTTGTTTACAGCAACAGTTACATTGTTAGTTCCTTAAACATATAGATTACTTAATATATGAGCAAGATAAAGCAGGGGCCCTCTGACCTTCTTGTGGTTGTGACTTATGACCTATATAGGGTACTGATACGGTTCAGCAAGGCTATCTTTTTATATGCCTTTTTTGATCCTGCTTCAAGCACAGTTGAGAAAGTCCAGAAATATTTCACAAGAAGAGTTCTCCACTCCTCTACTCATTGCAGAATACCTTATGCCACCAGATTCGAAATTCTAGACCTAGAAAAACTAGAACTATGCCGCCTTCGGTCCAATCTAAGTATAGTATATAAAATCATATATTGCAATGTCCTACCTGTCAATGAATACTTCAGCTTCAACCATAACAACACTAGAGCAAACAATAGATACAAACTCAAGGTTAATTGCACCAAACTTGATGGCAGGAAATATGACTTCAGCAACCATGTGGTCAATGTCTGGAATACTCTACCTGACTCTGTGGTTTCTTCCCCAAACCCCCCAAAATTTAACCTTAGACTTTCTACTATTGACCTCACCCCTTTCCTAAGAGGTCTGTAGGGGGTGTGCATAAGTGCACCAACGTGCCTACCGTCCCTGTTCTATTGTTTCTTTTATTTTTCTTATATGTATCCATGTATTCATAATTATGTTTTTACTTATATCTATTATCTTGTAAACAATTGACAAATAAAAATAAATTAATCAATAAAAAAAATTATCCATATAAAGGATGTGGGATAGCCTGCTCAATATTTTTGATGTTTGATAGACATGGCCTAAATTACTCAATATTTTAGACAAAGGAATCATTATTTTGAGGAATTGACATATAGAGTTTACTGTATAACTGCCTGATACAAAACAAACCATATTGATAGATTCTAATTCCATGTTTTTAAACAGCAAAACAATTTGGGTTGAGCAAAATAGACCCTTGATGAAATTCCAGTTCCAGTCTGCTAAGCCAGTGTCTCTCAATATTCAGTGTGTTTGATTGGGAATGCAAGGATTTGAAGTCCACACTTTTTAAATTTGTGAAAGTTGAGAAATATTCTGCTAGGCTATACTGTTGAGAGCTTTGTAAAGAATTTCACCATGACAGCAAATAGAAGAAAAAAAGATTTTTATTTTTTTCTCCCCAAACCATGGTGATGGTAAAAGCAATAGATTTTAAAGAGTGAAAGGTCTATTTTCAAAGTAGAACGATTCTTGCAATCAAGCAATGATTGGTTATTTTATCAACAGTTTCTTTAGGGGACTAGAAATTATGATAGAGGAAAGTGCAATACACTGTTTTGTTTCAGTGTTTCCAATCTCTTATCCAGCAGATTTATTATATGAGGAGAAAAAGTATATATTACTTCCTATTAATTCTGCTTTCCCATTTCTCCACTGGACTTGACAGGTGCATAGGATTTGTTAAGTTTGCTCTTCTGGGCAAATACCAACCAGCCACACAGTAAAACAGAAACATGATCTATCAGTGCTATAAAAGGTTTCCATACATAACAGAACTCAAGAGAACAGTAAAAGATCAACATTAATTCAGAGTCCAGATATTTAGTCCTAGATAATAAGAATAATTTTAAACTACAGCCTAATCTACTCATTTTGCATCATACTCCCAATTATATCTTAAGCCATCTTAAAAATATCAATACAAATTGCTGTGTTTTGCAGGTGGCTCAATCTGAGCTATGGTCACCCCAAGATCTGACTTGTTCCTTTGCTTCATGCTCTTTCTTCTTCTTCTTCTTCTTCTTTTTCTTCAGCGTTTGTCTCGCGCTCGGGCGAGGTCCGCTAATGTCCTTAAGTACTGCTTCCACACCTCTCTGTCTACCACGTATGCCGGGTCTGCCTTCGCGATCTCTAGATCGGCCTTGATCGTGTCCATCCAGCGTTGCTTAGGTCTACCATGCGGTCTCGCTCCTCCGACAGTCACCTTCATTGCAGGTTTGATGATAGATTCTTCCTTGGCGCGGCTCACATGGCCGAACCATCGTAGCTGGGACTGCCTCATGACCGTGGGGATGGGCACGACGTTGAACCGTCTACGCACTTCTTCGTTCCTGACGCGATCGAGTAGGGTGAGGCCTGCCGACCATCGGAGCATTCGCATCTCCATTATCTGGAGTCTGCTTTCGACTTCTTTGGTCGCCGGCCAACACTCTGCGCCATATATGGCCACGGGGCGCACCACAGAGTTATAGATTTTCGCCTTCAGGCGCATCGGCATCTTCTTGTCACAGAGGACGCCCGTGACGGACTTCCATTTGCCCCACGCTGCGTTGATCCTGGCTGCCACCTCAGTTTGTAGTAGGCCTTCTTCCCCAAGAATAGTTCCCAGGTACTTGAAGGTGGAGGCGCGCGGTAGCTCCTGCCCGTTCACGTGGATGGAGCCTGTCATTTCATTGTCAGTGGTCAGGTATTCGGACTTCTTTAGGTTCAGCCGGAGCCCGAACTGCTCGAAGCGGTCGTGCCACTGTTGGACTAGGTGCTCGAGTTCAGCCTTGCACCGGTTAGCCAGGAACACATCATCGGCGTAGAGCAGCGTCCATGGGGCGGGCGTGTACAGGTCGTGTGTAATTGTGTCCATCACCAGAATGAACAACAGTGGTGAGAGAGCAGAGCCCTGGTGTACGCCGACGGTGATATTAAACTCCTCTGATATCCCAGCTGCCGCTTTTACACGGCTTTTGTGACATCTGTATAGGAGTTGGACCCATTGTACGAGCAGCTCAGGCACGCCGTGATCTCACAATGCGTACCAGATGAGATCATGCGGGACTCGGTCGAAGGCCTTTTCCAAGTCCAGGAAGGTGGTGTGGAGAGGGATTTTCTTCTCTCTGTGAGCCTCCATCAGCATCCGCACACCGAAGATGGCGTCGGTGGTGCCGCAGTTCTTGATAAATCCAGCCTGGTTGACGCTGATGTCGACGATGTCCCGAATGCGCTTATCAAGGACACGTTCGAAGATCTTCATAGTGTGTGACAGTAACCTGACCGGTCTGTAGTTGGAGCAGTCCGCTGGGCTGCCCTTTCCCTTCCAGATCGGAACAGTGGTGCTGCGGTACCAGTCGTGTGGCACTTTTCCCGTGGAGACGATGTTGTTGAACAGCTCGCACAGCCACAATGCCGAGCCCGGTAGTGCCTTTTTCCAGAAGTCGGCAGGGATGTTGTCTGGTCCTGTTGCCTTACCGTTTTTCATGGCCTTGATGGCGTCGGTGACCTCGCTGGCATAAATGCCTGAGACTGGGCCTTCAACTGGGTCACCTCGCGGGGTTCGTGGGTGTGGGAACTCCTCGGTGGAGATCTTCTCGAAGTATTGCCGCCACCTCTCGGCAGCGTCTCTGGGGTTCACGATTAAATTTCCCCTTTCGTCGTTGATCCCATGAAACTGGTCAATGTCCAGGGTCTTCCTGTGTCTGCTTTTGGCTAGGCGGTAGATCTCATTCTCGCCTTCTCGCGTGTTCAGCTTCTCATAGATGTCATCGTAGTGGGAGCTTCTGGCTATCGCTACTGCTTTCTTGGCTGCCTTTTTGGCTGCCTTGTATTCGCAGAGCTTCTCGCTGGTCTTGTCCTGAAGAAAGGCCTTGTAGAGCCGTTTCTTCAGGTGTACGGCATCTTGTACTTCCGGTGTCCAGAGCCATGTATCTCGTTCGATGCGTCTCCGTCCTGGCTTGGTGCAACCAAGCTGTTGGCAGCCGGCAGTGTGAACAGTGCTCTTCAACATGGACCACGCTTCCTGTGGCCCGTTGACCATCTGCAGGAACTGCTCCGGTTTGATGAGGGGTCCCGCCATCTTCTTCTGGTTCTTCTGGTTTCATGCTCTTTCTATCTGTACAAAATAGCAAGCTTTGATGATTAAGCCTTATGGTCTGAGGTTTTTTTAGGGATTACTTCTTCTTCCTAATTATCTTCATGCTTCGCTTTGCTTTCTCAGATATTTGCACATATGAAGGTCTTCATTACCAGCACTTCAGATGCTTTAAAAATTGAACTTTAATACCAACCTAGAAACATGCCAAACCTTACATCCAATCAGTATCTGGAGCTGCTACTAGAAAAAAAAATGAAGCACTGGAGACCTTCCACTTTGAAGTGCCTAGGACAGCTTGAGTTGGAAAACAGAAAATTGAAATTGAAATCAGTTGGATATTCAACTGAATAATATATTATCAGAATCAAGAACAGTGATGAATAAAACTTCCCAGGGAATTTTAGCTAGTTCTACCACTTTAATATAATGAAACATGACTTGTTTTTTTCTCCCATTAGAAGTGGAGATAAGTCTCTATGTCAATTATTACAGGAGCTTGAAGTAGGAAAGTAGTTATAGTTGTGAGAAAATTAAATGAAGCTTTAATGAAGTTTGAATTAAACAGGGAGAATGAGGAGAGTAAAGACTTTGGGTTTTTTTATTGGCTAACAGAGTAAACACATTTACATGAAAAAATATCTAAAACAATTTAAATTAAATGCTTATAAAACTGGGTCAATTGGATCAAAATATAGCTATTATAGTGTTAAGTTGTGAGGCATCAGAGGTGGTATTCAGCAGGTTCGGACCAGGTCTGGAGAACCGGTAACAGAAATTTTGAGTTGTTCAGAGAACCAGTAGCGGGAATTTTGAGTAGTTCAGAATACCACCTCTGACGGACCCTGACCCCATCTATTCTCTGCTTCTTGAGTCCCAGCTGATTGGCTGTGTCTTCTTTTGTTGCCCTGCACAAGAGAACAAAGCTGGAAAGGAGGTTAGTGGGGTGTGGAGAAAATGGGATTTTGCAGTACCCTTCCCCTGGAGTGGGGTGGGAATGGAGATTTTGCAGTATCCTTTCCCTTCCATGCCCACCAAGCCATGCCCACAGAACCAGTAGTAAAATAATTTGAATCCCACCACTGTCCACCAGTAATCAGCAACCAGATCAGCATAGATTAACTCTAAGGTTAATTTCACACCAACAATCAAGTAAATAATACCCCAATCAAGAAACTGCAAAAGAGCCATCAGCAAACAGTCCAATCAAAGAATATCTAAGACCACTCCCACCCAACAACCAAGTGACAACCAAGTCACTAGAATATAAACTGACAGCAAATAGCACTCCTTACTAGCACTGATGATCTTACCCAGTTAGGGTAATGAAATATCTGCAAGAAAACAAGCAAACTCAGAGAGCACCAAGTATCCCTCATTTAAACCCTGAGCTACAAAAATTTTCCTTTATTGGTAAACAATAATTTGTAAGACTTATGAAGGCGAGCCAGACACAAAAAATGATGAATCATCAAGTTTCAGACAAAATATCACTCTAACTCATATTTCATATTTTATTCTCAAACTGCACAAGATCATAACCCTTTAATCTAGTCACAGGGCGAATGCAATTAGACCTTTTATCAAGATAGACTTTAAACTGAGTTAAGTGGTGCTTTTATAGCAAAGCACTGAAGCTAACAATCAGAATAGAGCTGGAAGAGAGGTCTTCTAGTCCAACCCCCTGCTTAAGCCGGAGAACCTATACCATTTCAGCCAGGTGGGCTGTCCAGTATCTTCTTAAAAACCTCCAGTGATGAAGCACACAACTTCTGAGGGCAAGCTGTTCCACTGATTAATTGTTCTCACTGTTAGGAAGTTTCTTTTTTTAAAAAAAAACAAATTTTATTAATTTTACAATTAAAAACAAATCAACAACACATACATGAATAGAAAAATGAGAAAAGAACAAAGAAAAAAGAAAGAAAAGCAAAAAGAAAGGAGAAAGAAAGAAAAAGAAAGAAAGTGTTAGGAAGTTTCTTAATTATAGGTTGCTTGATTAGTTTCCATCCATTGTTTCTTGTCTTGCCTTCTGGTGCTTTGAAAAATAAGTTGACCTCCCTCTTCTTTGTGGCCGCCCTCAAATACTGGAATATTGCTATCATGCCACCCCTAGTCGTTCTTTTCTCTAGGCTAGCCATACCCAGTTCTTGCAACCATTCTTCATACATTTTAGTCTCCATGCCTTCGATCATATTAGTTGCTCTTCTTTCTTTTTCCAAAGTCACATCTTTTTTGTAATGTGGTGACCAAAACCAAAGGCAGTTGGTCTTTCCAAGGATTTATAAAGCAGTACTTCTGAGATAAAAAAAAAAACATTCTTGTTTTCATTAATATCCCAAACAACGAAACCAGTCATTTTCTTCTTGTCTATCTTGCACCTGCTCTTCTACTGCAGCAGTCTAAATCTAGCTAAATAGATTATGTTTGGACTTCAGGAGGGGAAATTGTTCATATCCCTCTAACAATTCATTCATTTTATTTTCTGCTGGCCGCTTTCATATCCATGGATTAGAAAATAATCATAGTTCACCATTTTTCTCTGTCCAGCCATATCTTAAATGCACATTAAATTGTTCATTGGGTTCCTATACTCCTACTCAGAATGATTAAACCCTGTGAGCAAATGTCCTATGCTGCTGCCTTTGTGGAAAATAAATGAGCTTTTAGAATCATAAAATCATCACTTTTTTTGCAAGTGAAATCCCCTACAATTTTTCTATGGATGGATCTACAATGTATAGCTATTAGAAATCTAGATTGAGTGCCTCCCAGAAGCATATTATGCTGCATTGGTAGTCCTTCAGGCAGTTTCTGATGAAGCTGATTGACCTTTAGAACTGGTTTAGACATCTGCCTTGTTCACTCCTCAATCTTAACAGTGACAGGCCATTTCTCTCCTTTTCCTGAAACATATTTCAGAAAGGTTTAGTGGCAAATCTAACATACGAGCGATACACTGCCAATACTTTTAACAATTCTCAGCTTCCCTTCGCCCTAAAATAAATTCTCTTTTAGTCTGTGATAAATCCCAAGTAGAACATCGCATTAGTGGGACAGATAGCTGATGGGAGCATCAATTCATTTGTCTTTCCATTTAAACAGAATTGCTTCCTGATAAACTATACCCAAGGAGTTAGATTGAGCTGCGCTGTGATGGAAATGTTTATAATCAGAACATAAAATCAGACCAGGCATATCAAAAATAGAGCATTCTAAAAGGAGAAGTCAAAAAATTCTTTAAAAATAATAGTGCTTCCTCCTGTGAAAATGATTCTGCTGCTTTTTCACTCAGTATTAGCTTTTAAGTTGAAGGAGGAGAGCCTAGTTCAACTAAAACTAATAAGAAAATAAAAGACAAAAGTGGCAGTATGGACATATGAGTAAAAAATAATAATAATAAATTGCTTCTGGCAGAGATGATCAGCAGTAGGGAAAGAATGCTCTCAAAAGATGCAGGAGATGCCAGATGTCTCAAACATTTTGGGAACTGTTAAATAAAAAACCTCCTAGACACAAATAAATACAAGCTCCTATTTCAAATTCTCTTCTTATATAAATCATAAATGTACTTGATAATATACAATTAGACTATCAATATCTCTTAGTTTTAATTGAATTGGGTTAAGGATTATTCTCTTCAGGTGTTCACTACTTACATACTCATTATGGCTTAGGAACTAATATTCTTTTTACTAATGTCAAATCTCTGCCATAAATCATTGATCTCTGGCAGTTTCACTGAAACCCAAGTTTAATTATTCGACGAGTTTCTTATTTTTAAAGACCACACTGCATCATTTGACACAATTTGACCTTCAGCAACATATCTAAGTGTGCTTTTCCTCAGGCTGTAATATAGCCAGAATGACTGCGCAATCAAAGCTTTGCCCTGCAGGTTATAGGGGGAGGGAGTGTTTGACTTTATTTTACTCCTCATCCCAGCCTTCCTCTTCTATTTCTTTAAACTCTTTCTCTGAAACATCTTAAGTATTTAGAAGAGCTAAACAAGGACCATAGATTACTAAAGTAAGAAAGAAATATGACTCTGCTTATTCAAAATTCAATTGATGACAATATTCACATTAGTGAAAAAGTAATATTTATTGAAAAAGTAATATTTGTAGCACACATCTTGCTCAGGACCCCAATGTAGCATATAAAGGGCTCTGCTTTCAGTTGGTCCCTGTAACAATAACTCTGCCAACTAGATTATCTGAGACAAAATGGTTGGTTCAAAAATACTGAGAGAACTCCTGTGAGTGATGGAACTCCTTAGTACCAATCTAAAATGGTAACGTTGTACTACACAACATATAAACTGACAAGAGCCCCAAAACAATATATAAACCTGCCTAAGTTTAAAGGCTAATGCATTCACAGTATCCGTAAATGAATAATGCCTTAGTGCTACCTCAAAAGTCTGCATGTACAATTTTAACATATTTTTATTTTAATATATTTTATTCTTTATTAGTGTTATTTTTATATATTGATTCAGTTTATAGGATAATATTGCTAATTATCCCAACCAGAAACTGAAATTAAATAATATATTGTTGGGTATAACAATGATACACCAACTAAGTTTGGGTGAATAAATA
>NW_020769310.1:40276944-40321227 GCF_900518735.1 Pseudonaja textilis
ATCAGTGTGTGTAAACCCTAGGGCCCTTCCTCTCTCATTTGGCTGCCTGGCTTGACTGCTGCTGCACATTCTGTTTTTTGGGGGTTTGTCCCCAAACACTAACATTGGTTATGGGCCCAGTGAGCACAGTCTAACTAACCATGATATAGCAGTGAGAGTTGGTGTGAGTTGCACATTACTGTAAAAACAAACTGTTTTTCATTGATTTTTAAATAGTTGTTTACCTGAAGAACAATGGCACAAGTAAATTTGCCTAATCTGTCCATGATATCCAGACTAGATGGAACAAACTATGTTTCATGGTCAATGAAGTGTAGTTTACTTCTACGAAGAGAAGGTTTGTGGGACATAATAACAAACCCACCAGATGTGACTAACTTAGATCCTGATGTTGAGGAGGATAACAAAAAGATACAAGACTATAAACGAAAGAATGAGCAGGCTTTATGCATCATAGGACTGTCTCTCTCTGACCAGCAACTTATCCATATCCGTGGAGAGGAAAACGCTGCGAACTGCTGGGAGAACATCAGGAAGATATATGTTCGAGACAGTGTAGGAGCTCATATATATCTTACACGCAAACTATTTCGAACACATCTTCAGAAGAATGGAGACATGTTAACTCATTTAAATTGTATGAAGAGCATTTTTCAGGAATTACAAGAAAAAGAGCTTATATTTAATGAGTTGCAACAAGTATACATCATACTGTCTTCATTAGATCCAAGTTATGATGATTATGTGACTGCTTTAGAAGTATTGCCAAAAGATAGTTTATCATTAACCGAGATTACCGGCAGGCTATTAGAAGAAGCCAGAAGAAGGTGTGAACGTGACCAGCTGAGAGAAGATAAACCTAATAAAGAAGAGAAATTATCTTCAAAGCTTGAAAGAAACCAACTAAGTAAATTAAAGCACCCGGAAGAAGAGAATTTATCTTCGACGGCATACACAATTAAAAGGTGTTTTAATTGTGGAGGCAGAGGACATTTGGCAAGATTCTGCAGAAAAGAAAAAAGCCAGAATGTAAAAAAGCCAAAGAAATCTTTTGAACTAGCCATGTTTAGCAACTGTGATGTGAAGAATGATTTATGGGTGGTGGACAGTGGTGCATCCCACTGCATCACGAGAGATAAGACAAAATTTATAAAAATGTTTACAAGCTCTCAACATATATCACTTGCTAATGGCTGGAACCTCAAGGCCAAGGGAGAAGGTATTGCATACTGTCCATGCTTAAACCAGGATATAAAAATGTTGTATGTACCACAGTTAAAGGTGAACTTGCTTTCTGTAAGGGTATTAGACAAACTAGGTTATGTAATTACATTTAAGGATAATAATTGCATAATTGAAAAAGATAACAAAAAGGTAACTGCAGCTTTAAATGGAACATTGTATGTATTACATGATAGTATGAAAGGGGAGGCACAGACTGTATTTAACAATATAAAGCCTCATAATGAATGTATCCATTTATTGCATAGGCGTTTGGGGCATGTAAATTTTAAAATGCTAAAACGTACAGTAGAGTTATCTGATGGAATAAGGTTAAAACCGTGTGATAAATATTTGCGTTGTAATGTCTGCTGTGAAGATAAGAGTAAAATATTGCCTGCAAATAGGCTAAATGGTTTCAAAACTAAAGAACCTTTAGAAGTAGTATTTGCAGACATTATAGGTCCAAAGAAACCCAGTATGGGGGGTGCTCGATATATACTGAGCATTATGGACCATTATTCTAGATATGGGTTTTGCTACCTAATGAAAAGCAAAACTGAAACATATCAACATTTCTTCGACTGGTTAAAATTTGCAGAAAGAAAGACTAAACGGCAATTGATAACCCTAGTGACAGATAATGGTACGGAATTTGTTAACAGCAAATTCCAGAATAGATTAAAGGTAGCTGGAATAGAGCACAAGAAATCTGCACCATACAGACCACAACACAACGCATTTATTGAGAGAAGAGGCCAAACACTACAGGCAATGGTTAGAACAATGTTAACTGATTCTGGATTACCTGATTCTTTGTGGGGGGAGGCCACAATGTGTGCTAATAACATATTGAACAACGTTGTTAACACAACTACTGGTGAAATACCATTCACCATGTGGCATGGCAGGAAGCCTGATCTGAGTTACCTGCACACATTTGGTGCACCAGCATGGGTGCATATCCCTACACAACTCAGGCGTAAAGGGCAACACAGAGCTAAACAATTATTCTTCGTTGGTTACCAAGCAAACCATAGGGCATATAGATTTTGGGAGAAAGGCACATCTAAGGTGTTATGCAGTGCCAATGCCCAATTTCTAGAGCACGTAGGATGGGATAAGTTAGAACAGGATAACAATAAAGAAGTAATTATTGAATCCTATAGAAATCCTATTAATTATCCCTGTAACTTTAAGAATAAAGTAAAGAGAGAAATACAGGCAGAGATAGAGCCCATAAAGGAAGAAATAGTACCAATAGCTGAGCAAGCTGAGGAACATGAACAGGTAGTAATTCAAAAAAGTCCTCATACAAGCCCTGTAATTCCCAGAAGAACTACACGAATATCTAGACCGCCTGATAGATACCAGGCTAACACAGTGTGCCAGATTAATAAAGTTCCATATACTGTAGATGAAATAAAAATGTATCCTACTAAAGATAAGGAAAGTTGGTATGCAGCAATGAATAGGGAATTGAAATCCTTAAAGGATATGAAAGTATATGAAAATGCGAGATTACCTGTTGATATAAAACCCATTGGCTGCAAATGGATTTTTAAGATAAAAACTGAAAAAGATGGTAATATAATCTATAAGGCACGATTAGTAGCCCAAGGCTTTAGACAAAATGCCAATGACTATGACAAGGTATTTGCACCTAGCCTTAAAGCAGCAACATTAAGGGCAGCTTTAGTGTGGGCAGCAAGTAAGAAATATATAGTCAACCATCTAGATGTAGAAACTGCTTACTTGCACACTCCACTAAGACATACTGTATACATGAAAAAACCTATTGGATTTAAAGGTGAAAATAATAATGATTATTGGTTGTTAAAAAAGAGCCTCTATGGTCTTAAACAATCAGGCTATGAATGGAACCAGTATATTGTAAAGGAACTAAACAATATAGGGTTTAAAGCTGGTTTAGCCGATCCATGTCTATTTAAAAGGGAGACAAATGGGAAAATATCATTATTACTATTATTTACAGATGATATTGCTTTGATTACAGAAACTAATGATGAAGCTAATAAAATAATAGCATCATTAGCTAAGGAAATAAAAATCAAGCAATTAGGGGAGATAAAGAAATATCTAGGTTTGAATATACTGAAAACACAGAAAGGTTTTAAGATATCTCAGGAGGATAAGATATCTAAATTGCTAATAGATTATAAGATGGAACTTTGTAAGACTGCAAAGACTCCAATGAGTCAGGATATTTGCAAAATGGATGCTCAAAGTCCCAAGTTTGATAAGGTAATATATCAATCTTTGATTGGTAGCTTATCATACATTAGCAATTGGTCAAGGCCAGATATAGCTTATGGTGTTAATCAACTGGCACGACATAATAATGATCCACTACAATGTCATTGGAAAGCATTAAAGAGAATTTTGAGATATCTTAAAGGAACATTACACCATGCACTGTATCTAGAACCAAAAGGTAATCTAATACTAAGTGCTTATGCAGATGCTAGTTTTGCATCAGAAAGAGACACAAGAAAGTCGACTTCGGGAACAGCCATAATGCTGGGTAAAACATTAATAGGTTGGAAGTCAATAAGACAACAGCATATAAGTTTGTCCACTATGGAAGCAGAATTCTCCTGTTTGTCGTTATTATGTACTGAATTAATCATGTATAAGCAGATGATGAGTGACATGGGATTAACTGTAAATTATCCTATAATTGTACATGAAGATAATCAGGCAGCAATTCAAATGGCCACAAATATTGCAGTAAAAACTAGGAGCAAGCATACAGATTTAAGGTACTTAAATGTTAGACAATCTGTAAAAAGTAATCTGATACAGCTGGAGTACTGTATGTCGGAGGACAATATAGCTGATAACTTTACTAAAGCCCAAGGTGCCATTAAGCACCAAGAGAGTTGTGTAAAGTATGGTTTTAGATTGTAAGGGTATTATGTATTTATATCACCCAAAATGGGAGAATGTTGGGTATAACAATGATACACCAACTAAGTTTGGGTGAATAAATATATAAACCAAGGTTTGGGTGTTTGTAACTTGTAGCTTTAAGCACCAAACTGCTTGTAATTAACTAATTAAGGGTGCGGTTACAAACGGCAATAAAAGGCAGTAAGAGAAACGTAATCTCTCTGCTTGATCTCTGCTTGATCTCTGCTTGATTTCTGCTTGCTACTGTTTGTTTGCTACTATTTGCTACAACTGTTTCAATACCTGAACGAAAGGACTACTTCATTGATGTGCTGATATCCTGTGAATACTCAGCGTTGTCTTCAAAAGGAAAGGTATCAGAGGAGAAGATTTCTTTACAAGCAGATAAGGATATAGAACTGACTAGTACATGGACTAAGTTACTGAATGGATATATTTGTGAATGACATATGGACTGATTGACAATGTTTAAACTCGAATTGGATTAAACAACTATTTAAACTACAAACAGTGTTTGTTATCAGTGTGTGTAAACCCTAGGGCCCTTCCTCTCTCATTTGGCTACCTGGCTTGACTGCTGCTGCACATTCTGTTTTTTGGGGGTTTGTCCCCAAACACTAACATATATTTAGTAAACCATTTCCAACCTGCTTTGTGGGTTGTAGCAAAATAAATAAATGAGTAGAAAACAGCAAGTCAATCTAATGGCGTAGGAATATATGAAATGTAAATACACTCAAACTGTATGCAATATTTAAGCTACAAGAAAGGTAATGTAGGAAGAGAGCCATGTCTTGAAGCAATGTTTCAAGCTAATACATTTTATTAAAAATCATCAGTTTTAATTATATTATATCATTATATATTATTCCCTTCATTAGAAAAATGTAGTTTTGCTAAATTGATTTGGGATTTAAATTGGGACCAGGCAGTAGAGAAAGTGGGAGAAGACATAATTGCATAGCTACAGATTGCGTATAAAAGAGTATTATATCAATTAACAATAGATATATCCACATTTTGAGGTAACCTATTGACATAAACTGAATCATTCTAATACGCATGCATTCAGCAACCTCTCATTCAGTTATGCTGCTAAAATCTTGATTTAAAAAATATTATTTTTAAAAATAAGTATCCTGCAGGTTGAAATGCTTTTCGTTCATAAATTCATTTGTGTAATTTTTGATACACATGTCCTATATAGAATCCAGTGAAACACTGCTGTCAGGTGATAGTATATATCACATGAGGGTATGTATAAGCATGAAAAGACACCTGTAACCTTGTGGATGAAGTTGTTGGGATCAATGATGATGATGCTAGTGTAGGTGTGAAGGCAAAATAGAAAAAGTGTAGTGTCATTGTCCAATATTATCTTCAGTATATTGATAATCTGAGTGACTTAAACTGTAAACTGTAAACCAACCAGCAGCACTTTCTTGTTCTGTTTTTGTAATCTATCTTTTAGTAGGTTCTTCCTGACAATCAGTGTGGCTCTATTTATTAGTCATTTGTCTAATTGGGTAGGTATTTCAGTATTTTGAATGCTGCTTTAATTCTAATACTTGAGGGAAGAGTCAGAACTGTAGTAAACAGACTGGCCTACAGATGACAAATTTGGCATTGTATTCTGGATAGAAACTGAAATGTGTAGGTTTCCAAAGTGATGAGTATATATTCATTGTACATGTGATGTATATGTCCAGTGCGTAGTTATAAGTCAAAGAAACTTATTTTACTCAGGTTAATGGTGGAGTGGATATTGAAGTTATCATAGAATTTGATAAGAAAAGTATTTCCTTTGGTCCAGATGATGAAAATGTCAACAATATATCTCAAGTGAAAAAAGTATATATTATCGCCAAAGTTAAAATAGTTATGAGTACATTTTCAGGCGTGGCAGGCCATTGCATACAGAGAAAACTCTTACAGGCTGCTTGAACTAGTAACTGGTGCCTTCCAATGTTATATTTGTTTTAATTTTAATGCATTTCACTTTATAGATGCTTTCCAACAGAATCTTATTATGTCAGTTAATTCAAACTTCTAATTTCCCTAACTCAGGATTCTGAAAAAAATTATCCATACTCCTGGAGATTCAGAAATCTTAAAGACTCAAAACTTTCTCTCTGCTTTACGCATAATGTTACCAACACATGGTAAAGATATTGTTAGTGTTAGTGTTGTTGTTGTTGTTATTATTGTTATTGTTGTTGTTGATGATGATGATGATGATGATGGTGATGATGATGATGATAAAAGCAATCCATAAATCTTGATTGCTTTTTGTTGAGAGAATTGTGAGAAATATACAACATTTTATCTCATACCTAAGAAAATCAACATTACACAAGGAGATGAAGAATATATCTGGACAAATTCTTTGGGGAAAATAATTGATTTGACCAATAGGTCTTCCTCTGTCATTGCCTCATAAGTCTGATGCTCAACAGTGTAAAATTGTCAGTTATCAATCAGCCTGTTTCAAATGAGTATTATTCTCTTGATATGAGGAGCTAATTCTGTTGGCACCAGCATTCTTAGCTGTTCAATAAACAATAGAGGGTTCTACTTAACAAAATACAGATAAGGTATTAGAGTATATATATGCCCATAATACCTACCCATACAATTCAGAGCAGCAATAGATTTATACAAGTGATAGTCCTTTTCACCCAACAATCTGCAATATCATTTCCATTATTTCTTCAGGCTCCCATTCTGAATTCAAAGCAATTTACCTGAAGTTCAGATCCTGTCAATGTGATTTAGTCTCAGTTTTATGGCAACTATGGGTCTGTAATAAGTAAGCTCCTTTCATTGATTTTGTTCTCCTTCAGCTGCCACTATAAATGTAATTGAATTTTTGGGTCATTGTAAGATTTTTATTTTTGTCTCTGTCCTAATATCTTTTCTACCAATAAAGAAGCAAATAGAAAAATAGTGTTTCCTTGTTTTTCTGGCTTAAGACCTCAATTAATAAGAAATATAATTCCGTACAGAAATAATCTGCTATGAATACACTTAAAATTTAGCAAAATTGGAATATCTATTATGACATTATCATAATATGACCTATTTTTCTGATGTCAACTGTGTCCTCCAAAGTGTTTCATAAAGCAAATGCATATATATGACATGTGTATGTATGCATGTATCTAGCTCCAGTATGCATGTATCTAAATCCATTATGCAGTCAAAATACTGGGTTCTAGTATGATGAAGGTAAAAATAATTATACCTTTTCTGGCTCTTATGACTTTGTTCATGGCATGAGTTTGACACTCCTGTACTAAATGGAAGAGTCACCATGCTATGTGAGATGAGTTGACTACTTGACCTAGTTAGCTATATATTCTGAAGTCTCATCTCAAACCCAACAGTCGAACAGTTACATAGGTGACCAATAAATTAATTGAAAGAGCAAAGGATTTGATTATTATTTCATTGCCAGCCTAAAGTTTGACTGTGTGACCATGGGGATGCTGCAATGTTCATAAATGCAAGGATCTGTCATAAGTCTCTGTTTTCAGTGCTATTAAAATTTCAAACATTTGCTAAATGAATGGCTAAAAGACAAGGGCTACCTGCATTTATTTATCTGCAGTGGGTGATTGCCCATATACCCAGCAAATGTGACATTTCCCTGGCATATTTGAAACAAAGAGAAATATCCTTCGAACATGAAACTTTCCTAGCTTCCCTGGGCCTAGCAACCATAATTCAATTTTTAGGACCAGGATCAGTTAAACCTGAAAGCTTCAGAGCTGATATTAATATAGAGAAATATTTGAGCAAAAATTACAAATAGCAGCAATATTAAGAATTCACTTAATAAAATGAATCTTTCAAACATAAATTTAACTCTTATAAAAATATTCTCTGTCAAGATAGGCTGGCTAGAACTGCACAAAGTCTATATAAATCAAATTGTTCCTAAAGGAGTAATGAATTAACTCCTGCTACTATTTATTGACCTAATACTTGCTGCAATGTCTACTCGGTACAATCTCTGAAAAATCATGCTTGTGCCATCCTAACAGCTTTTTGTCAAAAAAGAGAGGTCCTCTTGGTACTTTACAAAACAATAAACTGTAACAAGAACAAAAAGACTTTTTTTCAGCACCACTCAACTCCAAACTAACACTGAGTGGCTCATGATATAAAGGAAAATACATTAAAGTAAATAAAGAAGGAGATTTATATAACTAGCTTCAAAATATACACAATAGATGCTGAATATGTCCAACAAGAGGTCAAATCCATTCTGCTGCAGCATCTATGAGAACAGCTAGGTCTGTAAGGTCTTCTGGAATGCCATGATGGCAGGAACCATATAGATCTCAGAGAGAGCTTATTTCAAATGGAATTATACCCAGAAGCTTATTGGCAACTAATTCATCTTGTTAAGCAGAGTGAGTTATGTGGACATCCAGAAGACTGTAAGCACCATTTTCTCTGATGTACAAAGTTGAATTATTTAATGATACATTTCAGATATTTTTATATTTATGCAGTTACCCTAGCTATCTTTTAGATCCTGTTGTTAATTAGGCATTTTTCTGCTTGAACATCTTACCTTTGATTCTGCAATCATTCTTTATTCTTCTGCTTTAACATTTTACCTTTGATTCTTCAATCTGTTCTTTATAGTGAGAGGAATTTAACTTTGATGCACACCTTAATAATAACGACCAGTGGTTATTAATCAAGATCTAAAAAAACATTCAATTCCAAATTCCTAATATTTTAATATACCAAGTTATACTGCTAACACACTGGGTTACACATCTGCCTTACTTCATATGCAGTTAAACATCCAAAGTTAAGAAGTGTTAGATTGAAAGCATTAAATAAATACTCAATAACAACAGTGGCTAAGAAAATAATCTAAAAGACTATATTTTAATCTAATTCACTTGTTGCCAGTCTAAAAAAAGAATGCACATGTTTTTGAAGTTCCTTTCTAAAGTTCAAAGAGAAAGAGAAAACTAAACAATGGATTATATTCAGACATTTTAAAAAATAAGAAAGACTTTCTAAAGCACATTTTATATATATATAATATATATATGTTTGTTTTCTTAAGTTTTCGCAGGTACTTACATGTATGGTATTCAGCTTTGTTCGGGTATTTTCCCACGTCATTATAGTTGTGCTTTTAAAGTTGTAGCAACGTTTCGGCAGAATCTCATCTGCCATCATCAGGCTTCTGTACTGTGTTCGTATATCTATATATATATATAATTTTATTAGGTTTGTCAATTGCTTACAAGATAATAGGTATAAGTAAAAACATAGTTATGAATACATGGATACATATAAGAAAAATAAAAGAAACAATAAGACAGGGATGGTAAGCACGTTGGTGCGCTTATGCACGCCCCCTACAGACCTCTTAGGAAAGGGGTGAGGTCAATAGTGGAAAGTCTAAGGTTAAAGTTTTTGGGGTTTGGAGAAGAAACCACAGAGTCAGGTAGAGTATTCCAGACATTGACCACTCTGTTGCTGAAGTCGTATGTTTAGACAAAAGTCAATCATGCTGTGCTCACTGTTGGAAAAGGGTTCTTTAATTTGTATTCTGTAAATTGAATTCAAACTGTTGCAGAAGATGAGACTGAGGCAGTTGCTAAGTCTAGTATTGTTGGTTACTAGTTATTCCAGTCCCAGGTTTGTTACAGTATTGTAGAAGGTTGCATGTATGGGTTCAGTTTTACATTTGTTTAGGGTCCAGTTAATGTGAAGTAGATTGAAGTCACCAAGAAAGATAAAAGTGTGTGGGCAGGATGTTGCCCAGGTTACTAGTGAATTTAGTTTGTTTACATGTTCAATGTCATAATCAGGGGCTCTGTAACACAGTAAGAATTGAAATGTGATATTTAAGGACAGTTCACAGATGATGGTCTCAGGAAGAGCAAGCGCTTGGGTAACCTGGATGTTTTTTAGATGTAAGGACTTTGTATAGAAGATAGCAACACCACCTCCTCTATGGATTTCATGATCTGATCAGAAAACATGATAGTCTCTTACTGTGGTAATTGAGTCAGGGAGAGATGCATTGAGCAATGTTTCACAGACAAATATGTCAAATTTAGCCATATTTAGTAAGAGGAGAAATTCAGGTATTTTATTCACAAGGCTTCCTGCGTTGAAATAACCAGAGATGGCCCTGGGTACAAATACAATGACGGCTCTGTGGCCCCAAAATTTTGTAGAGTTGTTTGCAAAAATGAGTCCAGCAAACAGGTATTCATTCATATAATAAACGCCATTGCAAAAACCAATCCCAAGCACAAAAAACTTCACTCAAGACCAGACTTATCCATCCTGCAAAGAATCCGCTCCCATGAACT
Source organism: Pseudonaja textilis (assembly GCF_900518735.1). The sequence goes on from NW_020769310.1 coordinate 40,287,456, forward strand.
CAGCAATGAACTCAAAAGACATCTAGACAATGGCGAGAAGGATCTCTACATTGACTACCGCGCAGATTATATCAAAAGTAAGTCACACAACCAACAACTCCACATCCAACCCTACCTCATCCAACCCACCATCACTCAAAACTAGGCATGCACACCCCTAACTACCTCAATTCCAACTACAACTGGCCTTAAATGCAAGCTAGTTGTTTCTGTCTGTGGCACTAGAGATTTGATTTACAGATTCTATTGGTCACATAGCAAACTCTTAAAATTCTACATATGTCAGATGGTAGTTAATCTACAAAACTGGCTCTTCTCTAAGGGTTTTTAGAGATTTTCACCATGCCATAGCAAATATTTTTCTTTAAAGTTTGCAACTCCAAAGTGAAAGCCTCCAGAACTACCATATATAAGAAGGGTGTATTATATATGTCAGACCTTTCCTTCTTTTCCCTCCCAATTTCATATTTTAACTTATTGATGACTTCACATATTGCACTAAACCATGGCTTATTTTAAAAAGTCACAGAAATTTGATTCATGCAAAATGGTAAGCAATGAGTTCTGATTTACAAACTACCATGTCTAGATGCATCCATTATTTAAAGTAAATGCTCTATATTATGATTCAGTGATTGTGCAAATTAAATCATTATTTCCCTAATGCTAATCTGAGGATAATATTTGTCCTGACTCCTGTTCTGGTTCCTATTCTAAATGATTGCCTCACACATGCTAAGACTGAGTTTTTGAAGGAATTTCTGCCACACATGTGAATTGTGCTAATGTACCTTTTCATTTTAATGACTTGCTTATTAAAACCTTCTAATACAATCTCTCACTACCATGTTATTTTTTCCCTATTTTTATAATTGACACTATGTACAGTGGGGACAGAGAATTAATAGATACAGAACATTTCTGTCTTCAGTAACCTAAAATTAATAAGGTTAATAATGTAACATAGATGTTTGTGCAGGTAAGATTATCAACCTTGCTGTCAAGCAAAAACAAGCATTTAATAGTGAGTGCCATATCATGTGCATTAATCAAACAGGTGGCAAGAAAGTAGGGGCAGGCAGGCACAACATAGGTTATGTAGACAGTAAACACAGCATCAGACATAAAGATCTCAAGTGCCTATATACAAATGCACAAAGTCTGGGAAACAAACAGGGTGAACTTGAACTACGAATACATGAAGGGATCTCCCTTCATGTATTGGTAGTTCAAGTTCACCCTGTTTGTGAAATAGTTGGAATAACAGAAACTTGGTAGGATGAAACCCATGATTGGAACATATTGGTAGAAGTATACAAACTGTTCAAAAAACCAGACCCCATAAAAGAGGAGGTAGAATTTAACTGTATGTAAAGGACCACTATATTGCTACAGAAATGTATGAAACCAAAGATGAAAACCTCCTAGAATGCATATAGGTCAATATAAAAGAAAAAAAAATGACATGGCTATAGGCCACCCAATCAAGCAGAAAAAATAGATGTCCTTTTTGCCAAGCAACTAACAAACATACGCAGGAAACACACAACAATACTAATGGCGGACTTCAATTATCCTGATATCAACTGGAAAACTAATTCTGCACCAAGTGAGAAATCAAGTTCCTAACCAACCTAGCTGACAACTTTGTTGTCCAAAGGTAGAGGATGGAACTAGAAGGACAGCCATACTGGACTTAATTCTTACAAACAGAGAAGAAATGAGAGTCTTGGATTTTAAAATAACTGATTTTAATAAACTCAGAGAGAACTTGGGAAAGATTCCATGAATGAAAATCCTAAAGGGGAAAACAACTCAAGAATCTTGGGAAACTCTAAAAAGTATGATCGTAGAATCCCAGACTAGCACAATACCACTGAGAAGGTGAAAATATATTGCGGAATCTGACTGAAAAATACAATGTAAAGTAATTTATTTTTCTAGGGATTGATTATTACTATAACTCAGTAAAATAGATGTTTAATTGGGAATTACAGATGAGGGAATTAAGGCATACTTAAACCACTGAGGTGACACCCCAAACTAGTAAAAAGGGAGGGGAAATTTGTTTTAATGTGAAAAACTTGTATTAATCTAGACTTTATGAAAAGAATATGTGATGGAATTGCAAATTTGACAAAATAAAAAAAAATTAAAAGGGAATAAGTATGAAGATATGGAAACTATTAGTGATTTAAATGAGAAAAGAGTACTTTGGAAAAGGCAATGTTTAAAAGAAACATTAAGGCTTAAGAAATAAATTTGAAATAAATTGAAATGAATTGAGAAGATCTTTAGAATGAGAGTAATATTAATGAATAGCATTAACTTCCTTTTCTTATATAAAAGTTGAGAGGTAAAATGAGAAAAGAGTACTTTGGAAAAGGCCACACTTAAAAGAAATGTTAATGTTTAAGAAATATATTTGAAATAAATTGAAATGAATTGAGAAGATTCTTAGAATGAAAGTAATATCACTTAACAGAATTAATGTGTTTGTTTCTTTTCTTATGTAAAAGTTGAAATGGAGAAATAATAATAGAATTAAGTTTAAAATGGAAAAGACAGAATGTTGAATGTAAAAATGAATATATAATTAATGTCATATTGCATGTAAAAGTGGTGACTCGGAATTATGTTGTACACTGAAAAGAGCCTTTTTTATGTTGTTTTGGAAAAATTGAATAAAACTTGTTTTGTTTTGTTTTTAAAAAAAGAATCTTGGAAAACTCTGAAAAGTACGATCATAAAAGCCCAGACCAGCACAATACCACTGAGAAAGAAAAATTAGAAATCCAAGAAGAAACCAGCATGGCTGCACAAAGATCTCTCTGGCAAATTGAAAGAAAAAAAGGACAAATCCAAAAAAATGGAAAGAAGGACATGCAGCTAAGGCAAAATATCAGCAGATAGCCAGAATCTGCAAAGATGAAGTCAGAAAAGCAAAGGCTCAGAACAAAAGTTAGAGATAATAAAAAAAAGTTTCTTCCAACATATAAATAACAAGGAACAAAACAAGGAAACAGTCAGTCCACTAAAGAGAGAAGATGGCAAGGAAGTAACAGGCAACAGAGAAAAAACAGAACTGCTTAACTCATTCTTTGCATTGGTCTTCAAGTAAAAAGAAAGCATAGCTCAACCCACCAAAAATATAACTGTAAAAGACAGACCAGAAATAAAAGTTAAAATAAGCAAAAAAAAAATAGTAAGAGAACACTTGTCTGATCTTGATTAACACAAATCACCAAGGCCTGATGGATCACATCCCAGAGTTTTAAAGGAGCTGGCAGAGGTCATCTCAGAACCACTGCACCATACCTTTCAAAAATCCTGGAGCACCAGGGAACTACCAGAAGACTACCAAAGAGCTGATGTGGTTCCCAAAAAATAGATCTGCCAACATCTAGAAACAAGTAAAGTAATAACTAGCAGTCAGCATGGGTTTGTTAAGAACAGATCATGCCAAATCAATCTTATTTCATTCTTCAACATAATGACTAAATTAGTAGACCAGAGAAATACCATGGACATAATATATTTAGATTTCAGCAAGGCATTTGACAAAGTAGACCACTTCTTAGTAAGCTAGAAAAAAAATGGAATAGATAGCACCACCACTAGATGGACTTGCAACTGGCTGACAAACTGTACTCAACAAGTAGTCCTTAATGGGTCTAACTACATGGAGGGAAGTAAGCAGTGGGGTGTCACACGATTTTGTTTTAGGCCCAGTACTCTTCAATATCTTCATTAACGACTTAGATGAGGGTATAGAAGGGAAACATACCAAATTTGCAGATAATACTAAGCTGGCAGGAATAGGCCCAAGAAGATAGGCTCAAGATCCAGATAGATCTTGACAGACTAGAACACTGGGCCATATCTAACAAAATGCAATTCAATGTAGAGAAAAGTAAAGTCCTACACTTAGGCAAGGAAAACCAAAAGTACACATGTAGACTGGGTGAAACCAGACTCAAAAGCAGTAACTGTGAGAGGGATTTTGGAGTCTTAGTGGACAACCAGCTAAATATGAGCCAGCAGTGTGCAGCAGCAGCCAAAAAGCTAATGCAATCCTAAGTTGCATTAACAGGGGGATACAATTGAGATCAAGTGAGGTACTAATACCATTATACAGTATAAAGCCTTAGTAAGACCACATCTAGAGAACTGCATCCAGTTTTGGTCACCACACTATAAAAAAGATGTTGAGACTCTAGAAAAAGTACAGAGAAGAGCAACCAGGATGATTAGGGGGCTAGAGACTAAAACATATGAAGAACAGTTACAGGAACTGGGCATGACTAGTCTAGTGAAGAGAAGGACCAGTGGAGACATGATAGCAGTCTTCCAATATTTGAGGGACTGCCACAGAGAGGAAGGGGTCAAACTATTTTCTAAAGTGTCTGAAGGCCAGACAAGGAATACTGGATGGAAACTGAACAAGGAGAGATTTAACCTGGAAATAAGGAGAAATTTTCTGATTGTGAGAACAATCAACCAATGGAACAACTTGCCCTCAGAAGTTGTGGGAGCATCATCACTTGAGAATTTCAAGAAGAGATTGGATTGCCATTTGTCAGAAATGGTGTAGGTCTCCCACTTGGGGGGGGGGGTGGACTAGATGACCTATAAGTCCCTTCCAACTCTGATTATCTGTTATCTGTGAGAATAAAGACAGACATGCTTGACAGAAGAAATCTACACATACCTCTTGATTATTCAATGTTTGAATGCTGCAGTCATAGATGAAGCTATTTAAAATATATTCTGAAATGTACTGAGATGGTGTAGAATTGTTTATAAAAATATCATCACCTCATTTAAATCCATGTCCATATGAGGTCAGTGCAATTTTCAGTAGATGTACAGGCAAAACATTCATGCTCAACGTTATACAAAAATAAAGCTATGCTGTTGGTAAGTCTTCGAGATTTCTGAAACAGAGACAACAAAGAATAAAATCTAGTTCCTGAAAAAATGTGTGTTTAAGAATTTCATGAATCAGTTATATTATTTGGGCTTTGCATCAATATATCTTTACAACACCAGCTTGATATTTGTAATATTAACTAAATTCTGACCACTGTATTGGTTACAGACCATAATAAAATCATTCACTTTCATTTGAAATGTGTGTTTTAATGTTCCATTTCATCTCGTGTTAATGCATATGCCTAGACACTATTTGCTGGCAACAAATTGACTCATCACCAAATTTCCTTCTCTAATTCAACAGTAAGATTAAGTAGGGATCTTGGCTATCAAAAAACCCAGCAACTTTGGAATTATCTCCTTCAGTACACATTGATTCACAATACTTGAATCAAAACAAGCAGCAACACTTAGAATTGCAGAAGAGCTGCACAAATATAGTTCCCCCTTGGGAAATTAATAATGGGCTCTCTTCTCCCTTCATTACAGATGCAGTTTTGATCCTGTCTTTATTACTTAAGCTATAGAGTGGCATGCCTGATTAAAAGAACCACTGTAAAATCAATGTCTTCTAGTGACAGTATGCCTATAAATGTTCCTTCCTGTATTAATATGGCTGGATTTAACCAATTTTTCTTATACTTATATAGCTAATTAGCATGTTTCTTTATTCAGGTACAAAGCACAGCGACACATTTGTAATCTAGGATCTGTCCCTTTAGCAAAAACAAGGATAGATGATAATACTTAAGCTGTTCCTATTTATCCTACAATAATTGATGAGAAGAACAATCCGAGGGAAGGTTGGGCATTTGAAAGAAGTCTGCTGTTGTGTTTTTCTGCAGGTATTTTGGATCCTTGGCACCTTCCAGTTGCCCCATGGACTTCATGTCTCAGAATTCATAGCAATGCTAATTCTGGCTAGGGAATTTTGGGACAAAGTCCACATATCTGGAGGGCACCCAGACTGGGAAACAAATGAAAAAATAGAAATGGTATCTATGGTATCTATTGTAAAACTGGAATCACCCAGTAGATCCAGTTTTCTGATTAGAGTATTAAAAACAGGGATCGCTGGTGTCCTGGAGGTCCAAAGGAAAGTCAAAGTGGTAGGGATGCTGTTGTGATCGAAGATTAGGGTTTTTTTTTTAACTTTCATAGATGCTGCTTACACACAAGTGATGAGAGCTTTGATCACTTTAATATCCTGCAGACTCCTATAAATTGAAAAACATTTAGTGACTTCTTATTAAGTTCTTCTGTCTTCTCAATTGTGTACTTAAAAGTTCTACCTGACAACTGAAGCTTCTTTGGGAAAAAGCTGGCTACTATTTAAAAACTCCAAGAAAGCACTGAAATTAGAATGGTGGTCAGATTCTAAAATTAAAATAATGCTATCAAACAAGCTGCACCTAATAGACAATCATATTTAGTGGGGCAACTTCTTAAAGTTTCTTTGCTTCTGCAGTCAAACATGATCGCTGCCCCATATTCCATCAACCAATCAAGAAATAACAACACAGCCAACCAGCCTGCTTACAACAGAGCCAACACACCATACCTCCCCACCAGTATTTATAGAGAGACGGCAACTCTGATCACACTTTGCTTGCACAAGCATGAAGCCGAAAGCACCAGCCTGAAGATGGCGAGTGGGACCTTGTTGAAATGTTGCCAAAATACTCTCAGTCTTACACGGGAAAAGACCCGAACACACCAAGACCTATATACCTACACCTATGAAAATCTACAAAAATACACACACACACACACACACATACACACATATAGGATATATCATATATACATATATACTAGAATGAACATATATGCAAGTAGGAAGTTGCACAAGTATGCTAAATTTTCTTCTAAACTTTGGGGTTTTTTTAAGAAATAAAACTGCAAATTTGACCATCCAAACAATGACAAGATGCCCTCTACCTGGAAGACATTGTTTCCATACAGAATAATCAGAGATTTTATTCTCAATTCAGTAGACAGACAGCTGCATGATAAACACTTACCCTTATAGAGAATTAATTAATAATCATATGGGTACTCAGTTTTGTAATGATCAGTTTCAAATGCTGAAATATAGCAGTAGAAACAGCTGTTTAAGTAAATGATGGAATTCTTCTTCAAACTGCAAAGTGCTTTGGAACTATAAATCAAACCTAAAGTGGTTTTGAAGCAAAAAAAAATGAATGATACTCATTATGATCATACTCACAGGTCTTTAAATTAATCAAAAGAAAATATAACTTTACAATACAAAACACAGGCAATAATGCGTTTGTTTATTGTCCTGCTTATCCCAAACTTTGTAAGTTGGCAACAAGTTTTATTTGACTAGTGAATAGGGAAAATTGGTCTTCTTCAACTGAATCTAATGGCTTCTAAATTGGGTTCTAAATTGGGTTCAGAATTGGATTCTGAATCTAATGGGCTCTAAATTGACCCAATATGAATGAAAGGCATGTTGCAAAAACAGAAAGAATCTATTTCTTAGTAAAAGAACTTTTCTATGAGTGCACCTTTTTAATTAATTATCCATCATTTTTTTACTCACATTGGAGATATATTTATATTTAATGTTACTTTATAACATTGGGTTTTCCCTTTTTTTTATCATAGGCTATTAAACTCTTCAAAACACCAAACCAGCATGTGAGGAAAAGATGAACTGGGCTCAAATTGTCCTTCTGCACTTGAAAGGGATTGTGATGAAATTTCCTATCTGCCCTTCTGAAAGTCTAGCTCTGTGCTAGAGCAAAGCAACCAGCCCAGATGTTCACCACTCCACTTGACTCCACCCTACTGCAGGGGATCTGCACCACACAACTCTCTTAACTGTACTGGAGGGCAGCCCAGCACTCCTAGCCTACTGAAAAAGCTGCAGAAGAAAAGGCAGGCCAGAATCAGACCAGATTAGATCCACCTTGCTTACTTACATGCCAGTGTTCCCAGACAACCAATCAGTCATGCCTGACTTTTAGAAGGATGCAGATACACCTGTAGCTGGCAAATTTAGCTGCACCATGGCTTTTTCAATGATGTGAGTGTATCCATAGCTTTCCTGATCTGCCCATCTCACTTCCCCTCACCTGAGCCAAGCTTTCCTCATAAAAATGCTTAAGAGAGAAATGTGGGCAAATAGGAGAAAATATAAGAGAATGGGGAAAAATTGCAAAATTACAAGGAAGCAGGGGAAACTTTCAAAATGTATGGAAGCTATGACTGCTGCAAGACAGCAAAACTTAAATATCCATCTGCCAGAGCAACAGCTATCGGAGCAGCAACACTGCTTATCATTCTGCTTGAAGCCTTGTCTGATATGCAGCAGTCACCCTCCTTACAGCAGTGTTGACACAGGAAGGAATAAGAACTGGAGTTTATCAGGAACCCTGAAGGCAGCAAGCTGGGGAAAAGGGCCATCCACACATAAGCTGCACCTAAAGCAAAAATTGACTGGAAAGCCTGCTGGAAGTCAAGAATTGAGCCATACATTAGCTTCTGAGAAGAAAAGGTCAAATAAGCCCAGCCCAAGGACTCAATTACTCTGCCAAGCCAACTAATTGTAGCTGGAAAGTTGAAGTTAACCCTATGAAGTCTATTCAGAATAAAATATAACCACATGAGGCAATGGAGTTACATTGGGGAAAATTAGAAGAAGCTTTAAAAAAAATGGTTCAAACCTTCCAATCAGTCTGTTGTGTAACAATAATCACAACCAAAAGACCCCCCTTCAAATTCCTCATCAGGCTGCATTTACACCATGTATGACACAGTCTAAGTGCCAAATTATAATTATCATTCCATGTTGTGGCCTCCTACCTTATTACTATTCAGTGATCCATAGTGATATTTAATAATTATTGTTAACCACAATACATGGACTAGTTACGTGGAGATTTCATGAGGTGCAACCCAGCTATCTAAAAAGCATCAAAATTAGGAAAGGTTGGCTAATGGCCAGTAAACATAATTAACAGTATGGCATGGGACTTGTATCCAGATGCAATGGTTACTGCTTTTCTTTTTATTATTTGAAGTTAATGGGAAATGAGAAAACACCAATGGAGTTTGGGTGCATGTATATACAGAATGTGACAAGATTAACTCTGGCAGAACAATGCAAATCTGTGGAGGTTTGCAGGATACTGTAGATGTTACAGGATACTGTAGATGTTATAGGAGCATAAGATTCTAACACAGAAACACTTTCACTGGTAACCATAAAAATGCATTCTCAAAAAGCTGGACAAAGAACGTAAGATCATTCCAGACAGATTAAGGGAAGAAGGAGTTTCTTCTACAAATAGAATATGTCATTTTTTTTATTTAGCTCAGTAGTTGGAAGAAAGACAGTCAATCATACCATTTTAAAAGTAGCTCACTTGATCACTCAGAAACATAAGTGGCCTCACTGTTCTGCTCAAGGATCCTCCATTGACAAGATGAAATTCCACTGAGAAGATATAAACTGTTGTAGAGCGGTGGTAGAGATTGAGACAGACACAGGCTCAATGTTTAACAGGCTTTATTCTAGCGAATAAAGGGTCGCCACGGCTGCCGAGGCTAACTGGCAGTCAGCTGGCAGTGACAGCTGATGCTGTTTGACAGCTCCTTTTATAACCGGCTGTCAAACAGCATCAACCAATGGGAGCGGTCGGCGCTCCCGCGTGGGTGGCGGACCAGAGTGAGGACTGCTGTCAGTCTGTGAACACAGCATAAACAATAGCCCAGTTTATGAAGAAAATAGAATACTTTATTGGCCAAGTGTGACTGGACACACAAGGAATTTGTCTTGGTGTAAATACTCTCAGTATACATAAAAGAAAAGATATATTCGTCAGGAGTCGAGAATCATAAGGTTTATCTAGACATCAGGCCTAAATATTGCTATGTTTTTAATGGATCATTTAGTTGTTTCTGAACCATGTCTAGTCAATGCTCTTCATACTATCACCTCTTACTGGGGTTTTTTCTGCAGACTTTTCATCCTTGTCATTAAAGTTATCTTTAAAATCAAATATGCTATTTTTTTTTTTTTTTTGGTTTTAGCATCCTTCTGTTAGAGGAAAGTAGTGGCCAATCACACTTCTTCCTGTGGGAAGAAAAAGATAGAAACCAAAATCAATCTGTTTCCCTATTGCTTCAGAAAGCAGTGCTATAACTAGTGGAAAAAGGAATAATGCCTCTGGGTTAATGTAAAAAGAAAATGGGGGAAGGGGAGGAAGACATCCATGGCATGTAAGAAAGAACAGAAAAGGCATACGGTAGAAAGATAGTACAAAGAATCAGGAAAAGGCAGGCATTGATAGAATGTCTCAAATAGCCAGTGAGGTTTTTTTTTTCCCAAATAAGAAAGGCAAGAAGCAAGAAACCACCAACTTGCTGTGATCATGCTATGAACACCAACCAACTTCATCTGAACTAGAATGTCCGAAGTTCACTTTAAAAATAGTTGGGACCAATACAAGAAACAAGCAGCTTAGGTGGTAGTGTGAAATCTGCTTCTGCCTTCCAGGAATTGTTGTCAACCACTTCAGAAGATACAGTAAGAGATAAATTCAGATCTACCATCAAAGAAATTAATGAAAACAGCATTTCCTTGGTGATGACCTTGATATTTTCTCAATCAGATTGTTTGATCTTTTTATCTTTAACACTGTTATCTAATTTATCATAACAGATGTTAAATAAACTAGGATTGCATTCTCCAGAAAAATCTAATGTTGAATATTGAAATAAAGGAGTGAAGCCAAGAAACGAAGGCTTCACTCAGGTCTGTCATAATGGTGGGAAAAATAGTTTAACCTGATTGCCTGAGCTGTCTGACAGCTCCCTATAAAAGGGCGAGGATTGTATTGTTCTTGTTGTTACTGAATAAAGAGCTTGAAGTCGAAGATTAGCTTCTGCCTCTTCAATTTGCCCACAATATCTAATATTTCCTTTTTTAAAAAAGTAAAGGCAATCATATTGGCTAATTTATGGACTTTTTAAATAAAATCCAATTTTATATATCAGTTACAGATGCTTTCTTGAATGTAAGTATTTCTGCATGCATTTTAGAAAAGGCTGTTTGATGTCTAGAAGGTAAAGCCTTGTTTCACTTAACATACCACCTTAAATAGGAAGTAATATTTAAAAATATATCAGGTGGTTATAGCAAAGATGCTACTAGGGATACATTTCTCCCATGTCTCAACCTGGCCGTTACAGACCAAAGAATGTTCAAATTTGAGGTTTCTTTGCTTCTGTTAACATATCTGGTTTACACTTCTCTTTGTTCTCATTTGAGGAAAATATCAATTTTGTAATAAAAGCCTTCCTTCTCTATTTTTCTTTTAAAACACTAGTTTATTGTGTAAATATCTGAAACAATCAAGAAAATATACCTATGATCATACAGGGGTGTCAAACTGGCAGCCTGCAGGCTGGATGCATCATGCATAGGCCACACCCACCCTGGCTCTGCAAAGACAAAAAAAATCACGATACATCATGTGACATGACGTGATCGAGTTTGACACTTGAGATCTAGAACAACCAATTTTATCTGTATCATTTAAAGTAACAGTAGCAGTTATCAGTTTCTTTCACAATATTTTATCCCTATCAAAATCTAGAAAAGATAATACTGAAAATATAGTACGTCCTTGCTCTGACTATATCATGCACTTGATACAATCTTATATAGCATGAACTATTCATCACAAGGACAAACCTATACAACAAGCATCACACTTAGTCTGGTCCTTATTTCCAATAGAATGTGCATCAGATTTCACTCTATATTAGGAACCTGTATTATTCAATACTGGTACATATAGTTTACTAGCTCTACTGAGAATCTGAGTTGAAATGACTAACTCATTTCATCTTTTTCCTCTATGGAGTTCTTTCATGTTTCTTAGTAGGCACAAAAAACAACAACCCTGAAATGGAGCAAGTAATCAACCTTTTTTCCAATATTCCAGCAGAGGTCATAGACAAGAATTGCGGCAGAAGCTATTTAATGTGCAAGATAGTCATAAAATTCCCATCATCCTTGATGCTGACTGTGTTGTATCTGAATAACATTAAGCAGCATATTGAATTGTTGAGCTGATTGGAAATAATGAAACCAATATATCCGGAATATAAAATACATTTTCAAGGAACTTGCTTTGCTTATAAATCACCAGAGTAGCAAAATGTTTAAACAGAGAAGATCAAAATGTGCATGGGAATCTTTTTATTTAAGTAACTGGGTAGATTGATGGATCTAAATCAGTATGATTTAAGAAGTAAACTTATGTATCCCTGAAAATAGTTGTAACAGCCAGTTAGTTAATAGAGCCCTGAAGAACATTAACATGCTAATTTATAAGATTATTTACACTATCAAAAAAAGTATGTAAATATATTCAGGCAGTCCTCAGCAAATTGGAAACTCATCATTAAGTGCGACACTGAAATATATTTTTATAATTTTAGTTCAGCTTCTTTTGTTTTACAGTTATAAATGAGGCCATTGTTTGCAAAGTTACTTTTCATCAATGTCATAACCGCACATGGTTACTGTCAGGGACAAGAGTGGATTACCTGCAAAAAGAGGAACAGGTAGACAGGGGCTTGTAAAAATAATAATAATAATAATAATAAAGGAGACCCTGCAGATTTTACTCTGCTAGTCACTGCCAACTATAAGAGGTGAAGTTTATCTCTATTTTAAGGCCATTGATGCAATGCTGTCCAAAGACATTTCCATGGTCATGTGGCCAGCATGATATCATGGAATGCTGTTACCTTCCCACTGAAATGTTATCTATTTATCTACTTGCATTTGCATGCTTTTGAACTACTAGGTTGGCAGGAGCTGGAGCAGGAGCCAGGATGGGACCTCACCCCGTCATGTGGCATTCAGGTCTTGAACTGGGATGTTAGCTTTCCAGCCAATAAGCCCAGTGTCTTAGCCACTGAGCCATTGCACCGCCAGACTGGGGTTTCTTTTTAATCTTTTAAAACATATTTTTAAATTAATAGATATCAAGCCCCTGTTTTTCTGTTTCTTTTTTATTTACAGACTGGAGCAGGAATGAATGCTTTTTCTGATTTTTCAACTCTCATTTGATTTCTGAACTTTGAATGAACATGCTCAAATTAAGGGGCAGGAAGGAAGACACTTCTACTTTTCAAAGCTTCTGCTTTGAAAAGCTGAGCTCCCATTTAAAGGAATCAAAATAAAAGTATTTAGGCAAAGACAATTTCTAGATAATTATCCTTTCAATCTCTACTGCCCTGTTTCCAGTATAAAAAGCATTTCAGATTGATCTGGGCTGTTTTAATTGTTTTGCGGGTCTAGTGTTCCTCCAGGAGAAAAGAATTAGCTATCAACAAACTTACTAGAACGTTTACATTTTTATTCTGAGTCAGCTAGTGTTTCCTTAGCCTTGGCCATTTTAAGATGTGTGGGCTTCCTCTCCCAAAATTCTCCAGCCAGCAAATCTGGAGAGAGAGAGAAAAAAAATCTCTGTTGTGTAAATCATTAGATTGTTCTTTCCTTTATCCCTCCATATTGTACCTTTTTGCATTCTTGGTTAGGTAGATTGTTCCAAGGCAGTTAAAGTCCCCTTTTTCTTTGGCAAGGGACAGAATGGTCTGCAGAGTGCAAAGTTGCTTGAGGGTTTCTTTTTTTCTTTTTTTAATGCCTTGTTCACTTTGGAAGAAAGCAACATCATTGAACTAGAAATGATTGATGATGAAAGCAAGGGAGATATATTCAAATTTCATGCAACTGCAAGTCCCTGCTTACACTATTTTTGGATCACCACGAGGCTCATCTCACGGCAAAGCGGGATGCACAACATGCCTAGTAACTCCAAAAATGTTCTGGTTAATATACAATACAATGAGAACTAATTTAAAGCATTGCAAAAATAACCCTGCACCCTGGCAAATAATCAGTTAAACACCTTTCTTTCTTTTTTTTTTTGTATTTATAGTATGGTATAGAATACATTGTGCACATATTGTAGTTTTTTTCTAAATTTCAGCTTCTAGAAACATTCAAGGCAGCTTTCAAGAATAAAAAGAAATGCAAAATTCAAATTTAGCAAGGAAAGTTATTACAATTAAAACAAAAACACATGTGCATTTGGCTGGTAAAATAAAAGAATCTATTAAATTTCAGTTATCTGGACATACAATAAGGTACAATAGTGTTTTTTAAGAGCTAGAAGTATTGGATTCATTCTCTATATGAACATAATTACTCTAAGTATTCTACCTGGGAAAGGAAGGGACATTTGTGACAACTTATAAGCAGTTTATTGGTAATGAAGAAAGGATGAATAAAGGAAGGAAATGATAAGGCTTATGATGCTTTTCCTTTGAAAAGCTACCCAACAAGTTTTCAAAGTATAGAAGATGCTGAAGTAGTGCTTTCCTTCACATGAAATGTTATTGATAGCCTCTGCCTATATAGGTAAATGTTATCAATATCACCATATCTTGAATTGCCATATTATCATAGGAACCCTGGTGCAGAAACACACAGCTTAATGGTTTGCCATGTCTCCCTTCAGCAGTAAGATTTTAATGCACTTTACTCTGTTTCATTCCTTGTCTTCTCCATCTCTTTCTTATTATTGTTATGCAATTTTTGTGAATTTGAAGTTTTAATCCTATAAATGGGTAACACGTTATCTCTTATATGAATTAGTCATTTAGTACTGTTTCTGTTATTGTTTTTTTGAGAAGAGCTTTGATTTTTAAATTAATAGCAATTTATTTTCTATTGACATGCCTAGTGATGTTTTAAAAAACATTCTCTGCTTCAAAATAATTCAAAAGCTTTTTCATCTTAGAATAGTATCACTAAATATGAATCAAATCAATACAAAGAAGGTAGGTTTCAGAAAATCATCCAATTGTGAGGAAACCAGATAGCAAGAGAAAGATGTCCACTAAAGGATTATAAAAATATTGTGGGTTTTTTTTTTAAGTGAATGTAGTACTTTATCTTTGAAAATATTCTAGATAAATTTGCTTTTACTTTATAGAAATGAACTTCAAATGTAGAATCAGATGTAACATTCAAATGCAGAATCAGTTGCCTCAGAATACTAAGTGTGGCCATTAGGATGAATACATGAACAAGAATGTGCATTTACAGTATACTGTGTATATTACATACTATGTCCATGGTAGTTCCAGTTATGAGTGCAACTGTTGATCACAATTTACACAACACCTACCGAAAGTCAAACTTAATGAACCTGCTTTACAGAGCTTCCTCTTCATAACACTTTATACAGAGGTGGGATTCAAATTTCTTAACAACTGGTTCGTGGGCATGGCCTAATTTGTGGGTGTGGCTTGGTGGTCACATGACTGGCTGGGTATAGCTTCTATGTAAATATTGTAAATATGTATGTAAATATTGCAGGCAGGCAGATTGAGTTGTTCACAGAATGACAGATTCATTCACAGATCTACCTTTCTGCAATCTTCTGCCTGAGTCTGTCATATAACATTTGCTTGTGAGCAAACTCATAAAATTTCCTAGCAAGCAAACTCACAAAGTGAACTCACAACACACCATGTATGTAAATATTGAATTTTTTATAAAGAAAAGAGCAACTTTTATTCCAAAATCAGGCAGGCAGTTTGAGTTACTCACAGAATCACAGAGCCCTTCACAGATCTACCTTTCTGCAATTTGCTTCCTGAGTCTGCACTGAAAAATCGAAGCTTCCTAAGGAAGGTTCAGCTCTTCTCTCAAGCCACTTCTCCCCCACCCCCAACTTCCTGAATACCACCCCTGAATGGGCTTCAGGGAAGCTTCCTGGGCAAAGGCAAATCAGTACAACAGCAATTTAGATTAGCTAGAAAGCAAGAAATCCAACAATTTCCAGCACAGCTGATAGTCAGAACAGTTGATTGTTGTGGGGTGGGGGGGAATAGCAACTTATCAAAAATTAGGTGAAGGAACAATGCAGGCAAGTTGGAAGGCATGCATGCCAGGTAAGGAGTGACTGGGTGGGGAGGGGAAGGGTGGGTGGGTGAGGAGGGGTGGGGCCAGCCAGTGGCGTGATTTGCCAGTTCTTCAAACTGCGCAGAATCATTCCATACTGGTAGACTCCCACCCCTGACTTTATGCACATTATGTATTTCTTCTATCAGCTTAAAATTCAAGACAGCATATATAATGTAAGACTTGTCATGATTGTGTTACTTTTAATTGTCCTTATCCTAGTTTTCTAGCTTCATGTAGCACTTAAGCTAATCACACATGCTTGGTTCACCACAAATGCTAAAAGTGCAGCTGGAGAAATTCTATGAACAGAGGTGCTAAATATTTCTATGTATTGTGAGTTGATTTTTCCCATTGTTAACAGTTTCTTGGATATTCTTCATCATGATTTTTCCTATATTCCAAAGAAATATAGAGGGAATAGAGAATAGCCTTGAAGACAGGATGAAGAGTTGCTACCAAGGAAACAGACAACCAGGCCAAGTAAATACCTTGAGGACATATCTCAGACAAATCACTAGTTCACACAACAATAAAGTGACAAAGTTGGGGGTAGGGAAAACACATGCAGATCAGTGGTGGTATTTGATCGGTTCTGCCTGGTTCTGCCCAGTTCTGGAGAGCTGGCAGGAGTGATGAGCAGTGGATACTGAACTGGTTCTTTCCACTGCTCTGCTGGCTCTGCTGTTGGGCCCACCCACCCACCTGGGTTCTCATACTTACCTTTATCCGCTGAATTTGAAGCACAACTGCTTTGCACGGCACAGAATAGCGTGCAGCAGCTGCTGAAGCGACTAGCATCGTGCAGGCTTGCAGGAAGAAAGTTAGAATGTCTCTGCGCCTGCGCAAAGTGCACGTTTAGCATGCATGTGCATGCAAAGTGTGTGCATGTGTGCAAAGCGCACCCACCAAGCCATGCCCACCGAACCGGTGGCAACAATATTTGAATCACTGATGCAGATGTGTAAGATTCTGTTACTGTTATGATTAAAACTGCTATAAGGCTCATCTTTATGGCATTGGTTTCTTAATAACTGGTTTCTTATAGAGCTGACATAAAATTGAAAGATGGCATAGTGATCTGAGGGTTCAAAAAGCAAATATATTGACTGTGATTACTGAAACACATTTATGGATTTGTAGGGATGGAAGTTATTGTGCCTTCAAGTCAGGGTTTGGGGGGGGGTTACTTCTGGAAACCGTCTAGAGTAGCCCCTAGAGCTTTTCTGGCTAGCTTGTTTGGAAGAGGTCCACTATTATTTCCATCCTAAGGTTGAGAGAGAGTAACTGGCCCAAAATCACCCAAATGGCTTCATGCCTGAGATAAGACTAGAATCACAGTTTCCTGGTTTCTAGCCAAACTGGTTCTCCATTTATATTACCCATACAGAAAAGGAGGTAATAGAGAATATGACTCTGTTATGGAAAGAAAAACGAATAGAAAAATGGAGAAAGAAATAGCCAATAATTCTATAATAGACAGAATAAATAATGCAAATATTTTTAAGTAGGAATCAGCAATTTCACATATTTCTTTTAAAAATATACTTTCTCTGTGATTCCTACTTTTGCCTCTGAATCACGTGGAGCCTAGGAACATTCAGCAATCATAAAACATCAAAGAATATTGAATCCAGAGAGACGATACAAAAAGGAAGGAAAAAGAGGAAGAGTGAATATTTCAGTTTTGCCACCTTGATAATGTCGGTATCTGGGGCACTGAACAGTCTCTATAGGGCATTTCTAGTCCACTAATCTGATAAGATAAATGAATAAAGCTTCTATCTCATTACTTAACTCATTCATCTACCATCTCTTATTTTCACAGGCACACATCATGCCAGCATTCAAAGTCCAAAAATATTCTCTAGGGACTTACATCTAACATCCACATCTAACTTTTAGATTGACAACTCAGACAGTTTTCTTGGCATATCTGGGATACTGACTAAATTATCGCCATATGACTGGACAGCATAAAAGCTTCACTTGTCTGGATGCAGTTTTCTTACATTCTGATCTTTTTTCCCAGATTGACATTCCCCATGTGTTCAAAACAAGCTCCATCAGATGCAATTTTAATGGAAGTCAACTCTTTATACTGTACATATGGACAATTTTGATGTCTATATGTAATTGCTGAACAAGTTTGTTTCCATTCCATTTGTTGTTATTTGGCACATCTACAGTATAAAATTACTTATATACTATTGCATTTCCAGTTTCCAGCAGGGGAAGTCTCTAAATTACTGAAATTACTATTTATAATGAAACAATGATTTGAAATAATTTAATCTGTGATACATAGCAAAACTCTCTCTATTAGATTCTTGTACAAAAGGCCATAAAAATGAAAAGTATCTCTGTATTTAAAAGACATGCTACTGTTATGTATAATTAAAGAACAGAAATGTATTCCGATTTATCCAAGACATCTTATAATATTTTCAACTCGTACAGGCCATTTACCTCATACTATTTCACAAAGACAAGACATAAACTATATATGGAGAACAAAATTAAGGCAATAAAACAGAACTGGACAATTCTTTTGAAATAAATTACAAGCTTAAATATAACCATGAAATATTGTTTAGCACAATAAGAACACAATAATAATTATTTAGGTTTTTTTATAAACCAGGAAAGCAATTTTTAGTAAGGAACATACGTGCTTGCTATAAAATATAATCAGGTTTCATTACATTCCCTCTCCAAACCATGTTACTCTTTTCTAATGAGATAAAATTACCATCCTTCCATACCATTAGGAGAATCACATTCCAGGCATATGCACACTGCACTCTTAAGCTGTTCCTTCCCATGATGACAGAGGCTGAACTTTAAAGTGGTTTAAGAAACATCTGCACAGTTTGAAATGCTTGAGATTTCATGGTGTTCTATAAATATATAATCAGTAGACGTGTTGCTATGCCCACAACATAATGAAATATAAATCTGAAATATTTTATCTGAAAAACAAACGATTTTTGGAACAATTTACCTCCACTAGCATAGGATTTTTATTTTTTCAAGAAATAGAAGACTGGTTTATAGAGTGATATTCATTTTAACAGGTTTTTTTTTCACAGTTTTAACTCAAGACCTACCACACTCTAAACCTGAAATGCTTGTGATTAACGGGGTTCCTTTATATGAATGGGCCTCCTCACATTCAATTAAAGTCAGCATGGTGAAGTAACAAAATCTCATTATTATTCTTATTTAAAAGGTTAAGCTAGGTAGCATTCACTCCATTCTGAATAAGTTTCTGCTCCATAATTAGGATATTATTGAAAGGATCCTAAACTACAGACAGAAGGTCAAGCAAAAGCATAAACCATTTTACAATATTTTACAGACTTCCATAGTTGTTGTACTTTGCATGAAAATGTCCACGACAAGTGTCCTCTACCCATCACATTTTTCTAGGCTTAGCCTGAAGAATTCTCAAGGTTAAATATTTTTGGACTAATAGAAACCAGAGAACTCAAGATGAATACTAGTGGAATCTTCAACAAATCTATAAATCACTACATTCCAAATAATATATAATAATAGTAAGCAATAAATTGGACTGGAGTAAGAGATAGTGAAGTTTTCCAGATGAAATATAATGAGGTGAGACTCCCATTGTTCACATGAGATTGTAGATTAATGATGAGCAATTTTTGTACACTTCAGCCCCAGCGACACAGCATCTTTATCTGCTTGAATTTGGCATATTACATTGCGTTTTAAGCAATTGTATTTGCTCTTATCATAGGCACTCAAGTTTCACTCCTGAGGTCCCGTCCCAGCAGATCTTCATATGATTAGATAAAAAAGTTCAAATGTGAGATGTCAGCTCATCAGCATTGTTGGAGATATGCCACTAAATGAGCACCAAAGCAAGAAGAAACCCCACCAATTTATGGGCTGTTGGGTTGTACTACTACTACTATTATTATTATTATTATTATTATTATTATTATTATTATTATTATTATTTTATGAAGAGAAAGAATATATGTGTCTTTACCCTGTCCTTTTGACTGTTGGTTTGGCGGATATAGCAACTGAGTGGGTGATTATTGTTCCATATTAGCAGGCTTGAAACCCTGCATTCCTATTGGTCTAGAAAAGCCGGATCGTGATTGGATGGCTTGAACATTCCTGATTGGCTCATACAGGATTTGCTGCGATTGGCTGAAACCAAGCACAGCAAACTCAAAGAGTTGTCATTGGCTGCCTAGCTGCGGCCAGCTCTATAAGAAGAACTGCCGCGTGCTAGGGTTTCCCAGTCTCAGAATCTATCTATTAAATAAAGAGCTGTTGTTCACTACTCAAGCCTCGTCTATTCATGGGACCCACAGACCATACTTAACAATTATAATCTCCGCAGTGGTGGTATTCAAATTTTTTTACTATCAGTTCTGTGGGGTTGGTTTAATTTGTGGGTGTGGCTTGGTGGTCATGTGACTGTGTGGGCGTGGCTTGGTCACCTGACCAGATGGACATGGCTTTATGATCTCATGACCAGGTGGGCATGGCCTTATGGTCACATGACCAGATGGGCATGGATTTGTGGCCACATGGGTAGGCGTGTGGCCAGGTGACCATGTGACCAGCAAACCAAATACAAGTCGTCATCGCTTAATGGCCGGTTGCTTAGCAAGTGTTCTAATTTATGACTGATCTCCCCAGAGCTACTTGACCTGTTTTGGAGTTTTGACAGCCATACACACACACACTCTTACTTCTAACCCTGCTATTCTATGATTCTGTAAGGATCTCCTGCTGGAGGGGGGGGGTTTGACTAGATGACCTCCGAGATCCCTTGCAGGCCAGCCCTAGTTTGCTGTGTGCTTCAAAGAGTCTTCTGAAGCCAGGGTTTGTGTCCTTCCTTCCTCTCCTTTTTTTTTCTCTCTCCCTCCCTCCCTCCTTCCATGTATTTATCTACCCATCCATATATCTCATTCATGGTCTCCTCCCTCCCTCCCTCTCTTTCTTTCTTTTTCTTTCTTTGTCCCTTCCTTCCATCTCTCCCTTTCTTTGTCTATCCCTTTTCTTCCTTTCACTTCCTTTCTCTTTTTTCTTTCTTTCTCTTTTTTCTTTCTTTTCTTTCTTGTCTCTCTCCCTTTCTCTCTCATTCCCTCTGTTTCTCTTTCCCTCTCTTTTTCTCTCTCTTTCTCTCTCTCCTCCCACCTCTCTGTGTGTCTCTCTTTATGGGTCTCTCCCCACCCTCTGTATCCCCGTCTCTCTCTCTCTCTCTCTCTCTCTCCCCCTCTCCTTATCTTCCCCTCTCTCTTCCCTACTCTCTCTCTCTCTCTTTCTCTCTCTCTGTGTCAGTGTCTGGCTGGCTGGCTGGCTGGCTCTCTCTCTCTCTCTCTCTCTCAAAGCCGCGGCTGGGACAAATACTCTTTGCTACTTTCAAGGGATGGTGGCAAACAGGGGAGCTTTCCACAGGGCACAAACCACCTGAGTGGAAGATTTCCCCCTCTCTCCCTAATCTGAAGAAGGAGGAAAGCTGCATTGACTTGCTTTCTGCTGGTTGTCGTGTGGAGCATGGTGAGCGATGGCATGAGGGGTGGCGGGGTGAGGGGGAGGGAGAGAGAGAGAGGTAGAGCTTTGCAATATGCTGCGGAGTGGAGCTCTGTAGCATTTGGGGGGCTGTTGAGCTTTGCAGTATGGAGTGGAAGGTAGGGGGGATTTGCAGACTACACTGGCAGGGCTGGGGGAAGGAGAAGAGGTGAGGAGGGAGAATTTGCAGGCCAGCTCAGAAGAGAGAGCACGCAAAAGCTCTTTCCATTCTTCCCAGACCTTTTCTGCCTTCGCGGGTAGTGTCTTTTGCAGCAGCAGTCCCACCCCCTTTTCCTTTGCTCATCTCTTTCATGACCTGAGGCGGGGTCGGGGATTGAGCAGGTGTGGAGGGATGGAGGGCTGAGAGGGGGCGAGCACTAAATAGAATCGCTGAAGGGAAGGCAGCATGGAAAGAGACCCATGCACAGAGCAATCAGAGTGGTGGGTGGGAAGCTCCTGAAAGAGGATGGGGGGAGAGGAGGAAGGAGAACTGGGGGAAGTTCGAGATGCCTTGTTTTGCATGCTCAGCTGGTCGACTGCCCTGGTGCAGCCAGCTTCTTTAGCTCAGGGCGGCTGATGCTTGGGGGCGGGGTGAAACCACCGCCACCGCTGCTACTGGGACTACTAATGAGACTGCCACTGGTTCAGCTCTCTGTGTGTGTTTTTTTCCCCCACTTTCAGCGAGTAACACCAAGGCTGGCACTTGAGGAGATAGAGGTCCCACGATCGGCTGCTGCCAAGGAGGCGGTGGCGGCAAAATTCAGCAACGGGGATGGGCTGAAGCAAAAATGCAGTCTTCTCTCTCATTGGTGGGTAGGGTCACCATGCGCGAACAGGGTGGGTAGGTGGGAATGGCAAGCACACACGCACGTCTGTCTCTGCGTGGCTGGAGCTGGAGGCACCGGTGATGTTAACTGGAAATCAATGAGATGCTTCCAGCACAGCTGGCGATGCTTGTTCAGCCAGTCCCTTCAGGTGACCCTTCTCCTCTACTCGCAACGCGCACACACACACACACACAGACACAGAGAGTGGGGGAGAGAGGAGGGAATATAGGGACCCAGCCACTCGCTATCCCCTGCTGTCACCCTTATCTTCTCAGACCAGGCAAGTGAGGGGAGGGTGAGGGGCAGAACCAGCCGCTTCAGGCAAAGTGAAGAGGCATCGACCAAGCATGGGTGAGTAGAAACCTGGGAATGGTAGCTCCAGGCTAAGCCAGCCAAGAGGCTGCTGCTGCAGGCATTGGCGACAAAGAGGGCAAGAAGCCCTGGGATATCCGCCCACCCACCCACCTGCTTGCTGGCTGGCCTGGCCTAGAAGAGGTGCATCCGCCGCCAGGAGAAGGAAGAAAACATGCTCAGGGAGGGAAGGAGGGCAGGCAGGCAGATGTCCCGGGGTTGCTGCACATGCGCACATCCACCTGAGCTCCTCCATGGCCACCACGTGGTATGGAAAACTAGGAGAGCAACCAGGACAAGTGGGTGACTGGGTGACCCGGTTCGGGGGTGTGGCCAGCCAGGGGTTGCCACCAGTTCTGTGACCCACACCAAATCACCGCTACTGGTTCTCCTGAATAGGTGTGAACTGGTTGAATACCACCTCTGAATCTCCTTTTAATGAAAACAGAAATTGCTAACAACTGCCTGACTTGTAAATGTTGATAGCCTGTTTAAAAGCTTATTTTAGCCTGAAACTTTCAGCTGTGTTATTTTCAGACAATCTTCTTAATTGATTATTCTGAAACAGTGGGTCATCAAATCACAAAACTCATTCCCTTTGTTCCTTTTGTTCTCTTCTATTGACAAACTAGAAATATTGTAACACATTAAAATAATAAAATTAACCTCACAAGATATAATCCATTGTTTGGTAAAATACTAAGCTGCCTTTTTTTCAAGATTGTCAAGATTTGCACCACTTGGCCACACTTCTCCCTGTATTAAGCATGTATAAATATTGTCATTTGGATCAGATCAAGTCCAGCTCCCCATAGACCTGTCAGGAAATGATATTTTTCTTCAGAGTTGGGCAGTTCTTGCCCCAATCCATTTCTTTTAATACCATCAAAGTAAAACCGCTGAAGTTGAGCTGAACTCCTAGTGGTTAACCTACATCCATGTAGGTTTATTGGCAATAATACAGAAATGGTTTGCTGTTCCCTTCTTCAAGGAAATTTCTGTGGTTTCCCATACTAATTTATGGTCCTGGTTATTTCCTGGTATGGTCTGCTATCCATCCAAGAATTCACTAGGACTAAACCTGCTTAAATGTTTTGACAGCAGTCAAAATCAGTTAGAGGCTGCAACATAATCTCCTAGGCTTCACAAGTAATGTTAAATTTTTGTAGCAAGTGGCCAAAAAAGATAAGGGGGAATGGCCATGAGATTTCATGCCAATTTTTTTGTGTCAAATAACTTTTAATATATATACACCCTCAAACCAGTGGTGGGATTCAAATATTTTTATTACTGGTTCTGTGGGTGTAGCTTGGTGGGCATGGCAGGGGAAGGATACTTTAAAATCTCCAGTCAGAGGTGGTATTTACCGGTTCTCTGAGCTACTCAAAATTTCCGCTTACCAGTTCTCCAGAATTGGTCAGAATCTGCTGAATACCACCTCTGCCTCAAACTATGCTTTGATTTGCAAAAGTGTAACGAGACTCTTGTTTATTCTAAAACAATTGGGCAAAACTATATTGATTTTTTTTGTTATGATAAGGTGGTTAATATTCTTTAAATGGTATCCTTGGTGATTGTTAAATTTATGGACAAAGTTGTATAGTAACACACAGTTATACATTATATTAGACTGTTGTTATATTACATAGTGCATTTCATTCAGCATGTGGGAAAAGATGGCTTTTCATTACAAAATAATTCTTCCTGAAATACAGCACTCCCACATAATGAAACCAAAACAGAACCCCTTTTCAGAATATTTTCTCATCATGATTTATAAACTCAGAGTGTCCTCCCCCAGGGAGCCCTAACTAATAATCTCTGATGCTAGACTTCTTTGTTGAGCAGTGTTGCTTTGGCTTCTTCAGTAAGTCATATAACCCCCACACTGTTCCTTCACCGAGCTTCTTTGTAGGCCTCAACCATTATATGTTAATCCCAATAGGTAGACCAGACCAGAAAAACCAACCCCAGGATTATATTGTAGTGGGATGGGCTTCAGTTCCCTTTACCCAGGCAACAGTTTTTGCATATTTCTCTTAAGGTCCTCTCCATTACTCTCATAGGACAAATCATAATACAACATCCTATAATTAGAAGGAGGAATTTAAAATGGTATTAGATTCAAAAGAAGTTGCTAATATGTTTAGAATCTAATCCCAAATTAGAATTAAGAGAGTCTCAGAGAAGTAATGAAGGAAACCTACTAAGAGAACATGCTGCACAGTTAAAGCAAAAGATGGTCATGAATTATCCTAATTCATAGGAAAAAATAGAGAGGCTGCTGACAGCCGAAGCACAGAAATGGAAGAAAACTGCATTGGAAAAAAATGGAATCTTTGCACAAAAATAGAACATAGATTCTATCAGAAAGCAAGACACCATAAGCAATAAATGAGTTTTCAAAAAATGAACACTGGCAGGGAAAGTGTGCAATGGCACAAAGTGAGTTTAGTAGCAAATGGCTACAGATAAAAATACAGGTTCATGAAAGTTTTTGCACCAGCAAAATATGTATTACAATTCAACTAACCATAGCAGTATTTTAAAAACTGCATGTGGAGAGTTATTTAGAGAGTCTTTTTGCATCATGAGTTGAAAAAGGAGATTTACACATGTCAACCACCAGATTTTTAAGAGCCAATAAAAGAAAAATTAGTATTTAAATTGCAAAAATCCATACATGGGGTAAAGCAAGCAGACAAAGCATGGTCTGATAAATTAAACCAAATGTTGCAATACAGAATCTTTGAACGGAGAAATCCTGATCCATGTTTATATATAAGACTTAAAAATAGAAGGCATGTGTACATTCACTGTTATGCTGCGGGTTCAACTGTATATGCAGAGGACGAGAGAGGAAGCTGGAAATAGCAAATGCTTTAAATTAAGAAGTGGAAGTAAACATTTTGAAAAAAAAAAAGGACAACAATCCACAGTATGTGTTTAATCAAAAACCAAAGGTAATAGATCTAGTATTAAGCAACAATTAACTTTAAGTTTATCAAATTCACTTTAATCTCAAAGAGTTGAAAATAGTATTTAATAAAATGTTAAAATGTGAGAAAGGGATACTGACAATAGTCCAGAGGTGTCAAACTTGCAGCCCATGGGCTGGATGCGTCACGTGCTGGCCATGCCCATACCCGGTTTAGTAGAGGGGAGAAAAGTCGTGATACATCACGAGATGATGATATGACAACGCAAACTTGATACACCTGCATTAGTCTATAGATTAATGGACTCTCATTACATGGTTGATTCTGCCCAGCACTCAGCACCTGGACAATCCAGCCATTTGTCATCTTCCATCTTACTATAAGCCTCTTAGTCTCTGATTCTCCACTCTCACTTGGCAGATCACAGCATTTTTTTTATTAAAAAATAATGGCACTGTGTCGGAGTTCTGTATTTTCAAGTACAGTGTTCATTCCCACACTAGGAAATCTCAGCAATGCAAATGCATACAGTATGTCAATAATCAGAACTCTATTCTCTCATGTGTTGATGATGTTACCTAACCTAGTAATGAAATTATTGCAACAACCAAGCTTAAGGAACACCAGGCCTAACTGTCTCAACCCTAAACAACATCGGGTTTTAGTGTCCTTTCAACATAACCAAAAGCAAGAAAAGGCCAAATAGGTTCCAACCCGTCCCATGCCACTTTCTGGTGTATTTGATTGTACATCTGCTGGAAGTTATTGCCAAGGTGAAAGGAATGGTACAATCCCATCCTTGATCACATGCCTTCCTTCATGTTTCATACTTGTAATTCTAAACATTGATGATTGAGTCATTTTCTCTTTGTTTGCATAATAAATCATGGTCATTTCATATGAATTCTTCTAGTAACAACAGCTAGTAACATAAACACAGAATCAAAAACTTATCTGAAGATAATTTAACTTTTATTGTCCATCATTTTATGCTATGATATGAAGCATATGCCACACAGCTTTTGGAATAATATTTTACCCTCAGAATATGTCAGAATCTAATATTGCCATCAATAAAATAATAATTTAGAAATAAAATTTAAAAGTCCCCCTTCCAAAGTAGCATATAGTAATATTTCAATAAGCTCTTAATAAGATACCTCCTGCCAAAAAATTTTCACCTTTCTTAATATACTTACTTGTTAATATAAGTAATATAATTTATTTCATAATCATTCAATAATACTAATATGGTATAGTATCATTGAATGAAACCACCATTGAACTTGTAGGGGAGAAATACTGCAAAAATCATCTGAGTCACAATTCAATCAAACATCTTTGATCTTATATATGCCCCCAATTCAGTGCTTTGAATTGACAGTAGCCTTCTACAAATTGAAGGACATTTTCAATTTGTAAAAGGATTTGTGATTTATTGAGGAGTCCACTGTTTGTAAGAACCAGGGTAGGAATTCTTCATTTTATGTTATACCATCCCCCAAATTCTTCCTCATAGTTCTTCATGCTTGCAGACATTTTCTTTCTGTCCTTTTTCAAAGCCAAAGATGTTACGGCTTAGCTTGAATCCTGGCATTCCTGATTCGATCCAAATACAGGTAGTCCTTGACTTATGACCACAACTGAACCCAAAATTTATGTTGCTAAGTGAGAAATGTGCTAAATGAATGTTGTCCCATTTTATGACTTTTCTTGCCACATTTATTAAGTGAATTCTGCAGTTATTGTTAGTAACATAGTTGTTAAATGAATCTGGGTTTCCTCTTTGACTTTGTTTGTCAGAATCTTGCAAAAAGGGATTGCATGACCCTGGGACACTGCAACTGTCATAAATCTGAAAAACAGTCATAAGTCACTTTTTTCAGCGCTGTTGTAACTTTGAAGGGTCACTAAATGAACTGTTGTAAGTCAAGGACTACATGTAATGTGAGAATTATTGGGAATTCTGATGCATACACAACTCCCGTCACTGCCTTAACTACCCTGTTCTTTTTAATACTGCCAGCTATTCTAAACTAACATTTTCATGGTGACACAGTGGTTAGAATGCGGTACTGTAGGCTACTTCTGCTGACTGCCGGCTCGCAGCAGTTCGGCAATTCAAGTCCTAAAGGCTCAAAGTTGACTTAGCCTTCCATCTTTGTGAGGTCACAAACTGAGGATCCAGATTGTTGGTGGCAATGTGCTGTAAAAACTGCTTAGAGAGGGCTTAAAGCATTGTGAAGTGGTTTATAAGTCTAAGTACTATTGCTATTTTCAGTTTCCATAGGCAGACTTTCTTTTCGCAGGTAGAGAATGAAGAAAACTATATTGACAGACTACAGCATTCACTACAGATTGAAATAAGCACAATAAATATGAAGCACATTATTTTAGTGTTGCAGACACCACAGTCATGTGATTTAATAGGTCCTGCTATCAATATAGCTTATTCCCAATAAATTATATTCACAGAGGGTCTTTATAAATAAGTGTTTTGTTTCTCCATTAAAACAATGTTTTTAGAATATTTAAGTTGACAGTATGCACTAGTGACAGCCTTTGCAACTCCCAAATGTTTTCAGAGCATGAGCCACAATGAATCAAAAGTAAGCTAAACCAGATGGAGTTGAGTACTATAGTACCTCATTCTTTGCCCATCCATGATATTTCATTTCATTTGACAGAGAAAAGCCAAATTAGAAAGTCTGGAATATTTGTTTTTACATGGTCACCAAGCATCTGGATTGAATTTTTAAAAGAAAAAAAAATTACATTCAATAGAATTTCTCTTCTCCCAAGAGTTTGATTTAGTCCTTTAGATTGCAGGGAAATTAAAGCCATCAACTACTACATTTTCAGTGATTTCAAAAACATAAACCTCTCTCTGATGATTAAAAAAGGTGAAAAATCCAGAAGGAAATCTCAATCTAAGAGACCTTCTCAGTAGGTTTATTTCACAAGAGTATATTTTGATGCATCAATTTACACATCAACATGCACAGACACCACAGAATATTTGCCAACATTAGTCAGTGTCAAATATTACTTTCAAGGACTGTTTAGAAGACAGATCATTTATGAAATCATTCTAATTGTTTTTGATACTCACAGTTTCTGTCATTAGCAGGGCAAACTGACAAATTATCAATGGCATATTTCTGCTACTGTTGGCTTTTGCTGGCAGGCAAAATAAGGGATCAGCATACTTAAATGAAGATATGTATAGAATCTTGTTTTTTGCCATCTGTTTGTTTTTACCAATAGCTGCATAAATTATACCATTTTCTAATGTAGATTATGGCATTGGTTTTTCACAAAAAAAGAGCTGTGCATGTGGAAGATTGTGCTGATTGGTTTTACATGGATTTTTTCATTATGTAAACAATTTTCTTCTGTTAATAGCCTAACAATTGGCTAAGAAAAAGAGTTACTTTTCAGGAGTGCCTTGTTTTGAGTTTGGAATGATTCATTTAAAAAAAGGCAAACTCATTTTAGAATTAAACAAGAGAGAAATGAATTATCTTAGAAAAAAAATCAATCAACTCTAAAATTAGATAATGTTTATATCTGTGGTGTATTGTATTATGGTAAGCAGTAGTATCTCTCTTTGGCTCTTATATTCTTACGTCAGTTCAGATATTGATTCTGAGTCTTTTTTACCATTGTCATAATTAATGACAATTGATTCCTCTTCCTCTGTTAGACAGACCTTTAGGGACCTTAATCAGTGGATTTTATTCAATGTGGCACCAACACATAGCCTCTCCTCTCTCATCCTTCTGTTTTATTTATATATTTAAAATATTTATATGGCCATCCATTTTAAACCAATCAGAAAAACCGGGTGCCACAACCAACTTCCTGATGCAGCGCACAATGTTGTCCTCTGACTTTAACCTCAACCTCAACCTATCCCAACACTTTGGGGGATTAAAAAGCCAATTCTTATGTGCTTTCTCAAAAATTAAAAACATGGGGCTTGCCAGATACCAAGGGGAAGGGTGTTCCATAGGGTAGAAGCTGCAATGGAAAAGGCATGCTTCCTAGATCCTGTAAGATAGCAACATTTAAGAGAAAGGAACAGTTTTGTTATTTTTAAAACAGGCTTTACAAACAGTACTACTTTCTGTAAAGTGGAACATGTTCCCCTGATGTGGTTCCCTGATCAGCCTTTTCCCTTCAGTTTGTTCATTGCAATCTTTTTTAGAGCTTGTGGTGATAGTACTGCTAATTAAAGCATGGCAGAGCCAATGAGAGTTGGGTGACATGATCATTTAAATCACTTGCTATTAATGTCCAAGTTTAGATCCCAGAGGGAAGAAAAAAACTGAGAAACATTCCATTGTTTAAATAAAAGGACAGATAGGACAGTGACTAACCTAGGAAGACTTACATCCATCAGAGACAGAGGAAAAGAGACATATTTGTCCTTAGTGCTATGTATTTAATGGTAGAAAGGCAAATATTAACAGATCATAGATATTGTGTAGCATTTAGTTAACCAGATGATAATTTGTTTTGATTTGTTTATTTAAGTGTTTCATTATTTTTGTATAAAAGTTAATCATTTTCCTCATTTAACTATAACAAAATAAACATGCTCTCTTCTACTTCTCCATATTCCACCATATTGCATTACCTCACAGACATAAATAAATAAAGGAAAGGGACACAATAACAATAATTTCTTAACAAGAATGAGGTTTAATTTTTTAAAGTTCTCCCAGATTAATAGATTTTGTTTTAATCAGTGGTGAATTGCTACCAGTTCGGCTGAACCGGTAGTAAAAAAAAAAAGCTCTGATATCAGCTGAGAAGAGAAAGAAGAGAAAAGTGCAGGATCGCTCTTCCTACCCACCCCTGCACTTTTCTGTTCTTTATCCACGCAGCTGATTGGCACAGCAGAGCCACAGCTGGTGTTTGGAAAGCTGTGTGCAGGCAAAGTGCACGATCACTGAACCAGTAGGGAAACTAGTAGAATCCCACCACTGGCTTTAATGCTGAAGAACAAAGAATATTAAGAAAAGGCCATCTATAACACATAACAATGTAGTAGAGTCCAGTAATCACCCAAAATCAAACAGGGAATCTGCTCACTTTTGTTTCTTTTAATACTTTGCTACTCATTCACAGAAAGAGAAAGTGTTCAGTCAAAGAGCTCCAAGTATAAGCACTGGGCAATGTGCAAAGACAGAGTCCTTGATTAAAAAAACCTTAATAATGTCAAATTCAAGAATCTCCTGTAGATGCTTCACAGAACATTGCTTGTAATTGTACAAAACCACAACAGAGGCTTTCTCCTTTGTAAATGTCCACACTCCAGTTTTTGTCTTTTCTGTGTCACTGCAGTGGTGCAGTAATTAGAATGCAGTCTGCAGCTAATTCTGCTGACAGCGGGCTGCCAGAAGTTTGGCAGTTCGAGTCTCACCAGGCTCAAGGTTGACTCATCCTTCCATCCTTCTGAGGTTGGTAAAATGAGGAGCCAGATTGTTGGGGGAAATATGCTGACTCTGTAAACCACTTAGAGAGGGCTGTAAAGCATTGAGAAACTGTATATAAGCCTAAGTGCTATTGCTATTGCTTTTTCTTTAATAGGATAAAGACTTAGTTTTAAATGGGCTTCTCAATGTCACCTTCAACTCCCTTTTTCATAATCCTGTAGTCCCAAGATAATTCGAACTGTACATTGGTATCCCACTATTTCTGGATCCACCTGGATCCACTGAGTTTTATTCATCTGGATCCACTGAGTTTGGGCTCTGCCTGATTTATATTTTTTAAGAAAGCACAGGATAGCGGGCTACAAATATGACCAAAGGATTCTTCTAAACTTAAAGCCAGTCAATGAACACCCCAATGTGTAAAACCCATACTGTGTAATCTAAACCAGTGTTTCTCAAACTCATCAGCTTTGAAATGTGTGGACTTTTAAGTCCCAGAATTCTCCAGCTAGCTTAAAGCAAGCAGGCCCTATTGGAACAAATAGTTTACCTCTTTTTATTTATGTTTACCCAAACCTGACTTATTAGATTTCTATGGTAACTGGCACCAAAGAAAGGAAGGAAAAGCATTCTTTTCCAGTGGCTATTTTCCTACTCAGATATTTGACTTCATGTTTCTACTCAAAGTTCTTCACTTTTAAACAGCTTTTTTCTCTTCCCTACAGGTATTCACATATTTTTCTCGGGAAGGGAATGGACCATTGGGGATGGGCCAAGCATTTTAATTTTTAAAAATCACTAGAGGTAAAAGATCAAGCAAATGTTTCCTCTCTCCTATCTGTACTAATTCTGTACTTCAGAATGGAATATACCCAAAAGCTACCTTTGATGTTTTAAAATGAGAGGAAAAGGTACAGTTATAAATTTGCCTGGCTTCCCTGGGCTTACATGAGCTTTTCTACGTTCAAACTACTACCCTAAAGACCATACAGAAGCTCCTCTTCTGATATTCAGGTCCATGGGCAAAATCCAAAGCTTTCAAAATATAAACTCTGATATCTATGCTGCAGATCCCACAGAGACATCTGATCTGTCCATATAGTTTCAACCTTGATCCTATGTGTTTTTTGAAGCTTCGAAATCTTTCAGAAATATCTGTTGATTTACAATGTTTAGAATATGGAAATCAAAACCCTATATTAAAATACAAGACTAGAGGACTATTGAACATTGAGATCTTTGCACGTCAGAATGAGTTCATTCAAATAAATATTGCTTCAAGGAGCTGAGTTGAAACCCACCATTTGAGCTGTGTATTACAAAATTCCCAATAGCTGTGATTAGAATTAAAACCATGATTGAATAGGGAACATAAACATAAATATATTGGTAGAATTTGTGTTTCATAACCACTACCAATATATAGCTAAAGGGAATATAAAATTTGTGTTATTCAAGGGGTGGGGGGCAGGTTTCCTCCATAGTTTCATTATGCAATCCCTGCCTAAGAATATGCTTTTTGGATAGCCAAGTATTCATTGCTAGAATTTTAACTACAAGCAAATACATTTGGATGCTAATATTCCTCCTTTCTATTACCATGTGAAATTCTGAATGCCAAGTAGCAACAGACTGGGTTGCCATATGGTAGACATTTCAAAACCAAATGACCTTATATTCTTCTTTCAACATGTATATAGCATGCTTATACACCAGGTTTGCTGTGTTTTCAATGGACTATTTTAACTTAGATTGATATATCTCAATACCTTTAAAAATATTTTTACTGCTTCTATTAAAAGAAATAAAAAGTAAGCATAATCTAAGAGAAGAGAGAAAAGCAAACTGTATATTTGGTTCAGTTTTTAATAGCAGATTGTACTTTGAACACACAGAAAGGTGTCTGTTATACTTTCCTCTATTTTATTGTTTGTAATGTGGTTCCTCATTTATCTACCACAATTCTAAGTATTTAACAGAAACAAACAAGTTCATTTCTTGAGAATGAACATATTTCTTCAATTCAGCATTTAAAATCAGATGTTATAGATTCTTTTTATCAAGTAAAACATTATTTAGCTACAGTCCATAGGCAGCTGAAAGTGTGGAGACAATTCCAAGAATAGCTACATAATCTACACAAAAGCAATTCTACGTCCTTCACCTATATTTTGAATAGTTTCAATAATCTTTAAATGAACCGAGTCAGCTGTGAATCTAATTATACTAATTTTAAAGGGATTAAATTTATTCTAAAGTTAGCTATAATTTTTCATGAGCTATTGGCTAATGGAACAACAGGGTGTCTATGTTCTCTAAAAAATATTTGTATTATTTAATAAATCTACCTGAGATAGTAAATGATCTCTCTAAATTATGTTTTTTAAGATATATATGTTACAGTAAAAGAATTAAAAGGCAAATGTAACACATTTTGAATGTCAGTTGCAATTTTGTGCATGTAAATCCAAGGGTTAGGGCTAGGATTTCTAGCTGTGAATATTGTTGTACATTGATTAAGGTAGCATTTCTCCTTAGCTATGATGCATGCTGGGGAATATCTGCCCAATCACCTCTAATCAGTGTCCTACCAGTCAATGACTATACTGATGTGAGAATTAAAATCATGTGACCCAATGCAGATTGTTAAGTTTGAGCAATGAGAGGCTGAACCAGAGCATGAGTGCAACA
>NW_020769310.1:40321237-40360797 GCF_900518735.1 Pseudonaja textilis
GCTTGCCACGCCTGGAACTGGCTCGCAGCAATCAGCAACTGGTTGGACCCCGCAGCCTGCTTTTATAGCTGGCTGCTGGAGAGAACCAACCAATGGGAATGGGGGAATAACGCCCACACAAAGTGAGTGGACCTGAGTGAGAACTCCTAGAGTTCTCAGGACATAACACAGATTACCTGGATGATGGAGATATAAATGGAATAATATATATGCAGAAGTCATTATAAAAACTTCAGTTTTGCTCCTATTTTTACTGTAGACATAGGTGTACTGTAAATGTTATGATACAATCTATAATACAAGTGTATAAATTACCATCTGCTTACTGTTATATAATTGCTCAGATACCCTGGCACTTTAAACAACTTTGATTGGGATTATTCAGAGGCATTGACTCTACTTTTGCTTGCTTTTTATGCTGTTCAGAGGCAGCTCAAGCAGAAAGAGCTGGAAGAAAGTACACTGTGATTGCTTTTCTCTGTATAACTGAATTAAGCACAAGGATTTCTGCTGTATACCTCCATTGATTAGATTCAGTGGTACTAAACAAAATTTAACCTTTGGACCAGCCAGTTTAGAAAAACCAATTCAGCCACTCCTTTTGGACCTGCAAAACAATGCCTTGAGTCTCCAGAGTAGTCATAATGAGCCTCTTTTACTTCTATTCTTTATCCTTTTTAGGCAGATCTGCAAGCAATCAAGTTCTTAATTAAGATATTGTTTTCTTTGCTATGGACCGTACTGTTCCTAGCACAATAGTAAGCCTTGCCAGTCTTTTTCTGGTAACATCAAGCTATTCTTCATTTCAGGTAGTAATTGTTGTTTTCTTTGCTCATAACTCATTTCAGTTGTTTCGTTTCTACTTGCCAAAACTCATGGCACATTGATATGACCCATAGCTCATTTTGTTGCTCTCCAAAATTACTGGCACTATTTATTCTGTGAACTGACATTTAACCCCTCTTTCTTAGTTTGTTTACTATCCATAGCATTTGCTTTTAGAAACACCATCCAATGAGTTGGAAGGTGGGTGTTTTGCTGACTTTTTTAAAAAAAAATCACTGATGGGTAAGAAACGTATTCATGTGATTTTTCTGGCCTAGTTCAATAGTTCTATGGAGCAAGTAAGGAATCTATTATTTGGGTGATACTAGTTCTAAAGTTCAAAGGTGCATATAGTCTCTAAATAAAGTAAGAAGCAATTGCAATTAAGTGGAAAATATATAAAATTTATGGCATGCATGCATCTGCAAGATGTCTTACCAGGATCTACTACACTCAAGAAATTAGAATGTACAGCGAAGCCTCATTTTAATTGACTAAGTGGGGGAAAGGCTTTTGGTTATTCACATGTGACTATTAAATCAGAAAGTATGTCACTCATAATAATTTGTGTCATTTGCACACTTATGCTGCTACATTGATGCAAGCCAATACCATTTATGCAATTTGCATAATGACATCATTTTGCAAATGACATTGTGTAAAAGAGTTACCTATTCCATGCAAAGACCATTGCTTCAAGGTAAATTGACACAATGGCCCTCCCATAGGATGAGCTACTCTGAAAGGATACATCCACCAACTATTTTTATGTATATCTATTTCCTAATACCTAATAAGTCAGAATTTTTCTTAATAATATATCTCAGGGGTCTCCAAACTTGACAACTGGCTGGCTGGGGAATTCTGGGAATTGAAGTCCACAAGTCTTAAAGTTGCCAAGTTCGGAGTCCCCTGATATTGCTAATAAACTGCATAAATGTTTTGGAATAATTCTACTAAGAAAATACACCTAGAATTTTTGTTTTAATTATAGGAATTTCCAGCTTTTTATTTTAAAAAAGAGAATGCTGGATGACCTAAAGTGTTTGTTACTTCAGAAGCTTCACCCGTCCCCCGAAAAACAATTTTAATACTTTCTTATTTATATTTTTTTCTGTAGGTAAGATGATCACTGCATTTTCAAACATACTATGAGAACTTGAAAAATCCTCTACTGCATTACAAATTATGCATACTGGCTGCTTATTGTTACCTGGTGTAGGTAATTTTTTTTTAAAAAATGCTGCTATTCCTGCAGAATGGAAAGTAAGATCTGCTTTATTAAATAACATTATGAGATTACTAGGACAATGTAGTGTTCCTAGATATTTTTGGAAAAATCAAAAGCAGAGAGATTTAATACCAAAAAAAGTCAGTGTCCCCTTATGTGATACATGTCATATATCACTGGGTATCTAGATTCCAGATCTGAGATTTCATTTACTAATGCTTTATTTCTACAGATATTTCTCATTGTTGTTATTTCTGCACCTGAGCCCGAGATACAGTCAGCCACCTGCTGAGCTGAAACATGGCTGCCTAAGGAAGTCTGTCTCTTGGTCTTGCTATACTTCTCCAGTTCAGAAGTAATAAGAACAGACAAAATGATCAAAGGGTAAAGATTTCTTCATTTCAGAACAGATGGTCTATTGCAAAAAGGCCACAAGACAGATGGTTGATAGGACCAGAGGGATAATATGAGGAAAATATGGAAGGATGGTTTTTTAACATGACACAATCCTGCTATCTTAACATATGTGCATAGTGTCTTTACTTTATTCTGTAAACATACATGCTAAACACTAGATAACAGTAAGGCCTGATTTTTAGAATTGCATCCTTACTAAGACATGGAATGTTATTTAATGCATTAGAAGCAAGATAGTTAGCTACAAGATGAATTTGTTATTGAAAGAATATATGGAAATGTTATGGAGAAAACAATTCTGTCACTTACTTAATCTATAAATTATTGTAAATTAATGGTCTGAATCAGATTTCATTCTAGTAGCTGAATGGAACTGTCAAATTGATTCAGTTCATATCATTGATTCAGTTGTCCAAAATAATTTAAATATCCAAATGTATCATGAAATTGAATTTATTTTATATTTGGCATATCTTCAAAATCCTTCATATTATTGGATCATCTTAAAAGCACCTATTCAAACTGAACACTTAATATTAATTAATCACTTAATTCAGCAAATAGAACTGAATCAAAATTAGATGCAATTGAAATACCTTCTTATTCCACATCTTTCTGGAGTCCTATTACATTTCACAAGAGATATGATTAAGATTGACATGTATATTTCCACCGACTTATAGATTTTCTTTTCCTCTAGCTTTCATTCTCCTAATATTTGCATTGATATTCAAAGATTGTTTTTAAAATATTACTCACTTCTTCCATTACAGCAACACCTGGCATAATATTTGATATAAATCTAGTTAATAATGTGTTCTTTGGTAGAATTTTTAAAAATGCAAAATTAATTATAAAGCCTTCTTTTCATTTACCACTAATCTTTGACATATGTTCTCATCAATATTGTGTTTTGTTTGCTAGCTATAATGGTGATAGGAGTTGAAGAAGAATGAAACTTACATGAAATAAATATGCATGGAAAAGCCAGCCATTTTCTTTGATAAAAATAGCTCTCCGTGTTATTTTTATGCCAACAAATCAAACATTCTCTTTTAATTTAAAAATTATATAAAAATAATACACTCTTGGGATATTTTATTTAATGTTTTATTATAAAAATAATACAAAATTATTACAAAAATATAGTACCATGTTAAAAAAATAGAGATTCTCTAGCAAAGGAGAAAAAATCATTTGTGATCTCCTGCTAACTTCCTCAGTGACTTTGCTTATTGGAAATCAGCAATGAAGATCACAAATGGTGACCATGTGCTCTTGACCATGTGCACATACTATGATGTCATAACTGCAAGCCAGGCATCAAGTGTCTTGATCATAATCATGGAGACACTGCAATATCCAGAATCTGGAGGACCAGTTTTAAGTACCATTTGTTCATGACTCTTGCAAGTTTTAATGGTGTCTGCAGTGCTCATTGAGTGAAGATTACTGTTTTCCCATTTACTGGAAATGGAATAGGTTAAAAGTGCTCTATGTTCCTCAGTGTATCAAGGAATCAGTGCCTCTTTCTAACATTTTTCTTTAACCTTTCTAAAACTCCAAGCTTCCTCTTCTTAATGTTCCTCCTGCATCTTATGACTGTGCATGTTATGTACTCCATTACTGTGCTTTGACCGTTTAGGAGAAGAAATGGGTCAGTTTCTAAATCATGCTGGGGAATTCTGGGAATTAAATTCCACATATCATAAAATTGGTAAGACAGAAAAATGTTGCTTTAAATCTTGCTGAAAGAGAGAGAGATGATAGATAATGTTGAAAAGTATATCTAAAGTGTATCTCTAATGTAAATTATGTGAACTATTCTTCCAAACAATCCATAATTCAGTTTTAACATTTGTATCGCAGCCTTAAAAATGTAGGATTTGCTTTATTTACTACAGAAACGCAAACTCCAATTTGAGGATTTAGATAGATTTTTCTCTGATGCTTCAATTTTTGAATAAAATTATTAGCTATACTATTAGTGTGTATTCAGTGCATTCTCTTATGTCCTATTGAAATGAGATTGTAATGGAAGGTAGATTAATTTCTTTTGTTACTTACTTTTTTTAAAAAAACTGTACACTTATTATAGTTCATTTTGAGACTTTAACATACAGCCACCAAGTGGTTTTTATAATAGTTAATGAGGTGACAATAAAATCTTGTAGGGTTAATGGGGTAGGGGTACAAATTGGTATAAAAAATCTTATACATTAGAAATACTGCTTTTGAACCACTCAGGAATAAATACTGATAAAAATAAGCTTTGAACCTTAAAATATCCTTTTCATATTCATTAAGTAGCAATTGTATCAAGATGAAAGTGCCAATCTATTTGCTAAGATAGACTTGTTTTTCCTTATGGAGTAATAGACCAGATCCCAACTCTCTTAATAAGAAAAAGATATGTAATCGTGCTTCACTTTGAATAATCCATTTGTCATTCTAATAAATTTCATAGCATGAAGTTATTTTATACTTGTCAAGTGGTATTTCAAATCAGTTACTACTTTTAGTTTTTCTTTTTCATCTTGAACTTAATTTTTTTTCAATGCAAAACAAAAATGCTATTTTCAAAAAGCTATTACTTTGAATTAAATGCTACTCTAGGGATGCTGGTATGACTTATGCTAAAGGAATAAACTGATTCAATTCCAAAATAGTTGACCAAGAACTTAATAAACAAAACCAACTAGAAGCAAATTTGGCCTCATCTGGAAGGGTGACTCTCACAACAACAAACACAAACTTTTAGCAAATTATTACAATGGTTGCTTAATCTCAGTTTATTGTAAAAATATAATTTTGTCTGTTATTTGTTTTTCACCAGGATGACTAATCTCTCAAAATGTATTCTTCTTTCAGAAGTGAGAATGCACTCCACAAAGAGAGTTTATTCTATTTTACTATGGACACAAACTGATATGATGAAAGCAGTATAGAAATTCAAGAATATTCATATATTGGATCAGGTATATAGTAACTTTATGCATGGATACAGGACTATGCCTTTACCTCATCTGGGACAGTCAGGTCATATATCTCTATTCTTGATTCCATCATACAGACCTCTTGTCAACATAATCAGACCATCAATTAGAGAAATACAGGTATGGCCAGTGGGTGCATCTGAGCAACTTGAAGATTGCTTTAGGAGCACTGAATGGGCACTGTTTGAGGAGGACAAAATTGATACTTACACCTCAACAGTACTGTTTTATATCAAAAGCTGCATTGATGTTGTCATTACCACCAGACAAGTACAGGTGTTTTCTAACAACAAGCCCTAGATAAATAGAGGAGTGTGTCTTTTATTAAGAGCTAAAAATGCTGCTTTCCATTCTGGTGATGCACTACAGTACAGTGAGGCAAGAGCTAAATTTAAAAAGGGCATCAGGGACGCTAAAGCTATGTACAGATGGAGGATTGAACATTTTGAGAGCCCAGACTCTCGTCAGGTATGGCAAGGTCTGCAACAAATTATGGGGCAGAGCAACAAAAATAGTTTGTCTAGCAGTAGTGATTCTTTGGCTGAGCAGCTAAATCAATTCTTCAGCCATTTTGAGGTGGAATCAGGAACAACCATCATTCCAGCATCTATCACTGATAGTATACCACTAACATTTATCATAGATAGACAACCACTTCTACTGCAGATTTCTGATGTGAGATGTGCTTTCCAGAATATTAACACTTGGAAGGAGCTGGGCCAGATGGAATCATGGGACGAGTTGTTAGACACTGCACTGCAGAGTTAGCTGGAGTGTTCACAGATATTTTCAATTTATCCCTGTCACAGTCTCTATCCTTACCTGCCTAAGATATCCATTATAGTGCCAGTCCCTAAGCAGACAGTAGTGGTATCTCAATTATTATGGGCCAGTAGCTTTAACACCTGTTGTCATGAAATGTTTTGAGAGACTGGTGTTGATCTACATTAAGGCTAGTCTTCTATGTACTTCCATCTACCAATTTGCATATAAGAGTAACAGATCAACTGATGATACTATGTCTATTGTTGTCCATACTATATTGAATCATTTGGAACAACAGGGAACTTATGCAAGGCTGTTATTTGTGGATTATAATTCTACCTTTAACACCATTCCACCCAGCAGGTTGTTTCTTAAAATGTCCAATTTGGGTATAAATCAGAAGATTTGTTTGTAGATAAAGGATTTTCTGACAGATAGGCCACAGTCAGTAAGGACAGGATCTCAGCATTCTTCTACTCTGATACTAAGCACAGGAGCCCCCCAGGATTGTATGATAAGCCCCTTCCTTTATTCTTTGTACACACATGACTGCACCCCATTGTATAACACCCAAACAATCAATCGGGAGACTTTCAGTTTGAGCTTCTTTGGTGACAGACTGAAACCTCATCTTTGCGAGGCTGCAATCTGTGCTCACCGCTGGAGCACCCCAAGCCAGCTGGTTTCAGGCTAAGCCACCCTCTAGAGGTGCTGAAGAAGGAGGAGACTGCCGCAGGGTTGAGGAGAGCTGCATCTCTCCTCCCCAGCTGGCCATTACTCCCTTTCATGAAGGCGTTTGTAGCGGTGGTCAGAAATGGCCACCACAAAGAAGAACTTGACCAGAAAAGAATGTGTGGGAGGAAGATAAGAGAAGGTTCTGGTTGACCGGGTCAAACAGCAAAAGCAACAAATAAGGTATCCTGGAATTGAAACTATTAAAAAAAAACAATAACATTGTTCCCTAAGGAGATTTTTAAGCTGCAAAGGAGAGAGAAAAGGGAAAAGATTTGTGTTTTTTTTTTTTCCTTTTGCTATACTGACAGCTAAGAGACTTAAGCAAGCAATTGGAAAAAAATCCACTTTGACATTAATAGGGATTTAATGCTGAAAATAAAAAGTTAAAGGGATAATAAAGATTTCTGGATAATCAAAAGCTCTTGAAAACAGGAAAGGAGAGAAAAAGAATAAAAGGGCAGGATCTGGAAGGGAGGAGACTGCCTGGAATTAAAAAGAACTTACAGCAAAATCTTGACAAGACTTCCAAAAGATACATTTTAACTGAAATATCGCAACAAAAACCCCAGGAAGAGAAAGTGGAAAAAGAAATAAGAAGAAATAACTTGGGACTATTTGGATTACATGATGATTTCTGGATTTTTGGTTATTGTATTTGAATGACTAAAATCAATCGGGTGGTTGTTTAAAACTGTTTAAAATGGCTCCACTTTTAGAAGAACTGAAAGTGGAACTTAAAAAGTACAAAGAAGATGCAAAAGAAGGGAGAGGTTCTTTTGGCTTTGTATTTCAGTTTTTAGAAATGGAGATTTGGAATTATGAGAAACAACAAGAAATGCCTGCAGAACAAGAAGATTGCGACAAAGAAGAAGCCATCTTTAATGAACAAGTAATCTTAGGTGGGGAAAAAAAGGAAAGGGGGGAAAGAGAATGGAAAGTTTAAGACTGGGAAAAACACCACCCCCCAAAAAAAGAAATAGAGTGAAAAATAAGTATAAAATCAGAAAGCAACAGAAGAGGGAAGTGCAGAAGAGAGAATTAGAAGTAGAGAGACAAGGGGGTAAAAAGGGGAGGGAGAAGATGAGAGGGAAGAAAGAAAGGACACTATAAAGGACAGAAACAAAATATAGAGAAACAGGGCCTATTTAGAGATAATGGGTGAAAATTTAATGGAAAAAGGGATTCTGCAAAGATACATAAGATAGTATGGTTATATTAGAAGCAGAAACAATTTTAGAAAATATGAAACAATGTATGATTAAAATGTTTGATAAAATAGCTATTGTAATTCAGTGGAATGCTTGTCAATAAACAAATGTAACAAAATGAATATTTAATGATTTACAAAACATATGTGAAGAGAAATAAGGGAAAAATTAATTA
Organism: Pseudonaja textilis; assembly: GCF_900518735.1. The sequence goes on from NW_020769310.1 coordinate 40,329,590, forward strand.
TGGAGATTATATGTGTCTTTAAATAAGTATGATATTTAATTGAAAAGAAGAGTTAAAGATGTTAAGATTTTAATGATTATTAAAGATAGAACTGAATTGGAATGGAATGAGGGTTTATAATTACATATATTTATAATCTTTTTTAAAAAATAATATAGTGTGTATTATAAGAATGTACCAAGCAGAATTCGATTGGAAGTTATGTATTATGTATTATACTGAAGGTCATAACCTTAAGGTATATACTGAAGTTTAAATAAGAGTTGAATGGATGTAATTAAAAGATATAAAGGTGTCACACTCCAATTAGTAACTACAGGAGAAAACTTGTTTTATGAGAAAAGATAATATGAAATTGAAACAGAACAGACAAAAGTATAAATATAATGATTTGAATTGAGATGAGATAATCAAAATAAAATTGAAAAAATTAAAAGAGGGGAAAAACTATATAGGAAACGTAGAATAGTATAAGATATGGAATAGAACACAAAAAGGAGCAGGAATTGAGTTTTGTGTCTGTATAAAGAAGTTCAACCCAGGACCATGTTATTTTCAAAAAAAATGTTTTACTTGTATTTTGTATGTGTGGAAACCCAAATAAAACTTTATTATAAAAAAAAACCACCCAAACAATCATTAAATTTGCGAATGACATGACAGTGGTTGGGCTCATTAGTAAGAACAATGAGTCTGCTTATAGAAAGGAAGTACAAGGGCTGACACTGGTTAAGAAAATAATCTTACACTTAACACAAAAAGAACCTAAAGAACTTATAATTGACTTCAGGAGGAATAGAGATGTGCATTTATCATTGTACATAAATGGTAAGGAGGTGGAGAGGGTTGGTTTTAAATTTCTGGGCACTTATATCTCGGAGGACCTCTCATGGATTATGAATGCTAACATGCTTGTAAAGAAGGCACAGAAGAGCTGTACTTCCTGAGAATGCTCAGGAAGAAAATTTATCTCAGTATCTACTTCTGTCCACAGCACTATTGAGAATGTCCTGACATACCGCATGGCACTGGGCTCCAGCTACCAGCCCTGGATGACATCTTCGCATCTTGCTGTTTGAGGAAATTGCACACCATTCTTAGAGACTCTTCCCATCCTGCTTACAATCTTTATGAACTGTTGCCTTCTGGCAAAAGATATAGAACAGTTAAAACTGGGACCACATGTTTTTTGAATAGTTTTTATCCCAGAGCTAAAATTGCACTTAACAATGAACTCAAGGACCACCATCAGTGAGCTGTTGAACAGTATTACTTGGTCTGTTGTATAGAAGATTGTGTGTTTTTAAGGCAGGGAATTTTGGCAGGTGGGGAGGTGTTTGGGGATTGTTCATGTGTGTGCGAATGTTGAGTCTGGTCTCTGGGTGTTTTATGAATTTTGTTGTATGTATATTATGTATATACATACAATGACAATGTCATTATATACGTACAATGACAATTGTATTAATAAAAGAGACAACGGCAAACCTTTGTTCTTTGTGCTTTTAATTCTCTATAAGGAAGTTTCTGACCTGAACTCCACTGCAAAACAGAAGCAAAGACCAAGCAGTTTTGGAGAACAGTGAACAGAATTCAATTCAATATTTTCCAACAAACTCCTACAAATTTTATTGCTAGAAATATCTTCTCTTCTTCCTGTTATTTTTAGTTTGGTACTATTATTGTATTTGTTTCTTTAATAATAAAAGTAAAGTCTATTTAAAAGGAATAACAGACTATTTATTTTGGTCATAGAAAATAAAAATATGTGTCTTGAGAATGTGATCTTTGGGAAAAGATATTTAAAATCTACCAGAATTATTAAATGCATTCCACCTCTTTCTTCCAACAGAAAGAGAACTACAGTTTCCTGCAACAATATTTAACATTTCTGTATTGAACTACCAAATTGGTTCAATTAATTTTATTGTGTGAGATTTTCAGCTTAGCCCAGAAACCCATTAGGCTGAAATAAATGTAATTTATTATCCTGAGAAATTTACAGCAAATGAGGGCTATAAGGATAGTTTTCACTGTTCTCCAAAACTGCTTGGTTTTTGCTTCTGTTAGCCAGTTTGGTCTAGTGGTTAAAGCACTAGGCTAGAAAGCAGGAGACCATGAGTTCAAGTCCTGCCATAGCTGTGATAGTCAGTGGTGATCTTGGGCTGGTCTCTTCCCCCCCCCCTCTCTTAGAGTTCCTATTGTTGGGAAAATAAGAGGGAGGTCTGTTAGATATCTTCAGTGCCTTGAGTTATTTGTAAAAACAATAAAGGCAGGATATAAATTAAAAATAATGTCTCCTATAGTCCCAATAGGGATGTATCAAAAATCAACTAATGTCACAATTTCCTAGATATTTTGATACTTTTCTAATATGGAGTAGCCAAGGGAAATGTGTGTGTTTTCTTTAACACCTAATTTTTCTAGTACCTTGTAGTTACTTAAAAACTCTTCAATTAAAATTCAAGGGAGAGAGCTTTTAAATCATCAACTGCAAAGTGATGGGAAAACATTGGACTGAGACATCCATAGTATGTTGGGGAACAATAGATTTGAAACAAAGATATACATGAGAAGAAAAGTCCCTTTGCAAAAGTTTCTCTTGAATCCTCATCTGTAAATATACCAAACAAAAAACCTAATTTTGAATGTTTGATCACAAGATATGCAACTCTATTAAAAGTCAAACCAACTGATATAAAGTTGAATGAGATGAGATGTGAACATCAATTAATTCATTGATTTGCTATCATCTGCATACTGTTCAAAATCCATTGCCCTACCCAAAATGTTTAATAGATAATGCTGTCTTTTGTAAACATCAACAGGTGTTTAAGAAAAATGGGATCCAGGTAAGTATCAATAATTAGAAAACAACTCTGTGTGTTTTCCAGTGGAAAGGTGTTCATGATAACCACATGTATGGCCTTATTTAAATATGAAGGGATATGCATTCATCCAATTATGTTAGCCAAATATCTAAAAGATGGACAGAGTCTCTTCTCAGTGTTTATTCCCTCATGTATTGCTTTTATCTCTGAACTTGAAAATAATCCATTAATGTATTGGTCTCAGACAACAAGAAGTTCATCATTCAGCTTCAATATTCTGCCTAGAATAGTCTTAAAGACAGAATGATTTCTATGTAGCAACAGTTATTCCCATTTCTTTATCTGGCCTTCTAGGATTGATCCTCTTGAGACAGACCTTTAAAAAAAAACCCAATTAACCCTCATCTTTTTATTGATATATTTATTGTAGGTTTTATGCAGGTTAAGAGCTGCTGACCTTTAATCACTTCTCTTTAACAGATGCCAATTATTTCTCAATAGCTACAGTTCTAGCAATGATTTTTCCCATCAGCAAGGGATAAGCAACAGAAAATTAGAAAGAAAAGACTTGAATCTAACCACATTGTTACATTTACATCTCCTTCCTACTTTTATAATCATTGTAGATAAAATCCCTGGATCAGAAGTATTTAAAGTTTTTTTAATTATGAGTTCTTGCTTAGAAAGAAAGGTATTATATAAATGCATGTCTTTAATTCATTTTTTTTCAAGAACAGAGCCATAAATACATACCAGTTGCCAAGTGTTTGAATTTTGATCACCTGACCATTGGAATGCTGCAATGATTGTAAGCAGAGGTAGTATTCAGCCAGTTCTGACAGGTTCTGCTGTTGAAGTGTTCGGTTTTGGATAGCCGCACTGCAGCTGCATCACCACCCACTTCAAACCCCTCCGAGCCATACATGAAGCAAACTGACACCCACCATGAAGATGCAGCATGACCACGAACTCGAAGCCAAACAGCAGGATCAAAAAACAGCAGGATATTCTTCTTCAATAGCAGAATAATCAGAGAAGCCATAGAGATAGAAAAACACCCACACAGCATGAATAAATGAGATGACACCTCCTGCCTACCAGCCATTTGGAAACCCGCCCTCATGAACAGACAAGTATCTAACATGAAGAATGACACCAGACCCACACCCATGAGGGCCACACAAGATGCCACCACCACACTTCCATGTAGAAAGCAGACTCACACCCACACAGAAGATGAGACACGACCACGGACCAGAAGCCGCACTGCAGCTGCATCACTACCCACTTCAAACCCCTCCGAGCCATACATGAAGCAAACTGACACTCACCATGAAGATGCAGCATGACCACGAACTCGAAGCCAAACAGCAGGATCACAGCTCACCAGCACAAAGCCCCCAGTAACTAAGACTAACCTGAGCACAATCAAGCCCCCACCTGAACAGACCACGCCTCCAGCCAATCAGAACACGGCCAACCCCCCAACCAATCAGAACACAGCCAAAACCCCTACCAATGAGAACACCCCCCCACCCAATCAGAACACAGCCAAGCCCCCACCCAATCAAGTCACACCCCCACTAGCAGTTAAAAGGAAGAAGCAGCTGCAAGCTCACATCACTCTGAGAAGCACAGAGCCGAAGACACAAGCCTGAAGATGATGAATGAGACTTCATTGAAATGTTGCCTAGATACTTCCAATCTTACGCGGGAGAAACCCTGAATAACCAAAGATCCACATACAAATACCCACAAGAACCTCAGAAAATATATATATATATATATATATATACACATACATATACATACATACATACATACATACATACATACATACATACATTCATAGATTTTAATGGGTACAGATATGTAGGTCTAAGTATGTTCGGGTCTTTTCCTATGTAAGATTAAGAGTATCTTGGTGATGTTTCGGCGATGTCCCACTCGCCATCCTGGTGCTTTCGGCTTCGTGCCAGTGCAAGCAGTGTGTGATCGGAGCTGCTGTCTCTATAAATACTGTTGTGGGGGGAGGGCTGATATGCTGGGCTGGTTGGCTGCGCTGCTGCCTCTTGATTGGTTGATGGAGTTGATGTTGGTATAATGGGCTGTGTGATGGCCTTGTGAGTTTTGTTGTGGAGATATCCTGGAAAAAAGATCACTACAAAACAAACAACCCAGGAGATTACAGCACAAGATCCAGGATATCTCCACAACAAAACTCACAAGGCCATCACACAGCCCATTATACCAACATCAACGCCATCAACCAATCAAGAGGCAGCAGCGCAGCCAACCAGCCCAGCACACCAGCCCCCCGCACCCGTATTTATAGAGAGACGGCAGCTCCGATCACACACTGTTTGCACTGGCACAAAGCCAAAAGCACCAACCTGAGGATGGCAAGTGGGACCTTGCCAAAATGTTGCCAAGATACTCTTAATCTTAGACGAGAAAAGACCCGAACACACCTAGACCTACATACATACATACATACATATATTCATAATGACAATGACGATGATGATGTTTGTATGTTAACACCTTGAACACCTAGAGAGCGCACTGCTCAACATAGAAAGGAAATGTATGATATAAAACAATAAAAAAAATTAAAAAAATACATCAGAATCCCTCGCCATTAAAAAAAGAATCACAGAAGATAATGAGGTCAATTATTAATATTTCACTGTTTTCAAATTATTCTTCCATGGATAATTAGCAAGAAATTGCAGCATTTTCAGTTGTTGTATAATACAGGGTTAGACATATCTAACTTTTACTAAAGATATTTTTATACCAACAAAACATAATCACCCAAGCTGTCACAACCATTTACAGTTTTAAAATGTTGTAATATTCCAGTGTACCATAGTTTATACAGTTGTATAAACTATTTATTTAATATATTTATATATTTAAATTCAGGAACTTATTTTTTTTTAAGTTGGAATATGAAGCTTAAATTGTATGTACTATAATTACTAATAGCAAAACTTGGAATTGTTACTGGAAATAGAAATATGTATCATTTCCACAATAGGAGAAAAATGGATTTGGTTAAGCTGGCAATGTAAACTCTTTTAAATACAGATAATTTCTTTGGTCTTGTTTCTACTGGGATATCACTTCTGGTTTTTAGGCCAGGAACAGAAAAAAATGAAATTTAGAATTTAGGTTTGAACATTTAACATTGGTGTAGTTCTAAAACTGGCTTATAATAATTATTGGTAATGAAAAATGTTGAGGTTGTATTTATATTAGTATTAGTATTTTAGTGTGTTGGAACGAATCAAAAATCAATATCTTTGTTTTCCCTTTTTTAAAATCCTGCAGTATTTCCCTTCTTTTAACCCCTTATCTTCATTATATTATAGGATACTATAATAAACCTTAATAAAGGATTTTAAAGGAAAAAAACTGAAAAAACTTTAAAGGAAAAAAACTAAAAATAATTTTTAATATAACAGTAGGAAATAATTATTTTCACTATTGCAAAGTTCTTGCAGGAAGAAAATTAATATTCAAAGAACAATCAGATAAACTAAGAAAGCAAAAAGAAGTTTATCTGTCTTGCTAACTATTTTCATAGTAGTTTTTAATATATTTTTTTCATTTTTGTGGTAAAAGTGACAACTAAGTACAGCTGTTTCTAGCAGTCTTTGATCAATGTTTAAACTTCATTATTGTTCATTGAATGCAGATGTAATGCCATTCAGTCCATTTCCTGAAACTTACTGAGTGCTGGAAGGACTTACCATTTTCAAACACTATTTATTTATTGTTCTCTGCTGATGGGAGCAGAAATTGTTACAGATGCTGTTGTGAGTTCCTGGAGAAAAGGCTAGTTATAAGGTCAACAAATAAAATAAATAATTCATATTTTTAACAAGTCTGGAATGTATTTATGAGTTCTGAAGATCTGGAAGATTTAGAAAGAGGCATTTGTAATAACTGATGCCAGATTATGTGGAAAATGTGAGCTATTTACGCAGTGTCAGAATTTGAAAATGTCCCTTCTTCCTATAATAAAAGTCCATAGAATGTAGAATATTCTTGCACTATCCACATTTATTTATTGTGAGCTTAAATGAGATTTAGTGTATCTTTTAACCTTTTCACAGTGTATACAATCTCTGGCCAAAATAACTTGTTTATTTTTATATTTGTTAGATACAATTTGCAATATGGACAAAACTCCAACTACTACTCTAGCTATTAGGAAGTTTTACCCAACTTTTACTGACATCACTTGCATCATTCCACAAAGAAGAAGATACTGGTGAGACTCATCTTTTATTATCAGTAAAATCCCTTATCACCTGCATGGTGATCTGTATGGCTGCCATTAAAAGTACTTAAAAGCTGTAATCAGTATAAAATGCAGCAGTCACTAGAATAGCATAACACCAGTGTAGCAGACACTTCATATTTTGCTAGGTTTCAAAATACATTCAAAATGTATTACTTGTACGTTACATGTAAAGTTCTACCTGGCTTAATACTTAGATATCCCCAGGACCATCTGCTTCAAGTAGAATCTTTCAAATGTACAAATCCCAGATGGGGATGATGAGAAGCTTCTTGTGAGAGTTTTTCAAAGGGGAAATAGAAGAGAATAGCTGTGTTGGAAGGGACCTTGGAGGTCTTCTAGTCCAACCCCCTGCTTAGGCAGGGAACCCTATGTAAAACAATGTTCTTCTGTTTGTGTTCCCTCTATTTAAAATATTCTTTCTCTGGAGATTTGGATGGTACTCTTTCAGATAACCTTAAGGAAGTACAATAATGATTATTGCTGCATGTGGGCATTAAGAGGTAGATATTATTGTTTTAGTTACATGGAACATTTATTTTTGTTTGTTTTATGTATACATATAATTTGCCAGAAGGCCAACTGCAATATACAAATATCAGGAGGAATAATTTTTTACATAATCTATAAAGCCACTGCTTATCATTAATTACAATGGATTCTTGTTTAGTAAAACACATTTTAAATAACTGTCTACGGCAACTTATTTTGCAAAGTAAAGTGGTAATGACTTAACTGCAAGGATTTATTTTTGAAGGCAGTTCTAGTCAGCTAGAAATAATTCAGACAATAATAGATCAAATCAAAGCTTTAGTATTTTCATAGTCCAGCTTAAGATATCATTATAATTTTCCAAATCATTGCTGTTGCTCTGAATAGTTTGTTTTAGTGATGTTGCAGTGCTAAGTAAAACTCTGAATAGGCAAATGTATATGTTTTGTAGATCTCTCCCAAACTGTCAAAGGAATGGGGTATTTTGCAAAATTTTAGCAAAATACACCTTTTTCCCTTTATGGTTATTCCTATTGTTTCTATAATGTCACTGTAGCCATCAAATATTTTTACTGCTTTATAAAGTGGTGGGGTATAATTTTTTTAAAAAAAAATCAAGATGGTGGCTTCAGTCAAAGCTCTGCCCACATGATATACATAAAAAACAAGAGGAATTTTAATTACATTGCCATGGCCTCCACTTTGACACTTTTAACCATACCCTGCAGAGATTCCCAGTAAACTTGACTTCACATGCTTTGATTTTAAAATAGTTAAATCAACATTCCATTTGGACTTCTACAGTGACATGTGGGGTTGAAAATGTCAGTTTATACTAAATATAGAAATATAGGTCTGGGTGTGTGAAAATATAGACACGCACAAACACTACAAAACACTGTCTCAGAAATTAGAGTTATTCCATCTGAACTAGCTGGTGGACAGCTGAAGAAACATATCCTAGCCACTGGTGTCCATTCATAAAATAGCACGAAGAACAAGAATCAAATATACAAAGGACAGTCAGCTTTCAGGAGTTACAGTAGAGTCTTTACTGCAATCAAATATATATGTAATGTTTAATATTTAAAGATTATTCATTTACATCTAGGACCAAGATATAAAATATATTCACATTGGGATTTTTTTCTTTTTAATCTTAAAATGATATATGTTCTAAAAGGAGACACTACGATGGCATATAAAGCAACAGAAATCAATCTCTTATCAGTCATCATTCTCAGAGACAAAAAGTTCATTAAACATAACAAACTTTAAAACATTGTATAAAAACTATTTGAGGAGCAACTAAAATCCTATGTTTTTTGTAAAAATATTATATATATCAAGGTTTGGTTGCTTTTATGTTAATTGGAAATAAAAGTTATGTCGAAAAAACCCCCACAACATCTCAGTAGTCATTGTAGCTATGACAACTTTTAGGAGTTTTTTTTAATTACCTATGCGATAGCAAATAAAACAGAATAGTATTCAATCACCTGAATCACTGTTAAGGGTAGATTACACTGAACAAGCCTAAATTTTCACAGACCTGAGCAAATCCCTAAACTGAGGATAATAAAATTGAAAATCTGTCTGGATGAGCACTATGACTTTCTTCATGTTGAGGCCCAATCTGTATTTCCTGAGAAAAATGTGGTCAAAACAAGGAGAAGTGAGCAACAGAATCTCTTTTCTATCATTATATTCACTGTATGGAAAAACCATCAAAGCACTTCACTGGGCTACTTAAACTAGCTCATGTGTGATGATTTGATGTGGGGAGGTTTAATCAGTTTCAGTGGCATTTACTTTCATCTGGAGAAATTAATTTTTCTTAACGATGCAGCTTTTATGCTGCTATTATGGAATTTAATATATGTGTTCCTACCCAAGTTTAAAAAGCTTCTCCGTCATCCTTCAGGAGCTCAAAAGCAGACTAAACATTAAGCTGTTCGTAAATCTGGTGATGACAATAATTTTGGTTTCTGGAAAGTTGGTTTATGGATCTTGCAGAAGAGAGAAGATGAAGAATACAATGTTTGTTGAAATCTAAAATGGACTTACATTTATCGTGCAGATTTAAACTTTGGAATATGATGGTAATCCTTAGTGCAATTTAAATATGTGTTCATGTCCTTCTTTATGCATAATATTTATGTCTCCTTTTTCTATGCTTACAACAGTTAGACATTAGTCAATCTTTACTACCTGCTTCTCAGATGAAGCACCTAGAATCATTATATATATATGTTTTCATTGCTACAACTTTAAAAGCACAACTATAATGACGTGGGAAAATACCTGAACAAAGCTGAATACTATCTGTCTGTCTGTCTGTCTGTCTGTCTGTCTGTCTATCTATCTATCTTTCTATCTATCTATCTATCTATCTATCTATCTATCTGGTATTCAGCTTTCTTCGGGTATTTTCCCACATCATTATAGTTGTACTTTTAAAGTTGTAGCAACGTTTCAGCAGAATTTAATCTGTCATCATCAGGTTTCTGTATTGTGTTCATCTGTGAGTCAAACTTTCGCAGCCATTACACACACACACACACACATACATATATATATATATATAAAATAAAGGACCCATCATGGAACCTTACAGGGGTGGGATATGATAGGGATAACTACCGGTTCGGAATTTACAAGCTTCCCTGCAGCCTTTGAAACAGCCCTCTTTTCCTGCTTTATTAACTGCAGCTGTGCCTCATTCGGCAGCTGAATTTGAAAAATCAGGAAATAAAGATCAGGTAAGAACCCGGGTAGGCAAAAACATAAGCAGACATAAAACTGGTTCTATGTCTGCTGCTCTTCAGAGCTACCAGTTCTACAGAGGTGGACAGAACCGGTAGAAACTCACCCCTGGAACCTGAGCTGTATCACATGGCAAGGCCACAAAAAATGCATATAAAGTTGCACTCTTTTTTTTTTTGCATCTATTTTTTTTACTTTGATTTTCTTTACAGTTTTTATTATTATACTGCTTCTTTTTTCTTCCAATAGCTCTCTGAAATTCTTTGTTAAGATCTTCTTTGTTTTTGGTTTCTCTTCTTTTCTGTTTCTACATCCACAGGTTCTGACACCTAATTTGCTTTATCTTGGTCTTTTGCACTCTTTATCATCAATCCATGTGGTTTTCTTGGGAAAATACAGGAATGGCTAATCATTGTATTTTCCCCATAGAGTATGAAATGATTATCACTAAGTCCCTAATTGCCTGATGTAGATGACTGTAACCACCTTCTCATCTTGGATAAACCTGCTACGAATAAAGATTCTTAGCATACCCACCCAGTATTCTTCATTCATCATTCTCCCTACCAGGAAGCAATAGAATAGGAGGACTTGAGAGGGCAACAGTGGCATTAACATCTAATATTTATAAACTATGCAAAGTTTAGGGAAGGTGTGGTATTTCCAATATACTTGATGCAAATGAGCAAATCAGGCCTGTTTGTTCATATTACCACATCCTTCTGGCATTTATTAATTAGCATTGCACACATCTCTTTAAAACATGAATCTTTCATTTCTAATTTTCCACCACTTTTTTATGGTATTAACACATTAAAAAGAAACACGGCACATAACCAGGATTAATTTTCTAAATTAGAAATCAAGCAGCATATATAATGGAATGGAAAATATTAATGAGAATCTTGTATCAATTGGAGATATATATGTGGGTATGTGCATAAAATTGAGCATAACTGAAATATTGTTTAATTATTGTGTTTGTCTCTGTTTTATGTTTATAACAATGTGCAAAATGTAACAAGCTTTACTGAGAAGTTATTCAGTATCAAATAATATTTTAACTTTTATTTATTTATCTGCACAGGAACTTAGTATGAAATGAAACAAGATCTTCTACTGGTGGGTTTACTGTAATAACCTTATAAATAAAAACACTATGTTTTGAAGAGAATTTTTTTTAATTGCTCAGAAAACAAGATTGACTTTATCTACATTTGACAAGACTAATAGCAATGTCTGTTAGGAATTCTTTCCAAGACATTTTTGTGAAAATAGTGGAAATCTTACAGTATGATCAGTCCAAAGTAACTTTCTTCTTCTTTAGAAAAACAATCATGTGCTTGTAAGACTAGAAACCTTAGAAGAATCATGTAAATGACTTAAGTCACCATGTCTTAAAGTTCCATTCCTGGTGTCATGTATTTGAATATGCCAAATAAACAATAAACAATGTGCATAGGGCATAGAAGTATTGGAAAATTAATGTGAGTGATTTCCAATTTAGTCTGCACTCAGAACACTCCCAGTCAATTCTTATATTAAAGTTAGAGCAGCACTGATGCCACTCAGTACAACTCGAAAATATATAGCTTGATGTTTATTTATTAAATAGCAGCTAACATCAAAGCATTAATGCATATTTGCAAATATGGGATTAAATGCAGGGGGGAATCAAGACAAGAAAGATATGAGCAATAATAAATTATCTATATATCAACATGTACAGAATGAAAAAACTGGTCCATTATCAATCTCCCCTTGCTTTATCCCTTATCCTTTTCTATGCTCTTAACCTGTAAACTAGGTTGAGTTGTGATTGTTGTTTTTCTTTAAATGTTTCAACATTTGTTCAAAAAAAATACTAGATTCATGTTTAGAAATAAACCTGAGCAACAATTCCCAAACATAGTGGAGGAATTGTAAGAATATCAGAACAGTTCCCTCCCTCAACATCCCATACCTTCAGGTTTTTAATCCTTCGTATTTTTAATCCAAACAAAATTGCTGAATTGCCTTCATTCATCCATGCATATCCCAACTTACAATAAGAATGATTGGGGAATGGGTCCACATTGCAGGTAACACTTGGTCCATTTTCTTAATTTAACCTGCTATAAATAGGACTGAGAGCACTATTCACCACGTTATTATTGTGGTAGCATAGGGATCACCAATGGGGACAGCACAATTTTTACCAAATTCAAGGACAAGTGAATATTGTTGGCCATCTGGAAGGTTGCTAAGGTAGTTGAGCTAAGCAAAGACACAACATGTGAGATAATGCTACAAAGCTCATCTTCCTATTTTTATGAAATTTTCCATTTTTAACCGACACAGAAAGAAAAACTGAAAGACTGAGAATGAGATGAGTGGTGCCTAAATTTGGTAAATAAATATATTTAACAAAATTAAGAATTAAAAATATATTTCTAACAGGAAATGGTTCATTTCTTATTCACCTCCCAGAGAAGAAGGTAAAACACTACCTGATTCCAAGATTAAAAAACTGTTATGGTCCAATTCCAAATCCATAAAACAAAGAAAATGTGGCTCAGGGTTTTTTTCTATTCTATGTCACCTGAACTGATAAATGTTAAGTTTATTTTCCATTTTATTCTTATAGCTGTGCTAATAAAATAATACTGGCACAATCCTTTAAAATGTATTAAAGTTCTTTTGAATTTAATTAGAAAAATATAAGGACATTTAAAAACATTGCTCTTTCAACACTTAACTTCGTGTGCCTATGCTCTTTGAATTTTAATTTTCATGTAACTATCATTAAATCAGATACCAACTTAGAATATAATTCACAATGTTTCTGAAATGCAAAAAAAATCCTTTTTATGTTTGTCAAATAAATATATTGTGTTACTCTACAAGAGATAAATATTTTTCCATCCAAAGGATGAAATTAAATAAACTATTTTGGTTCGATGACACTGAAAAAGACAATCTAATTTTACAGCTGTCCAAAATAGAAAGAATAAAATTGTATTTATGATGAATACAAATCCTGATTTAAAAAACAAGGTTTGCAATATGCTTCTAATGTAGTGTTTAATGATCTAGCAGCTCACATCATGTAGGCACCCTTGGCTGATCTAGAATAAAATTAAGTAGTGTTGAACTTTGTTAGTATTTCAATGGGAATTAACCAAGATTTACTGTCATTGTAAATTAAACTGGAAAACTAAAAGAAGAAAATTGCCACTGGGAGAAGAAGGTGGCATATTTCGATGTATTCAGTAAGAAGCAAAATGGCAGTCACCAAGGTTGGACTCAGCTCTAAAAAGACAGTTTTTTTTTTCTCTACTGTAATTTTCAACTGTCAATTTTACTGACAGTATATTGAAATTGCTGTAGAAATATTTGATTGGGTTTTTTTTTTCATCATACACTCCTTTAGGAATTGTTAATCTTTTCATGTTCACTTATAAAAGATTCAATTGATTAAATCAAGGATGGGTAACATTAAGAGCAAGCCAAGACAGGCAAATCAAAAGAAATCTCCCTCCCACACACACAGACCCTTAAATGAATTTAAAAAGCATATTATTTCAAAAATAGCTTCTCAACAAAATGAATTATTCTCCTAATTTTTCTGTCTGGTAACAAACCTTGTCTTGCAGAGCTGCTCCAGTGCTTCCATCTGCATTCATTTATAGAGACATGTCTTTGTAAGGAAAATATGTGTAATAATTTAAGACAAGAAGCACTTCTTAAACTACAAAATGCCTTCTTTGTTTCCCAGGAGTGCTGCAAATATAGGACATAAAGGGATAAGGTGAACAGAGTTGTGAACTTATTAAACAAGGTAGTTACTTAGTCAATGAACCTTTTAGAGGCTCCTTCTTCCTTCCAAAGGTCTAGTTAAATAAATAGTGTGCTGAGAGCCAAAGCAATTCTTCTAGAAATATTTATTTGAAATAGTTATTTCTCTCTTGAGATTCATAATTCCTTCAGCAAAGTTTCAGCTAACAATCTTCCTTTCATTCTACAAACTTAGCATGTTGTAGCATTTTTCTACAGTGTGCAATGCAAATTTAATTTAAAATTATAAACTATAATATGTGATCAGGAAGTAAACAGAGAATTCATGTTGCAGCTATTATTACAAATAATTTGTGCAAAGAAAAGTAATAGCAAAAAAATCATTTTCTCATTCACCACTGGTTATTCATCTAAAAGACTTATTCAAAAATGATTGCTCTTCTGAATGAACTATTTTAGCAGAAACTACAGGCTATAATATATTAGCAGATTACAGAAATATAAAGCATGGAAAAATATTCTCATTTTTTTTCTTCTTTGACCTTATTATTCACTTTTGAGAAATTGGAGGACAAATGTTTATACAGGGTCTATAGTTTACATTCAAATTAGGACTGATGTTTACTTCTATGCATCAATTTACTTTTACTTTACTTCAATTTAAACCTGGCTGTTCAAATAACTAACAATGTAATTGTTCTTAAGTACTACAAATTTCATTTTTGGTATTTTAAGTAAACCATAGATCAAATAAAATTACATTATCTCCTCATCTATAGAGATTCTCAGTCATCCCGATCGTGGGTGTCCCAAAGGTGCTTTTGTAAAAGGCAACTGGACTTTCTTCGTTTTTCTTTGAAGATGTTTTACTTCTTATCTGAGATTCTGAACTGAAGAAAATTCCTGGATGAGAAGCAAAATGTCTTCAAGGAAAAACAAAGAAACTCCAATTGCCTTTTGAAAAGCACCTTTGGGGTCTTTTCTCCTTGATTTCTTTCAGAACAAAATTTTCCTATATGAAATGATAGATGGGGTCATTAATGCCCTGTACAATGATACAATTCAAATACATTTTAGAACTATATGGGGTTAGAGCTGAAATACCTTATTACAAATACTCATGCTAATTTATGTAAATCCTATAATGGGTAGTGAATGAACAGCAGATTCATATGTGGAATCAGCTATGAATATATGATCTTATTCCCATCCCAAAATGATGGGTGGCTTATAAAATTAATTAATAGAAAATAGCTCTATTTTATGTTACGGTGTTAGGCAGAAAATTATTTTGACTCTCATCTTAATATGAACTCTTGTTCCATTTAATGAGGATAATCATTAAATTAATGTTTAAAACAATTTTGCAGTTTTTGCAGAAGACTTTATTAGGCAGACTAGAATGTAATTAATAAAAAATACCCCTCCACAAAAAAGAGGAATAATTTAGCAGTGATTGTACAGGAAAGCATGCCTTGCCAAACATTTCTTGACATCATTCCTACAACTCACCAGGTTCACCTGTCTTTTCCTGCTATGCGTCAAAATTTATATTTTGATTTGTCCCAGCTAAAGCAGAGCATCTATTTCACCTGCTGTATGTAATTTCATAATATGAATATTTTCCTATTTAGAATGTCTCCTCCTGTCTGATCCAGGATCCTTTGTCTTTTATTTATTTATTATTTTTAAGCAAGTTCATTGACGTAATAGTGAAGGAAGAGCTACTTTGTTTTTCACAATTTTCATGATAAAGTTTCCAAGTGATTGAAAAATATGATAAATTGTATTGTTTTATGTTCTGTTGGGGATTATTTCTCTTTTTTTTTCATTCTTTTAGGTGATCAGAAAGGGTAAAGAAGAATGGTATTGCCCTGGAGGCAGAAAAAATATCACACATTCATCATGCCCATAAGGAAGGAAAGCAGTTAAAATCTATAGATTTCTTGAAGTAACTCCATTTCTAAATGTTTTACTCATGGGAATCAGCAGTTTAAAGCTGCAGCACAGAAAAGCTCTAAATGTTACTAATAGTAGACACTATTAAGATAGATTTTAAAGGGTGAAAGATAGCTGGTTCCCGTGACATTAATGGCTTTGAAATTAAGCCCAGCACACTGAAGCAGGATTAAATATGTGACATATTTTATGCTTAAACATAGCAGTGAAAGAGGAGACTGGAAATTAATCACCAAAATTCAAGTAAATACTTTCATGGTAATATAAACGAACATTTGCAGCCGTGTTGTGTAAATGAACTTTAAAAAATGCTGAATTTAAATTGGGTACTCAGCTTTGATGTGATCTCTGATGTGTGGGAGAAGAAATATCTGATTGTGCTTTTATGTAACAACAATGAAATAATAAGAATGCACTCATTAAATAAGGTGATTACTTGAGATATTTCCTGCAGCACTGAAATTCAAATAATAAAAGAGAAAATAGTTGTAATCAATTACCTTTCAACTGGAAATTTTACTTTTTTATGAGAGTCAAATGACATTTAACTTCAAAAACTTAGCTAACTTTAAAAAGTTCACTAGGAGGACTGTGAGAAGTTTCAAATGGGTAAATGGTCTTAAGGAGATTCAATCTCATCTGCTCTTTTCAAGGCCTCTACTCCAAATGCCTTTGAGTCGCTTTGACAGATTCTAAAGCAATTCAGAGATTCAGTGGATTTTCTGGCTTTTCAGTTTCAAACATTATTGCAGCTTTCCTTCCGTATATAGACCAAACTAAGCCTGGGATGACTATATGAGGGGTTTACTGATATTGAAATGAGTAGCTGACCATTCAGATTTATGATCTTTGTAAATTCCACCTGTTCAACTTAATTTATTGTGAGTATCTCTCACTCTTCTGATGGAATTTCTTTAGGCATGTTCATTGCAGGGGAAATGAGAGAAAAAGAGACATGGGTTTATTAATTTTATATGCTGTATGCTGTATGGCTGCTGCGTGTAATTCATAGATTTTGTTGTAATGACACCATGTATTCATTCCATACTGAATAAGTCACAATTACAACATGTGTGATATCACTTGCCAACTTCCATATTACATTCATAATAGGGAGAACATATTCAACATACTCCTGACATTTTATCTTTTTAAAACAATGTTTCACAAGGAACCACTATTGCATCATTTCCAATAGCGGTAATTTTGGTAATAAGACAAGGCAACAAGTCTGCCAGCTCCCTCCCCGCTCCCCAAATTTAAGTGGTCAGGGCTTTTTAAACATTTTTTGAAAGTTTTTCTTTGTATGTTGGAACTTGACCTTTTCTACAGTTTTCAGTACATCTTCTGTATAAGCAGTCCATGCATTCCTGTGGAAACAAACTTTTAGAAGAAAAACACCTTATCCATTTTTACAGATTTTCACAGTAGCTAACCAAATGTCTTTGAAAAGACCAAAATGAAGCATAATCATAATTGCTTCTTCGGCTTCTATCCGTCTCTCTACCCTGAAGTCTGAAAATGTGCTGGATTAATCCGAATGTAGAGCTTTAATGTCATTTATAATCCTATTAGTGATAAGCAAGTTTCAAATGAGTTCAGCTCAAAAAAGTTTCCCCAACGTTGGAAAATCTGATCTCACTTTTGGGCATGACATCTCAAAAACCAGCCCTGCTGGAGAGTAAATCTCATTCAGAAACATTTGGTTTCTATACTATTAGCAACTACAGTGTAGTGAAACCTTGATTTATCCCACTTCTGTTAATGGACCTCAGGGACAATGGATAAAATTTCTGCCTGGACATCTTCCTGAAACAATAGACATCCATTTCATCCAAGGTAGTCTAAATGAGGCAATTAAATTTACATTAATTTTACATTAATTTTATTGCATTTGTAGCCATTTATTCCATTTGCATAATAGCATCATTACACAAATTACATCATTTGGGGTGATTTGTATCTTACATAACTAATGTAAATGAGCACAAATGATGTAAAAATTTAATTGATATTTGGAAATAACTCTTCTTTCTTCATTTACTCCATTAAATTGAAGTTTGCTTCAATCAAAAGGAATTGTAGAAGCATCCTCCCATACGTTCTCTGGATCTCTGGAATGCTGAATAGGATACTATTAGGAGCAAGATGATATCAACCTGCTAGTAATGTAGCTTTATATCAATAATGAGTGATATTATGGAAGTGCTGGAATATAATATTGAGTTGTTTAAAACTGAGTGCCATCCAAATGAAAGTGTTTACATAACTGATTCCTAATCTAGGAAACAGGCTTCTTTAGATATTCTTGGAGGTAAAAATTCAATAGCACGCTAACTCTTTACAGCTACAAACCATAAATAGAAAATTAGAGGTTTATATTGTATTTCCTCATCCTGTTCTTTTTTGGTGTGGTTGTCCATTTGAATCTCCCTTTTGCCTTTTATTTCCAGACACACAGAGGGAACATATGTCCCTGGACATCCTCCTAGTGGGATGTAGGTGTTAGACATTGCCTATCTCTATCATGTATTTCCTGAAAAATACAAACATAAATATTTATTACAATTACATAAACAGGTACATAAGTACATATAAATACATACATACATATACATACATACACACACACATTATATAAAATGTGTTTCACTAATAATTGCTGACATTAGAATTCCTCCCCACAGAACTGCTTTTGTGTATTTGTGCGTGTATGTGTGTGTGTGCGCGCACACACACACACAAAGAATGATTCAATCTTCAACACTCCACCTAAAAAACAGAATTCTTTAAAAGATGTTGATACTGTTTATCTTTAAAGGAACCTACTTTGAACTTTGAATTTGAAACAAAGTGCTAAATTACTTGTTTAGACAAATAATTGATTCTGATATCCTGCTTGTGATTTGAGATCTTCTGGAGATATTTTTTTGATGATGACATTGATAGATTAAATCCAGCTTCTGGAACTTGTTACAAATTCTTCTCTCTAGAGGCATGTAGGTATTACAAAAATGCATATGTCCCAGTGGGTGGGATTCAATATTTTTTACTACTGGTTCTGTGGGCAGGTTTGGGCGGGGCGGGGGGGGGGGGGGGGGGGGGGGGGGCAGGGGAAGGATACTGTAAAATCTCCAGTCAGAAGTAGTATTTGCCGGTTCTCCGAACTACTCAAAATTTCCACTACCAGTTCTCCAGAACTGGTCAGAACCTGCTGAATACCACCTTTGAGTCTTTAACAAGGTCAAACCAGCTATTAGCAATAGCAGTAACTTAGACTTATAGACCACTTCATAGTGCTTTACAGACCTCTCTAAGCAGTTTACAGAATCAGCATATTGTCCGCAACAATCTGAGTCCTTATTTTACTGACCTCTGTGGATGGAAGGCCGATTCAACCTTGAGCCATTAAGGATCAAACTCCTGGAGTGAGCAGTGAGTTCACCTGCACTACTTAATACTTAGGTATAAAAAGTATTAATACTTAAGTAGTAAGTCTCTTGAGTATCATAATTCCCCCCTTTCCTATTTTTTTCTCTATTTTTTGCCAGAGAAAAACTTTCTGATAAAATTATTTCTGTCTTAGTTCTGGAAAACAAAATAAAACCTCTTAGAAGAAAATGCATATAAACAACACCATTGTTCTTAATCTTTTTTCATAAGATATGTAGTATTGAATGCACATTTAGCTATCAACTGCATTGAAAAATAACTGAGAAAATGCATAATTCAAAATAATTATTCTGGTCTGGTCTGTGAATTAGTTTGGAAAACATGAATTAGGTCAGCCTATTTAAAAATGAGGCTGAACAAAATCCTGAAATATATTTGTTTTCCACGTAGTCAAGTTTTCAAATAAAGAATATAAATATAGAATAAAACTCACTTTTAAATAATGGGAAAAATTTCTTAGAACTCTAAGGTAATTTGCCAGAAAGCTATGTGCATTCCAACACATTTTTTAGCAAATCCTCAGACAACAGCATGATAATCCTTCGAAGTTTCAATTTCCCTACGACAAATTTTACCGCTGATGTATGAACTATTCTGATGTTGCACTAAGATTTACTTCTAAAATACACTGCTAGTTCCCAGGCAATAATATTTTTATAATCCCATACATTTGATTTGGAGATGGCTTTCTTCTCTAAATAAGAATAAAAATATATTGCTAATTAAATGCCATGTAATGCAGTGTAAGAGCACAATAATATTGAAATTGCATTACAATTGTATGATTCTGAAAGTTGTAATATAATATCTGGTAACAAATGATAGCTCCTTCTGCCATGGCATTCCTTTTTATTGAAGAAAAGAACTGAATTGCCAACCATATAACATCATAATTGTCATTTCATCTAGTGTTAGCTAGATTAAATTCTCACATTTAGTTATTTCTCAGAAGATTCTCACAATGTTTCGTTCTTCCATATGTTACCTATTTATGTGTTATTCCAACCTCAATAATTTCTAACAAGGTTGTGGAGAGCCACAGAGATGACCTTGGAAAAAACTATATGGCAACAGTTACAAAAATATATATCTTGAACCCAAGAAAAGAAGAAAAATTAGAAAGAAGCTAAAAATCTTAATTTCCTGAGGTATATTTAAGAACAAAGATGAGAAAACATACACTATTTGGTTATTATTTAACATAGTGGAGATTTTCTTTAGCAGTCTGTTTCTTGGCCTGGTCTACCACAAAAAATAGCCCCAGCCTATCTAGTGTAGACAATCCAACTTAATAACAACTTATGTGCTTTTATACTCTCATAGGTTGAAAAGAATAAAAGGTAGGTTTAAGCATGTAGAGCAGGATTTCCTAAACCTTTTTCCAACAGTCACCATAGAGCAGGAGTGTCAAACTCTATTTCATTGAGGGATGCATCAGGGTGGTATTCAACTTCAGGGGGCTGGGATGGGAGTGGCCAGGGGTCGATATGGCCAGCTCAATGTCACTTGTGTTGGGGGCACCTGTGGTGGCCTGAGTGTTCTGCCAGCAAAAATGGACTCCGGAGCTCCATTTCCAGCTGTGACAGTCTCCTGCAATCTTCTGCCAGAGAAAACAGAGCTCAGGAGGGTCTGAGGCAGAGGTGGTATTCAGCAGGTTCTGGGGCAGTTCTGCAGAACCAGTAGTGGAAATTTTGAATAGTTCAGAGAATCGGCAAATGCCACCTCTGACTGGCTCCACCCCCATCTATTCTCTGCCTTCTGAGTCCCAACTGATTGGCTGGGTCTTCTTTTGTTGCCCTGCAGAGTTGGAAAGCAGGTTAGTGGGGTGGGGAGGGAATGGGATTTTGCAGTATCCTTTCCCTGGAGTGGAGAGGGAATGGAGATTTTACAGTATCCTTCCCCTGCCATGCCCACCAGGCCATGCCCACCAAGCCATACCCACAGAACTAGTAGTAAAAAAATTTGAATCCCATCACTTGTCTGAGATTCATTTTTGCTGGCAAAGGCAATGTGGGCTGATCCTTCACTGTTTCCAGGTCAAACCCATGGGCCAGATCTAAGCACCCCACAGGCCAGATCCCTGCCATGGAGGTATAGCACCCCAGCCATAGAGGTATCAATATTTTCTTCTACATAACAAAATATGCCTCTTTTTATGTACCTGTGATATTTGTGAGTAAGCGAGGGATGGGGGGGAGAAACAGAGAGAAAGACAGAGATGGTTGTGCGTATATGTGGGAGAGAATCTAATCAGGGTAGGTTCAAATGTGTGAATTTTTGCTTTCTTCCCGCAGTTTTGCTCAGTTTTTATAGAATTACCTGCTGACACAGAGATGCATGGGCTGTGTTACATATAACTATTTTTTCCAATATTCTATTGAGCTGGAAGAAATAACAAGAAAAACTAAAAAAAAAAATAACGCAAAGAAAGCAGTATGTCACTGTTGTGAGAACAGAAGCAGACATTGTGGCAATTAAGAGGGACTAGTCAATAAACCATTAATAGGCTATTCATCATTCATCTCCCAACCTCATTTACAGAAAGAAATAAAGCAGCAAGCTGAATTAGCAAGAAGGAAACTTTTAATTAATAGTACTAGAAATCTTAGCTAGATGGATCTAATGTGGTGAGAAAATATTGGATCTCAGCCATGGGGAGAAACATTCCTGGATAATGAAAAGCTGCATTAGCATGCTTGGAATTTTAGTTTTACTTCCAAATTATAATTGACACATAATGCCTGAAGAATATAAAAAGCTTTTAACTAGCAAAGCAAATTCAAGGTTCTTTATTTTGTGCTGTGCCAAGCTTCACTGAGATCATTTGGTTTGAAGGGGCTTTGATCAAATCAGCACATCCAAGGAGATCCATAAAACAAAGCAATGCTTTACTCACTGGGTTGGAACACTGTGCCACTTCACAAAAGTTGCTTGTCTTTCCTGTCAATGATGTTCTACATATATGCAAATGACATTTGCCCTGAGGGAAATGACAGATTGAGGAGAAGATTAGCCATCTTTCAACATTTTACAAGAGAAAGCAACGGCATAAGTTTGGCTGAGCAACTTTTATTCTACCCTGAACTTAAGGTGACAGCAATCAATCTGGCACAAGTGACAGTGCAATGTGAGTGAGGGAATGTGAAAAGAAGACAATTTTATCATTTCCTTGAAATGGAAGAATGGGGCTTCAGCTGGGTCCATGCTGAGGTTGTGCACTAACTCATGAACCAGGAAGCAATTCATTAGGTTCTGATCACACAGATAACAGAGATAGGAACATAGGAACTGTCAAGCAATAAGCCATGTTTGAATTAACAAATCAAGAAAAAGCTGGAGTGTCATATAGAAAGGAATGTGTGATGAACATTCCTGAAAAGAATGAAATCACGAGCTCTGTTGGAAGACTCCATTGTCCAGACTTCCCTACTGTAATATATAGTTATCTTCTCCAACTTACCAGGTTCATACTCAGTCATAATGGGTAGAAGGTATGTAAATTAAAAGAATAAATGCTTGTTTGTATTTTTACAAACTTTGATAAGAAATCTTTATTACTACTGAATAAATCTCATTGTCTTGTGTTACTCACTGCATGTGATTAGGCTATCTGTTTGGAACTAAATTTGTATGAAACTTAATACGCATCTGGTGACAGGTACATATTTATTTAAAACATTCCTTTATTTAAAAATGGGGTTCCTTTTAAAAATAATAAACAGAATTTAGCTGTAATGTTCTTTTACAATGCATCATTTCTATCCCAAAACATTATGAAATTTGAGACAATGTGAACTAATAAAACTTCATACAAACACAAATATATTTAAAGAGGCTACTTTCAATATATGTATGTAGATAATAAGATTAATACAGAAGCACAAAGACAGTAAAGTTGTCAAAATGAGGATCAAAAATAGTTCAGTATGCAAGAAAAGGAGGAATGCCACCTTTGAAATATTGAAGAAATATATGACAGATCTAGAATATAACCCAGGTTTTTTCATTTGTCCCCTTGAGTGAATGGAAAATTCAGCATACTGCTACTAAAATTCTTTGCCCCCAATGTCCTGGTTATCTTCTGGCTGGAGAAAAACTCTCCTAGGAACAGCCTTTGACTGCAGAGAATCAAGTCCAAAACCTGGTAAACAAAAACTGCAACTATAAGTCCAATCAAGGCAAAATGAGGTTATTAGTTGGCAGGGCAGGAGCAAGAATTCCAGACATGAAGGCATAGCAATAATTCAACACAGTTGGGAACACACCAGGAACACAGATAAGCAAATTCAAAACAAGATAAATTCACATTTGTTCCCAGCAGCTGTTGCACGCAGGATTCATTTCTTTTAAAATCTCTTCCCAGTTGTGGCTAATGAAGGAAATCAGGGCCCTTTCCTCACCCACAAGCCACGTAACCCATGTTGCTTTCTTCTCTGTTCCTCCCTTCATACCCTAGGATGAAGATGAGGTGGGCCTGGGTGTTTCTCTGAACTCCCTTATTCTACCTCTTCCCTGATCTGCCCAGCTGGACTTTGTCCTTCTCCAATTTCCTCCACAGCCACAGAGCCATACTCCCACTCCCTGTCAGCTGTTCATCTTCCTCCTCGGATTCAGACTCTGAAAGGGGCATAACTGTGACCTACTATGGTATATATGGGGATAAACTGTTTCACACACACACACACACACACACACACACACACACACACACACACCACTGGGTACATCAATAATTGGGGATAAACTGATCAGATAGATTCTGTCTTTCTGGGGAGGGAAGTACCATAAGAGATTCTCAATGTCAACAGGGCATGATCTGACCATGACACAGGGGACAAGCATAGTTACCTCTCAGCTCACATAGCCATTGCTCTGACAAGGAAACCATATACAATGAGTTACCACTTTTTCATGTTAAACCATAGATGACCATAAACTCCTAAGCAGTTTGTGAGGTAAGTCCAGAGAGAGCAACAGTGGTGGGATTCAAAAAAATTTTTACTACTGGTTCTATGGGCATGGCAGGGGAAGGATACTGTAAAATCTCCAGTCAGAGATGGTATTTGCCAGTTCTCCAAACTACTCAAAATTTCTGCTACCGGTTCTCCAGAACTGGTCATGGATGACCTGCTAAATACTACCTCAGGACAGCAAAATGAAATCCCCAGGTCCATAAATCTGGGGAACTCCACAGCCAGTCCTCCAGCAGTTCAGGCAAGGAATTTTCCATGCAGCTGGGAGTCTGGTACAATAGCAATAGTCCCCAAAGATATTCATAATCACAATCTCATAAATGGCATATTGTGGAGCAGGGTTCTAAAGGCCAACAGAGATTCCCGGATGTCAATTTAACAGAACAACATGAAGAGATCAGTAATAAAATGACTACCTCAGCATAGCATTTTGCTTAATATTTTTCATTGTTAACATAGTTTAGGATAATTTTGGATGCCCTCACTTTTTCTTCAACTCTGAAATATATCCCTTTCTGTCACATAAATTAATCTCCCGATTGCAAAGAATAAAGGATAGATCCTGCTATAACAAGTCACATTCCATCCATTATTCAGCTACATTGTAAAATTCTTTCAAGCATCGCTAATATATCTGCTGCCTATATTTGTCAACTGAAAATATTTTCTAGCACAGCTTCTTTATGATTTCAGTTGACAATAATAATTTCCTAGAGGAAGAACACATAGATTGAATGCTTTCTTGCAAACGTAGATTTAAACGGGTTATAAAAGGATCACAGCAAAGATTTTTTAATGGAATTCATCAAAGATATAAAACCTATAAAATGTTTATATTAAAACCTCAATAATAGATTTTATTACTGTGGGATACTTCAAATGAGGACTTAATTAGAATTTTCAATTAAACCACATCATTTAATTCAGGTCCCCAGAAATATTAATATGGTGTTTACTGATTTGAGATTAAGGCTGATGAATCAAAAAATTGTGTCTGGGGTATTGATATGTTGGACTCCCCAAGGACTGTATTTGGAAGAATGGGCATCAATTTGTTAATGATGGCAGTATAAGAAATATGGGGGTTTACTGAGCCATATGATATGATCATGTGATCATTTAGGGGTCATGTCAGGCTCAACTGCAGTCTGGCCAGCTTACCAACATGGGTCTGGAGCCCGACACATATTTTGACATGTCTCTCTAACTTGGCTGTGCAATGACAATGCGATGCTGGCGTTTCTCCCCAAATCAGCTGTGAAGTGGCAATGCTGATGCCACCCTCACTAGCATTGTATGGGCGGGTGTGATGGAGGTTCTAGTGTCACAGGTGGCTTGCTCAGCTGTTTTGCAGGGCCGC
This sequence comes from Pseudonaja textilis, assembly GCF_900518735.1. The sequence continues at coordinate 40,355,513 of NW_020769310.1, forward strand.
TGTGGCTGAATGAATTGATTGTTGTTGTTGTTTTGATTTCACTCCTGTTCTGGATACCACATTGGAAAAGGGGGGGAATATGATGGGCTGTATCTTGTGGGGAGGGGTTAGGACTGGAATTTAGGAGGCAATAGGTGTAGTTAATTAGGCACAGGGAGGAGGCATGGGGGATTAGTCAATGGGCGGATGTTAGGCTAGTTGGGAGGGGTGAAAAGCAGATATAAACAGCATTGAAAGGCAATTGTTCTCAACGCTGACTTAGCATGGAGTTCCGTTGTTGTTGCTGATCATGACTGGAAGAACTTAAATAAACCTAAAACATCACACAGCTTTGATTGTGAGTAATGTGGTATCATGGCACCATTTCAATTGTATTGAAACGGTGCCATGATGTCAGGCAGGCAGGTCATTATGGATTTCTGAAAAAAATTACATTTAGCCAAAAGGCAGTTTTAGTGGCCATCCATGAGATTTGATATTGAAAAATATGTAAGAGGATATCTGGTTTGTGCAATTACTAAAATCTGAGTTGGAAAACCTTCTGGTTTACTACAAACAGTAAGTAGCAGAGCCCACAAGGCCTTGGCAGAATATTGGAATGGGCTTCATAGTCAATCTGCCAGACAATCATGGATATATGTCATTTGGACAGTAATCAACCTGTTTTCAAAGCAAGCCCATTTTATTCCATGTAAAGGACAACCGTCAGCACGACAGTTGGTTGATTTATTCATAAAACACATATATATGTTGCATGGCATTCCATGGAGAATCACTCAGATAGGGAAGTACAATTCACTGCACGATTTTGGCGAGAGTTAATATAACTGATTGAATTATCACAAGGACTAAGTACAGCCTATCATCCATGTGTTAATGGAGTGTCTGAGAGAACTATAGTATCTAAGATGCTACATAACATATCAGCAAAGCAATTGGGCAGAACTGTTACTATTTGCTGAAGTGGCTTATAATAATATGGTTCACAGCAGTACTGGATATACTCCTTTCCAAATAGTAAATGGGATGGAATCTATCCCCATACCGGAATGGCCACATGTTGAATCAACTACAACCACTGAATGGACTGATAATATAAAGAATTGCTGGAAAGCAGTAAATATAGCACTGACCAAATCAGCCAAGGCATATAAAAAACATGCAGATGTAAAGAGATCTGAAAAACCTCGCTTAGCAGTTGGAAATTGGGTGTATTTGTCAATGAAATATATAAATTTAGGTTTAACAAGCAAAAAGTTAGGCCTGAAATATATTGGACCTTTCCTCGTAGTTCAGGTGCTAAATCCAGTTCAAAAGAATTCATCCCGTGTTCCATAGTAGCCTGCTCAAACCAGCTGACATGACATGACTAGAATCCAGACTAAAATTGCCGGGGCCCCTTAGGGACGACCATTATGAAATGGAAGAAATACTTGATTTCTGTTAGCGACGGGGGGTGTTACAATATCTGCCTACCCCTTCCAATCTCTTCTTGAAAGTCTCAAGTGATGGCGCTCCCACAACTTCCAAAGGCAAGGTGTTCCATTGGTTGATTGTTATCACTGTCAGAAAGTTTCTCCATATTTCCAGGTTAAATCTCTCCTTGGTCAGTTTCCATCCATTATTCCTTGTCTGGCCTACAGGTGCTTTAGAAAATAGCTTGACCCCTTCCTCTCTGTGGCATCCCCTCAAATATTGGAAGACTGTAATCATATCTCCCCTGGTCCTTCTCTTTACTAGACTAGCCAAGCCCAGTTCCTGTAACCGTTCTTCATATGTCTTAGTCTTCAGTCCCCTAATCATCCTGGTTGCTCTTCTTTGCACTTTTTCTAGAGTCTCAACATCTTTTTTTATAATGTGGTGAACAAAACTGGATGCAGTACTCTAGATGTGATCTTACTAAGGCTTTATAGAGTGGTATTAGTACCTCCCTTGATCTTGATTGTATCCCTATGTTAATGCAATTTAAGTAGATTTCAGTAGATTTAAAGCAAAAAAATTAATTGATAAAGATTTAAATGTAATGTTGAATTGTATATAATATATATAAAGCTTTGAAATCTGATTATTTATCAGAAACCCAAGTGTCCAAAATCAGATGCCGAGGGGGCCCAGAGTCAACCTCCACTAATTCAGGTGGGTGTTTGATACGTGTCCGGCCTAGGGTTTCCCCCAGGTCAGGCCTGCCCTGTTTCCCAACTGATCAAGCCGAGATTCACTAAGACACGCTTTAGAGGACAAGAAATAGAGCAATGTCCTGCCCCCCACCCATACAAGCACAACCCCCCTTGGCATCTCTGCATTCGCTCTTGGGCTGTCAGGCAAGGTCTGACCGCTCCTAACTCCATTGGCTCCTCGGCCATTGCCATGACATGTGGGGTGGCCCGGGGCGCTGTTAGCACAGGGTGCTACGGTACAGATGCAGATGGCTGCTCCTGGATGGTGTGATGGTTCTTTCGCCATTGGAGACGTGCGTCTATGCACAAGCATTGCACTACCAGAGCGTCAAGGGTCGGGGGATGCTTCCACTCAAACTAACTCGTCCTGCAGCTCATCTGACAGGCCATCCTGGAAGGCGTCCATTAACGCTGCATCATTCCAGTTGGAGTCCACGCACAAAAGCCGAAATTCAGAAATAAACTCTTGCAGGGGGCACCTCCCTTGGTGAAGGTCCTTAAGAAACCTGGCTTCCGTCTGCACTCATATGGGGTCTTCATACATGTGGTGCATGTCTTGCCAAAACCCCTGGTAATTAGTTAATAACGGGCTGTTCTTGAGCAACAAAGGTATGGCCCATCTGGTGGCTGAGCCAGAAAGGAGGCTTATCACAAACCCCACCCGAGCCCGGTCATCTGGGAAATCCTACAGCGTAGGCTAGCACCAAATTTAAAACAGAAACGACTGTGAAAGTCTGACTCACAGACGAACACAATACAGAAGCCTGATGATGGCAGATGAGATTCTGCCGAAACATTTCTACAACTTTAAAAGCACAACTACAATGACGTGGCAAAGCTGAATACCATACATGTAAGTACCCGTGAAAACTTAAGAAAACATATATATGAATATGTGTATGTGTATGTGTGTGTGTGTGTGTGTGTGTGTGTGTGTGTATACATATATATATATATATTCTTGTTTTCCATCTTACTTCATATTTTCAGTTTGTATTTTTATTTATTTTATTTATTAAGAAAATTTATATGGCCGTCCAACTCAGTTATTCTGGATAGCTTATAGAAGTAAAGTTAATATTTTAATATGAAAGATTTATTTGCTATGAAAAATAAAGATTTTAAATAGAAATACAGTATTAAAATAATATTTAAATGAAAACAATGCAGCAAAATATAACAAAAGTATGTGGAGTATTAATTCTGTCTTGTCAACATGGAAATCAAAATGAAGTCAGCCAAGCGAGAAATCCACACCATCATTCTTCATTTTATCATGAGATGAGATATGGCTGGAGACATAAGAACATAGGAAAGTAATTCTTAATGAAGATTCATTTTAGATAACCAAGTGAGTTGCCTGGTTCTTAAAGACAGCTGGATGACCTTCTCTCAACACTGCATCCAACTCTTAGGCAAAGTTTTATTAAGCATTTCTACTATGGGTGCTTTTCTTTGGTTTGTTAAGCATCTATTTAGCATTTCTACTATGGGTGCTTTTATTTGTTTGTTAATTAAGGGTTTCATTTATGATAATGTTTTTTGCAGCAAATCCAGACTATAATACTACAATAGTTTACATTCTTGAAAGGGTGGGAAGAGGTGCCTTGTGTGTGGATATGAATCCATATCCATATGAAAAGAAAGTACTTCATTTTACCCCAAAAAGAAATCCCCTGCCATTAGGCTTAAAATGAAACAAGTCCAGAGGAAAATAGCAGAGTCAAACAAAAAACTGAGGTAAAATATTTGATTTGATCTAAATTGGATTCTAATACAATGTGGAGGCATATTGTGGGAGGAAAATACTAATTTTATTCCATAGATACTTATCTCCCTGGTTGATGTATACATAGGAGTTTCATTTGTGAGCATTTAAAAACAATTTATCTACACTACTTGATTACTGTGGGAGGTAGAGTGCTTATTTAAAAAACTGAAAGTACCCTTAGCCAATATACTAACTCATCTGGGCATATCTAAGAAGAAGGGACAAAAGGTGGAATGAAAAATTGCATTTCTTCATCCAAAACAGACAAAAACTTTCTCCATTTCCCACTCTTCTGTTCCTCCTTTGTTGTTCCTCAAATGTTAAACAACGTTCTAAGTAAACCAAGGTAGAGTGAGGCAATCTGCTTCCCATAATGAAATAATGTCAATATATCAGAACTCATGACGTAAATTTTACTTGTCTTAATTAAAACATGCTTATTTAATAATCAAGCCTCTTATGTTCAGTTGGTCTTATTGGTAAGTGTACATTGGATTATATCCCAAGTCTCCAAGAGAGCAAAAGGTATTTATGGAGATTATGAAACAGTGCAACCTAATGGTTTGTCGTAAAATTATTGTAATGTAAAGTCAGGAAAATGGAATACATTGCAGAAGTTCTGTTGTGAAAGTTATTCCATTTTAAGAACTTAAAAACTTCCCTGAACCTTAAAAACTCATTCTTGAAATGTTTGCAGAAATGATGTTAAAGAGCGAGAGAATAAGTGAATATCTACAGTCAAGTTGTAAAGATGAAAGAGTGTGTACTCAAGCAAGTATTAACTAGATTTCTTTTTTCCATTCAAGATATATATGAACCAAACTGAAGAATCAGGTGATATGGATTGAAAAGTATAAGAGTGAGACTATGTTTAGGGCAAAATAGTGTGTTTTTTTTTCATTCTTGCTCACAACTATTGTTTTGTCTAATCTAACTTCTCTAAAACATAATCTGACAAAATATTGGCTTAATCTTCTTTTAGATCAAAAACATGAAAGTACAATTGTATCCAGCTAAATAAACAATACCGTTAAGCATTAAAGCCTTGATTTATGACCTGCAATGAGGTTACAGTTTAGACATTTACACAGCATTTACATGATGAACAACGATCACTGAACTGGAGAAAGAAAACAATTATTATATTATAATTGACTTCTACATATAAAGAGTAAAAGTATTTTTCCACAGACATAGTTTTATACTTTCTTGCAAGCTTATATACTTAATCCCTCATTCTATACCCAATTTTTTTTTTATAAAAAATCTAAATATTTCAAACAAGATTTCTTAGTTTTAAAAAAACAAGAGTATCATTTTGGAGGATAATATATATA
>NW_020769310.1:40365797-40409979 GCF_900518735.1 Pseudonaja textilis
TGCAGTATCCATACAGGTCCAAGGTGAATTTTCTGTCTTCTTTCTGTAATGTTGAAACATGTATATTAACTACACTTTCTCTCAAGTATAAAGAAAATACTTTTCACTTCTTATGTTTCCTCTATGCATCATAATTCTCATGATTATGATATTTTGGACCATTGTCATTCTTCGTTCTTAAAAAGCAAAAATAATGTTTCACTTACATTTTTCAAAATCCGCTCTAATCCTTTTATCCTAAAATAGAGACAGTTTTTGGCCTGCTCCACTTCCTTGCATCTCCAATTAGAAATCTCAGTAGTCTGCTAAAATAAAATAGCTTAAACAATTTCACTACACAGATGCAAAGACGTTCCACAGAAGATGGGGGAAGTAAATTAGCTTCGGTTTCAAATCTCTGTGAGCAGATGTGAAGATTTTTATAATACCATACAGAGATATTCTGCATCTTTACTGCAAATACCTAAAATGCCAAAATAGCTTTTTACATTGGAAGTTGAGCTGCATTTATCTTCCATATAATTTGGATATAGGAGATAGAGACCAAACCTTCTGTTAGTGTGAAATATAAATATCAAAAGAGAAACCTAGTAACCCTAAATTCCACATTTTAAAAAAAATGCAGAACACAGGCACAGATTTTCAAGTCTGGATTAATTCAGGGCATCTGAATTTTATTGCAACTGCATTAAATAAGGATATATTGCTTTGAAGTTATTCATGCAAAGTATTATATTTTTAAAGGATTAGGTTTCCTTTAGCAGTTCTGCTGATAATTTATAGCAACACATTTGTTCTGCAACCACAGATGCCATAACAAATGAACAATAAAAGACATGTTGCTATGTGACTAAATTAAGGGCAAAAAATACAAGGGTTAATATACTGTTCCAATACATCTATGCAAAGCATATTCCAGCACCATCTTTCTAAAAATATCCATTCTGGTTATATTAAGAAGCCCTGCTACCAACAATCCTCAAGTCTGCTGTGCTATACAAATATTCCTGCTACGTATAATAATATTAGAATGGAGGGAGGAAAAAAGAAACCACTAACTTGTCAATTCTCAAAATGACTTTAGCTGAAGCCGTATTCTTTTTACTTCATTTCTTTGTTGCCATACAACTAAGTAATGGCTGGAGGGAGTAGCTGAGCAACCTGCCATCTTTCTGGTTGGTTAATGTGACCAGTGACACTAGGGGAGTGAGGGATATCTATTTCTTTTATTATGACAAAATGCAGGAAATATTTAGGGTTGATTTCACATTTGAAGATGCTGATATGATGTACCCCATGAAATGGATCTTTTAGAAAAGCCACAACCTCAGAGTCTTAAATCAATTGGGCCGTTACTTGGAACTATGACATTACATTTCTATCAATACCAAGGCAGACCATGAGAGGCATCAAGTATATTTACCACATATCATCCTCACTGAAGCTGTATTTTATATAAATTAAGATTCAATCATCTTTGTTTTTCAGTTGTGCACCCTGCCTTCTGTTCACCATCATGAAATATTATTTCACAGTAAAACTGAGTTGAGTAACATAATTCAGTTTATTTTTCTTTCCTGATTTCCTGTTTTAATATAAGTGGACATAAAACTAATTACATATCTGAATCAGTATTTTATAGAGTATTGGCAGTTATTCAATAAGTTGGGCAGAAGACTAGTATTTTCCTTAAATGAGATACAGGAGAATTGTTCTATAGAATCTGTAGAATAATTCTCCTGTATTTCATTTACACAGAATCTGTGTAAAACACAAAAGAAATACAGACTGATGCAAAATTGAATTTCTTGTGATGAAAGATTAGACTAGTTTATACATGGCTTCTTAAAAATTAACAATGCATATTTCTTCCTCTTATCTGGAATGGAATTAAGAGGAAGTACAAACTTTCCCCTTTGTCCCAACATTGCAGACTTAATCTAAATCAGGTCCCTCAGGCCTTCTAGCAGAGGGGAGTCAAGTTAGCATTTAGCAGAAAAGCAAGCTAGGAGTTTTGTGATATCTTGCATACTAACACATTTATTATTGTTTGCAAGTTGACTGTGATTCCACAAAGCTTAAGTGATAGGAAATGTGTTAGTCTTTAAGTTATTGTAAGATTCTGTCATTTTGTACTTGCCATTTTTTCTTGAAAATAAATCTCAAATTTACACAATTTTTTCTAAGTGCAATCTTTCTATCTTAGCATTCACTGCTCTGTGAAACAAGAACTACAGTTGCAGATAAAAGTGCATAGTGCAGAGCTCAAAGAAGTATAGTTATGGGAACAACTATCAGGAACAGGGATTGCCAGGAATGTTTTCTGAACATGACAATAGAGCTACTGTGTGAACAAGTTCAGCATGCAAGAGGTCTACTTTTAGAGGGCAGTTTTCACCAAAGCATGCTATGTTCAGAAATCAAAGACTTTCTGGACCCATGTCAAGCTAGAAAAATTCCTGCTACCGGTAATTATCAGTCCTTTCCTTTTAAACATTCACATGCAATTGCCCTTGCTTTGCCAATCTGGGATTATCTATCTGTGTTAAAAGCCTGGGCATTCTGATTTCCTGGCCTTGATTAAGGAATGGATCTGCTAAAACATAGTAGCATAATGGGCCAAGAGTTTACAAGAGACACATTTCACATTTTTAATGTCCGTAGGTACAAAGCTGCTGGAGATGGTTACTGCATTCAACACATCCCAAAATGGCAGAGATGAACTCACATGTTTCAGGCAATCAAGATATCGTATGTAGCCATGATCTCTAACTAAAAAGGCTATTCAACCATGGAAACTTTTTGGTCTTTAAGCAACTATTAATCATTACTGTGAATAAAAACCTCCAAATATTAGTAATTAAAATAACATATTTTATTGGATAATGTCACTTTCACTTCAAGTTATATTTTTGTAATTTTATTATAGTCATTTGGTTGGCCATTATCAGATACTGAAAGCTAAAGTAGATAAAACTTCAGTGTGATCCACCTCCAAAACTGTTTTATATCTGCTTTTCCCAGCCTGGTCCCCTCCAGATATATAACAGCAACAAATTCCAGGATTCTTAACCAACATGGCTATGACCTTCGGGTATTCTGAGACTTGACTCAAAACATTGGAGGGCACCTAGATGGAAACAGATGATATCTGACATAGTCTTATGTCATTCTGTAAGGACTTCTTCAAGGCAACAGCATCCTATTATATCCTCTAATTATTCCTAGGGCAAATGTCCTTGAGGGTTGTTTTTTTTTCAAAAATATTTTTCCTTACATTAACTAAGAAAACAAATAGCAAATAGAAAGAAATAGTCAAACCAACGACATGCAAATAGTTTTTCATTAAATAGGATCAAAATATGAAAATATAGAATGATGCTTTTAAAATGACTATTGTATCCTTGGAAGGAGAAGATGGTTACTGGTTCATATACTGACCCTGGTAGAAAACATATGCTATAGTTGAGTGTTCGAATATCTGCAATAGTTTTTGACTGAGAATACTGAAACCTTTCAGGAAATAGCGCCCATTCTCCCTATCCATGTGCATGTCTCTTAAACTGATTCAAACTACAGAATCATAGAAACCAAAGATTCATTCTAGTCTGAATAAGAAGATAGTGACTGATGGCAATATCTCAGACTCAGCTGGCTTGCAATTCAAACAGGGCTACTATAGAAAGGGATACCTTTAACTTAAAAAAAAAAGAATTTGCAATGATGCATTCACAGGAAGGCATCAATCTGCAGCTGGTGCCAAGGTCACACAATGTCTTCCTTGAGAGCTTCTTTAATAAGATGGGGAAATGGTTTACAACACAGAAAAATATTCTGTCTCTATCTCATGTTCCCCACCCAGCCCCAGCTTGCCAAAGAGTGCTAGGCATTTACACAAAGAATTAAGATTAAGCCTATTTAGATTTGAAAAGCTTCCTGCCACAATGGAATTGATGGAAGAGGAACTGTATAGAAAATGAAACAAAATAAATAGAAATGGACTGAAAAAGACTTTGCAGAAACACAAATGAAGTTGTACAGAAAGAGAAAGGTTTATTTCCAGATAAGAAAATACTGGCTTTGAAAATACATTTCCAGGTAGATAACTACTTTCAAACAATAAATGTTTCCTTGTCTGTCCTGTTCATTTTAAATCTCAAGATTTTGCTGCCATCCCTTTTCCTGGCCCAAAGAAAAGAAAAAATGTATGAAAACTATTTTTCTTTTATGTCAGTTTTCTTGGTCAAAGACTGCTTATTGTTGTTTCTTTTATAAGGGGAGATGCTCCAAAAAGGAAGAGTTTTGAAAGGTATTCCAGCATAAAACAGATCTCAGGAGCAGAGATTTTTGAAGTTATTTTTAAAAGTATGTTTTAAAAACTCTTAAATGAATCACCTACCTACATCATATACTTGCCACATGGCAAATGAAATAGAATATTTATTCATGGGTTATCAATTTACCCAATTGGAAATGGAAGGGAGAAACAATGCCAAATATTCCTCAACCATCCCTGGTGGAGGACTCTGACAATCACTAGTCCTGTATCACTAAGAATATTATTGACAACAACTGGTGAGGAAACTCCAGTTTATATGGACTAAGGTAACTGAGGTGCCAACTGAGGTGAACTTAATATAAAGTTTACCACTGTTTTGCACCACAGGGAACTATTGGCTTAAATGAATGAGCTCTGGGCCTAGCCCTAACCTCACAAACAAGATTTACATATTGATTCTCTCTAGAGCTGTCAGAGAGAACTTGATGAGTACTGCCAACGATACAAGGCAAGATACCAATTTTGCCAGAATCCTGCAAAATGCCAATCCTTTGCAGGGCAAAAGAACTTTGCAAAAGGGATCAAAGTTTTTTGATCTGTACCACTGTGTCATTTGGATAATTCTTCACTTTACTCAGAAATGTAGAATTCTCACTACTCACTTGAACTCACATTCACTTCCATATTTGGCTTTGCCTTGCCAAACTTCTGTCATCCATGAACAGAAACAACTTTGTGAAAATCAAATCCTCATTTAAAAGAATTGTCTGACAGGGCTCCAGTACCTCAGTTCTTTATAAATGCAACAAACCATCAAGAAAAATGGCTTCTAACACATCAGTAACAGATTCCTTGTAACTTCTTTTTCTTGATTATTTTCAAATTTAATTTCCCCCCCTTCCTTAATTCTTATTTAATTTACAATAATTAAGGCATGTTAGTCAGCTAAATTATATTTTAGTCAGGATTGAGGTTAGGGTTACACTCTTCAGCAAAACGTTATACATACATACATTTATACATACATGTATTATTGTTTGTAAGAAACCTTCTGCATTACAAATCTACATCTGGTATAATATACAATAATTAAAAATAAAGTTCAATTTATAAAAACTTTAGTAAAAATTAATGAAATAACAATATAACCAAAATCCTAATATAAGATTGCTAGAAAATTAGAAGAAATAAGATGACAAAAAGAGGGAGGAAGGAGTTCATTAAATTAAAAAGAAAGGAAAAGAAACCAAAATATATCATCACCTTCCATCAAGCAACAACAAAAAAAGTAGAAACCAAATGGAGAAAAAAGCTTCTACACTAATCCAGGCACATTGTCAATTCATAAACAAATCACTTAGATATTTCAAGTACCAAGAATTTAAAAAACTAGTGAATCTCCACCACGTGAAGACAGTATAGTTTGGTCATTAACTGAACTAAATTACCTCAATATATGATAAATATTGATATCCCCAGATACCAATTACGAGGGCAGGGAAGCCATGAATGACAAAAAAATTCATGTAATTCATGTAAATATTGATTCAAATGAAAGATCAGTCTTTTCCACACTGAAGTTTAAATGATGACTGGACAAACATGATAATGTATTCAAAATCCAAATTAAACATATCTAATGGAAGAGTATTTAAAAACCCTAATTAATGTGCCAATGGAATACACAGAGAAGAAGTAGCAAATACCAGAAATAAGCAACCAAACTTATTAAAGAATATCAGAAAAATAAGAAAGCCAAGACTATCAAAGCATAATCACCTAAGGATTTCAAGTGAGATAGAATGATCTGGTAGTCAAGAGACCTTTGAAACATCTAGCAGAGCAGGACCACAGAACTGTATTTGGTCACCAGAACTTTGCTCAAAGCTAAGATAATGATGCCTTCAAAAACTGTTGTAATAGATCTCTGAATTATTCAAAACAACTAAGTTGATATAAGAAAGAACCAAAGTGCAAGAGAACAAGTCTCTTGGTTAAAAAAAAAAGTAGAAAGAGAAATTGAACAATAATTAGAACACAAGGGGATCAAGGCAGGAACTGTTCGCAAAGGATGAAAGAAGTCTAAAGAAAGCCAGAAAATTCTACACAATGAAAAATGAATTCACAAGCTGGATAAGAAAAGGCAAGAAAATGGAATGCAGAATAGAATAAAGGGAAGGGAGGAAAAAAGGATTGTAAGGACATACAGGAAAAGAAGAAGGATAACAGGAGCTATCTTTTCCTCTGAGACCTCCTAAACCTAAAAAAGCAGACAATTAGAAGGAAAAATTTGTAGGGAGCTGTCTGGAAATAGTACTGAGTAGGAAGAGCAAATAGGGATTGTACACTGAGAAGAAAAGGAAAGAAACCTACAATTAACACTATTATAGAAGTATGGAGCTAATTCCCCTTTTATATTAATTAATTAATTCTTTATTAGCCAAGTGTGATTAGACATACAAGGAATTTCTCTTGGTGCTCTCAATAATATATCTTTTCATAAAAAGAAAAGATATATTCATCAAGAATCATAAGGTACAATACTTAATAAGGTCATAGTGTACGAATAGGCAATCACATCATACTAGGAAACAATCAATATAAATCTTAAGGATACAAGCAACAAATTACAGTCATGGAATCACAACTGGGAGAGAATGGGTGATAGGAATGATGAGATTAATAGTGATAGTAATGCAGACTTAGTAAATAATTGGACAGCGTTGTGGGAATTATGTGTTTAGCAGAGTGATGGCATTCAGGGAAAAACTGTTCTTGTATCTAGTTGTTCTGGTGTGCAGTGCTCTACAGCATCGTTTTGAGGGTAGGAGTTGAAACAGTTTGTGTCCAGGATGTGAGGGGTCTGTAAATATTTTCACAGCCCTCTTTTTGACTCGTGCCTTGTACCAGTCCTCAGTGGAAGGCAGGTTGGTAGTAATTGTTTTTTCTGCAATCCTAATTATCCTCTAAAATCTATCTGTCTTGTTGGGTTGCAGAACCAAAACAGATAGTGATAGAAGTGCAGATGATAGACTCAATAATTCCTCTGTAGGACTGTATCAGCAGCTCCTTGGGCAGTTTGAGCTTTCCGAGTTAATACAGAAAGAACATTTTTTGTTGTGCTTTTTGATGACATTTTTTATGTTAGGTGTCCATTTTAGGTCTTGAGATATGATAGAGCCTAGAAATTTGACGGTCTCTACTGTTGATACTGTGTTGTCTAATATTATAAGAGGTGGTAATATGGGAGGGTTTCTCCTAAAGTCTACCACCATTTCTATGATTTTGAGTTCAGTTCCAGATTGTTCCGGTTGCATCATGCAAGCTGTTCAACCTCCCATCAGTGTGCAGGTTCATTTTTTTCTTGAATGAGACCAATCATGTTGTATCACCTGCAAACTTCAGAAGTTTAATAGATGGATCATTTGAGATGCAGTGATTGGTATATAAAGAGAAGAGAAGTGGAAAAAGCACACAGTCTTGAGGGAGCCCTGTGCTAATTGTACAGATATCTGATGTGATTCTGCCTAGCTTCACCTGCTGCTTTTTGTCTGTTAGGAAGCTTATGATCCACTTACAAGTGTGTTCAGGTACTGAAGCTGGTTTAGTTTAGTTAGAAGAATGTCTGGAATGATGGTATTGAATGCAGAATTGAAGTCTACAAAGAGGACCTTTGCATAGGTCTTTGGAGATTCAAGATATTGTAGGATGTAGTACAGAGCCATATTAATGGTATCATCTGTCAATCAATTTGTTCGGTATGCAAATTGCAGGGGGTCTAGCAGTGGATCCATGATGGTTTTCAGGTGGGACAGCACTAGCCTTTCAAAGGTTTTCATAACTAGAGATGTTAGAGCAACTGGTCTGTAGTCATTCAGTTCCTTGATGGAGGGCTTTGGCACTGGGATGATAGTAGAGTTTTTGGAGCAAGAAGGAACATAGCACATCTCTAATGATTTATTGAAAATTTGGGTGAAGATTCGGGCCAATTGGTCAGTACAGACTTTTAAGCAAGAGGGAGTTGTCTTGTCTGGGCCTGGTGCCTTTCCTGGCTTTTGTCTGTGTAATAGATCTTGCACTTCTTTTTCTGTGATCACCAGAGGTTGTGAACCCAATGGGTTGGGGTCCGTTGTAGGAGGCTTAGCTATTGTTGATGTGTGGTCTGTGATGGGGGTTGTGGAGATAGATGGCTGTAGTTTTCTTTCAAACCTGCAGCAGAACACATTCAGATCATCTGCCAGTTGTTGATTTCCTTCAGTCTGGGAAGGAGATTTGCTGTAGCTGGTGATATTTGGTGATATCCACCATATTGTATAAATATGGCAGACTGAATGTTAATATTCACTACAGTTTATAAATTATTGGGGAGGGGGTGTCTCTGATCACCTAAATAAAGAACACTAGAGTTTATTTCTGAACATTAACTTCAGTTGTTAAACAATATGACAGAGTTCAGGATTTTTTTAAAAAAACTAATCATACTCAGATAGATCTAATAGTCTTAGATGCTCTACAGCAGGAGTATCAAACTCATGTCATCACGGCAGTGTCACATGACATATGAGGACTTTTTCCCCCTTTGTTAAATGGGCATTGGCACGGCCATCATATGATGCATCTGGCCCGTGGGTTTGACAGCCCTGCTCCACAGTAACTTTCTCCCACATAATGCCTCCAAAATTAAAACATGGCATTGATAATTTGAAAATTATTTTATTTATGTATTAGATTTGTCTGCTACTTATCTACAGGTGACTTGGGTGGCTTACATTTAAAAAATGATAAACTCTAAAATAGTAAGTCAATAAATAAATAACAACAATAATAATTGACAATTAAAGATTGGGAAAAATGAAAGCACAAAGTATATGGACAGTGATGGTGTCTTCTCTTGATCTGATAGCCACCTGCATAGTTGGGACCCACGCCAACTGGCAGAGCCAGGTCTTCAGGCCCTTACAGAAGGTTAATAACTGGGTGTAGATCTCACCTGGGGGACAGCAATATTCCAAAATTAGAGAGCCAGCAGTACCACTTACCAAGAAGATGGCTAAACATTTTTATCTAGATAGGATTGTGCAACCCATCAACGCAATGATCCTGGGGGAAAAATACATTCCTTTTAATGAGATGAAGATAAGTGCCATATTCACATCTCCAGGTCACCTTTTTGCCTCAAACACTGCAAAGACCTCTCACTTAAGAACAGGGGTGGGTTTCTACCGGTTCTGTCCACCTCTGTAGAACCGGTAGCTCTGAAGAGCAGCAGGCATAGAACCAGTTCTATGTCTGCTGATGTTTTTGCCCACCCACCCAGCCGGGCTCTTACCTGATCTTTATTTCCTGATTTTTCAACTTCAACTTTGAACTTTCGACTGCCGAATGATGCACAGCTGCAGTTAGAAAAGCAGGAAAAGAGCAGGAAAAAGTTATTTCAAAGGCTGTTTCTCTGCAGGCAGCTGCTGATGACGATTTACAGGCGCGTGGCTCACAGCCTGTAGGGAAGCTTGTAAATCCTGAACCGGTAGTTAACCCTGTCATATCCTATCCCTGCTTAGGAGTAAGCCCCACTGAATTCAATGGGACTTACTTCAAAAGGCATTTACTTGCACCAAGATTATTCTCTTGCCCACTAGGGAGAAATTCCATTAGAATTGTTGGAGGTGAGAAGAAATTAAAGCCTCTCTTTTTATGGATACTAATCTAGAATTATTGACTTAAACAGAGAAATTAATCTTTTTCTGTAGCTATTAGCAGCAGAAAAATAGCCCTCTCAATCAAGGTCTTTGGAAGAATGTTTAACACAACATAAATGCACACAAACACACTGAACTTTCTTACCATTGGTTCTCCACAGAAGCAAAAATAAAAACAACTCTTTGTGCATGATTGTGTGTCAGGGTTATATAAAATTGATATATTTTTATAGTTTTGGAAGATGCTTTGTTGATTTTTAATTACAACATGGCAAATATGATGGAAGGAAGGCAAGTTGATTGATTCAATTATGGATTGGTTCTGATTTTGCAATTTTCTGATTTCCTTTCAATGAAACTGTTTCTCTGAAAAGGGCACCAAGAATTCCTGAAGCATAATGTAGTACAACAGCACATTTATAGTTTATAAACTATAAATATAAACTATAGTTTTATAGTTTAGTTTACTTTATTGTCATTGCACCTTATACAACAAAATCAAACACTATCTTCAGTGTACATTATGACCATGACCATGAAAATAAACACAAACACATATCTTTCACCCTTCACACATTGAACCAAAAACCCCCAACATTACACCAACACTACACTATACACCAGAATTCAAAAGAGTTACTGCTCTGGGATAGAAGCTGTTTTTCAGCCTATTTGTCCTTGTTTTTATTATTTTGTACCGTCTGCCAGATGGTAATAGTTCAAAAAAAGGGTGCCCAGGATGAGATGGATCATTGAGAATGTTTTGAACTTTCTTAAGGCAGTGGGAGCTATAAAGCTCTTCCAAAGAGGAGAGAGGGCAACCAATGATCTTCTGAGCAATGACATTAACCCTCTGGAGTGCTTTCGTATCTGCCACTGTGCAATTGGCAAACCATACAGACGTGCACTATGTTAAAATGCTCTCTATGGTGCAGTGATAGAAGGTCACCAGCAGTTTTTCATACAGTTGTTGTTTTCTGAGAAGTCTCAGGTAGTATAATCTCTGCTGGGCCCTTTTGACCAGAGCTGCAATGTGGGCACACCGGGTCTGGTCCTCTTTTAGGGTAACACCCACAAACTTAAAACTGGCCACTTGCTCCACTCAGTCTCCATTGATAAGCAAGGGCTGGATGTCTGATTAAATGTACATTCAGAGTGATGCTGCTTGTCAAGAAAACAAAGAAAGGTATGAATCAGGGCCTCAAGATAAATTCTATCAATGGTAAACTAATGTTGTGATTGGGAGCATATTTATGTGCCAGCAATGAGGGCTGCTCATGGGAAAAAGAACTTCTTTCACAAAGAGAGTAACCATAGGTATCAAAACAAAGCTGAAAATATGAGGCTCACAGTGAAAAAGTTAAAGTAAAATGAGATCTCTGAGGTAAAAGGAATGAAATTAAAATGAAGGACCTTGAAGCAGAGTGAAAAAATAATGGCCATTTAAATTTAATAAGAAATGTAAAAACCGTATACTCTGAAAATATTTCTGAAGAACTGCAAATGATAGGGTTTGGAAGAGAGCAAAGAGAATTCATGCATATCCTACACTTCTCCCTCAACGATAATATGAGGCAAACAATCATCAGAGTTTTAGCTGTTAAAAGCTTACAGATGTAAACATAAATATATATGAGAAATTTCTTATGGGAGAATCACTATTATAAATTTGCTTGCAGGATTGCATTATGTCAAAAGTTAGCTATGAAGACAAAAGTCCATCAATTATCACAGACTAGCATTTATCTTTAATCTTAGTGGTAGTCTAGATCAAAGATGTTTTAGCCTCTTCAGAGGTAAATAATTTTCACACAACAGTCTGTTTTAAGAGAGATCCTGCACATGGCAAAGATAGTCAGGAACCATTAAATGAGAGGCAGAGCAGAAAGATGGTATTCAATTTAGTGACTTAGAGTTGGTCTGGGAGTCAATCTCTCAATCAAATGACAGATGGTAGAGGTAGAGGTAAAAACAGAGATACAAAGATGATAGAGATGATAGAGATGATAGAGATGATAGAGATAGAGATACAGATAGAGATGAGTCAGAGACAGAGAAAGAGAGAGCATCAGAGAGACAGAGGTGGAGGGTAGGACAAGGAGGCGGGGGGATGAAAAATAAAAAGTAATATTGCAATATAAAAGTAATCCTTTTATATGTGTCACTATGTGCAACACTGGTCTTTCCTATCTTCTGGCACAAGTACAAAGAAGGCAAGATACATGCAAAAGGATGTATAGTTTTCCATGGCTAATTTTTCAGTGCTACCCTAAAATTCTGTTCTGTTCTGCAGCATCAAAGAGCTGTGATGGCACAGTAGTTAGAATGAAGTATTGCAGGCCAATTCTGCTGACTGCCAGCAGTTGGATTCTCACTGGCTCAAGGTTGACACAGCCTTTCATCCTTCCCAGGTTGGTAAAATGAGATTATTGGGGGCAATATTCTGACTCTGTAAACCTCTTAGAGAGGGCTGTAAAGCACTATGAAGTGGTATATAAATCTAAGCGCTATTGCTGTTGCTATTGCTTGATCACTCATTCCATTATTGTTGAGACTCAATCCTAAAAATGGTAATTATCCACTGCTTCAATACCTTCATTGTAAATTCTAAGGCTGGTTGCTGCATCTTTTGTCATTAGTGTGATTTTCTTAATATTAATTCAAGTTCCCTTTCTTTCATCATGCTTCTTGACTTTCATTAGTAGAACTTGCAAATCATTTGCATTTTTAGCTATCAGAATATTCTATTAACACATTGTGGATGTTACTTCCTCCAATTTTACAACTACACTCATCTTTTTTTCAATCCAGTTTCCCCTAATATATATTCTGCATAGAGGTTGAATGAATAAGAAAACCTATATCACTCCTTTGCTAATCTAGGTCCAGTCTGCTTTACTATATTCCCTCCAGACCTTAGCTTCCAGTCCTGTGTGCATGTTTCACATGAAGATAATGAAATGCTCTGGGATTCCATTTTCCTAAAAACATGGCTTGACAAAATCAAAAGCCTTTCTATAATTAAAGAAATACATACTCACTTCTGATATCTGTTTATATTTGTATGTGTGCACATGTGCATCAGAGGTGGTATTCAGCAGGTTCTGACCAGTTCTTGAGAACCAATAGTGGAATTTTTGAGTAGTTTGGAGAACCAGCAAATGCCACCTCTGACTGGAGATTTTACAGTGCCCTTTCCATGCCCACCAAGCCACGCCCACAGAACCAGTAGTAAAAAAAATTTCCCACCACTAATGTGCATACATATTTTCTCAATTACCAACAGTAATTACTTTTATATCAGTTTCAACAACTCGTATCTTCCTTTCCATGTAGCATTGTACTCTACTTTGGTTAACCAAAACCATTATTTTTCTAGCATGTGAAATTAAGGATGTGTACAACAGTTCACACATTCTGTTAAATCTCTATTCTTTTAAATGTTATCAGATTATCAGGTAAAATCTTCCAATATGTTGTCCATGGTGTCATTTTTCTGATTCCTTTATGTTATTGGTTGGAAACTTCCCAGATTTTTCATATGCTAATTACCATATTTCTGTAGAAGTTCCTGAAGATTTCCAACTTGGTGAAGATCAGAGTACTGATTAAACTTTATCTTCTGGTCTAATGATATCTTATATCAGTTTTAAAGATTCTTTTAAATAAAAATATCTTGGATATAGAATTATCTATTGTAAAGTATTTCAGTATATTCTTTCCATCTTAGTTCAATCTTCTTTTAATAATTTAATATATCTCCATTGACATCATTTAGTATATCAATTCCAGGTTCGAAACTTCTGAGTTCAGAGATTTTTGGAAAAAAATTCTTTTTCTTTTTCCCCCCAAAGATTTATTTCTATCTTTGATATCTTTACAGTCACTGCCATATTACTGTTGCTTGCAATTTCAAATAGCATTCTGAAATATTTTGTTAACTTTCTTCCTGAGATCATTCTGTTTCTTAGCTTTGACTTCTCTTTCTGGAAAATGTCCACCATTTGTTCTGAAATCCAGTTTGCTTGCTTCTGTTTCTTGGTCTTTAGCATTTCCAGTTAGTGAGTCCTGGTCATGTCTACTGCTATAATTAGGATATTTTATTTACTTGTACCAATATAATTAATTTCATTTTTGAGTATTCCATTTGGTGTTGTCCATGTATTAAGAAATTATTTTGGTTGTTTGAAGATTGTGTTAATAATGAAGAAATTCTTAGATTGAAACCTGATTCATTTTAATTTCTTAGGCCATACCTTCCAGCTACAATATCTTTCCTACTATCTCAAATTTTGATATTTCAATATTCAAGCTCAAGTAGTACATCTACCTTGCATGGTCTATAAATTCAGACTGAACACAAAACTCATTAAATCTCCTTTTCTTCATTAATGGTTGGGCATAAGCTTGGGTAACTGTTATAGTAAGAGTTGACCACAAAGTTTAATTATTTGGTTATTGATTTCATTGCTATATCCTTCCCGATTATGAAAGCATGATTTGTGTGTCTGTGTGTGTTATATTTCCTGAACAGTAGAAAGTATAATCTTCTGACTGGAAGCATCCAATACGCATCAAATGCAATTCAATGATCACTAATATTGTGAAGGTGTGGTCAATTCATTTCCACTTTTATTTTGTTGAATTTTCTCATGTTCATGCTTGTTTTTTTCTACATTCCTACTGTAATTCTGTCTTTGCAGCTTTGGATTTTCTTTTTCTGCCTAGCAACATGAGCAATTGGGCATCCCAGTGACTTTACTCTAGATAGCTCTTAAACAGCATTAATACTCCAAAAAAACTTCATTGCTTCCTTATTAGCAATATCCTGAGGGCCCCATAAATTATTGAGCACTATATTATTAAGTCCTTTATAATGTGGTTTTCTTGGTAAAATACAGGTAAAATTCATACCATCTTATCTGTATGAAGGGATCCCTTTGCTACTGTAACTAAAGTTATCTTCTTCCTTTGGTATCTTTTTATATTGCTGCCACCTAATATAGGTGCTTCTTAACTTAAGTTACACAGTAGGGATGACCTTCACAGCTTGGATTATCCTGCTGGGAGCACTTATTCTTGATATACAATCCTGGCATACTTCAACATTCCTCCTAGAAACATTTGCCCACTACAGTGAAGCAGCACAAGAGGACTTGAAGGCAACATTAAATCCATTTCAGCAAGGAAATTTTCAAGAAAACGAATTGAAGAAACATCCATCAGTTCATCTGCTATATAACTTGCTATTTATAACCAGAGGGGAATTTTGGCAATCAACTAGAGTTTGACCCATTTTTGTTTAGCAATCTTAGTAGTAAGGTTCATATATTGCCTCTAAGGAGCAGGATCTAGTTTTCTCTACTTGTGTAATACATTTATTAGCTTCAATTTATAGCTGTCAGCAGAGATTTACTGAAATAACCTAAGTATAAGCCTTTGTGCCAGTTTCAAGGGCATTAAGATTAAACACCCGAAACAAAGCACAGCTTTTCCCTATCTGGTACCCTCCAGATGTGTTACATCTCTGAAAAAAAATCTAGATCGCAGGCAAATGTATAGGGTATCAAATTGATGAAAATTGTCTAGAACGAATGAAATGTAATAATCATTTCTAATTTTAGCCACAACTCTAAACAAATGCAGAAAAGTCTAGCTAACAAATATTTGTTTGATGAAAGAACATTTATTTTGATATGTTGCCTAAGGATACAATATCGGGGCTACAAACTCTGCTGTCTGCAAGATGCCTATTACAGTTAGTATAAAAAAAGATACAAAATCTCTTTTGAACTGGATTCTGATTAGCTAATAAACAAACTGTCTCAGAAGGAAGAAACATACATACATAATTAGATTCTGAATCCACAGAAACTTCCCATTCATTCCCCCAGACTGGATCCTACAGATATGGTTCTGGAAGTTACAGTTCAACATAACTAGCTGGAAAAAGTTGGTATAGGTGATCAAAAATAAGGCTGCTAGAATGAATCCTGGGTACTGAACACACCTGTAAAGTATGTATCAGATGAGACTTGAATTGCATAGCATTAATAGCATAAAAATATCCAGGGAACCTGTTTTTATTTGTACCTCACATTCTGGTCACCATCATTTGATATCATATACTATACTTACTTCACAATGTTGATTTAGTTGTCCCAATCAGAGTGAACCTAATCCTGACTTTCCATACGGTGGTAGGGGCTCACAAATCACCTATCACTCTTCAAACATATAAAGCTTGCCTTTCCATCTTTAGGGAATAAATCCTTCTATAAACCAAATGACCACAGGGAGATCCTTCCAGAACTAAAATAATATTTTTATTCTGGAGTTCTATGGGCTATATTCTGCTATAATCCAAAACAGACTTTAGAGAAAGTTTCAATATTGGAAAGAAAGAAATGGAGCCGAAGCAATTGAGTCTAGCAAGAGAAAAAGAATGAAATTATATTTGAGAATTCACAAGTGCCAGTTTTTGTAGGTTCCAAAATACATTTTTAAAAAATCACCCATGGAAGCAAAACAAGACATGAGAATATGATACAGAGATTATTTTAAATTTTAAAACAAAGCAGGTATCTAAACATAATACATGATTTGGCTTGAGGCCCAGGCCACTTACTCCAGCTTGCCCTAATGGGAACCATATGGGAGACAAGATTTCTGAAATCGTGAGAAAACCAAAATTGGCACTTTCTTCAGCCATGACAAAGGTTAGCAGTTACACAGTTCTGAAAAATAGAGTGCATCAGCACATCTCCCAAATCCAAAAACTTAAGTGGTAGGCTGATTTTGTCCTGGAAACATTGCTTTTATTGAAACTGTGCTACTTTTCATATATAGTTGCTTGGAGCTTCTTGAGCTCAGTAGAAAGATTTCTTATATGAACAAAAAAAGAGTAACATAAAGATGAAAATGACATTAGGATTGCCAGATCCTGCCTGCCTCCCTCTCTTCCTTCCTTCCTTTTTTCCCATAGAAACTTTGGGTGGAAGGTGCCTTGGACTCAGAGGCCTTCTAGTCATGCTCCTGTCCAATGTAGGAGACCTTACACCATCTCAAACATTTTTCCTTTTCATGAAAACAAAGGCAAAGGAATTAAGCTGTTCCACTTTCTCCTGTTGCCCATTACCATATTGCCATCTTTTCCCATTGGTGGACTAATCATTCCTTGACTTTCTTCTTATTTATTTCATATTGAAAGAAACTTCTTTTCTTATTTTTTGCCATTTGTTGAAAGTTTGAGTTCATTCTTAGCCTTAGCTTTCCTGACTCCATACTTGCAGATCTGGGCTCTTTGTTGACCTTTTATTCTTGATATTTGCCCCTCTTTTTATATTTATTCTTTTTGTCCCTCAGTGGACAAGAAAAAAATGGAAATCAGTGAATTGATACAGAAATTCCCATTTGATCCTTAAACTTCCTGTCTACCCTCTTAAAGTTAAATGCCATGTAGACATAGTATTATAAATCAGTGATGGATAGCTTGGTCCATAAATTACATGGTCCCCATGTATTTATTTTGCAGCCTTTGGAAACCTACCAATACACTACCACTGCAGTTCAATGAGAAATTTACAAATCGGATTCTGCATCTTTTTATATGTCCCTGTTATTTGATGGTATTTGAGAATGACCTTGGGAGACAGGAGGAAGACCCACAGTCTGGGCAATGGATTAATAGGAGGCAGCTCAGACTTCAAGTGGGAGAAAAGCCTTGGAAGCTGTTCAGAAGGATCCTCTCTAGTTTTCTTGAGACAAAAGAGAGAGAAAGGTAGAAATAAAAGAGAGAAAGGCAAAGCAATTGACGCTATTTACATAGACTTCTGTAAAGCCTTTGATTCAGTGGTACACGACAAACTACTCCTAAAAATAAAATCTTATGGCATCTCCGGACACCTGCATAACTGGATAGATGCATTCCTGTCAAACAGGCAACAAATGGTCAAAATAGGGAACATCCTATCAAATCCTGTACCTGTCAACAGTGGTGTCCCCCAAGGCAGCGTTCTAGGACCAACTCTCTTTATACTTTACATAAATGACCTCTGTGATCTATTAAGAGCAACTACGTTCTGTTCGCTGATGATGTAAAGCTATTCAACACCACTGACAATACTTCTACCCTTCAAAATGACCTCAACTATGTGTCAGAATGGTCAACCAAATGGCAACTTCAAATCTCAACAAACAAATTTTCTGTCTTACATATCAGAAAAAAAATCAGAAAATAAAATACAAGGTTGTTGATGACGCCAACTATGTCAAGGACCTTAGAGTACTCATCTCTAATGATCTAAATGCTAGAGCCCACTGTAACTACATAGCCAAAAAGGCATTAAAAGTTGTTAACCTAATCCTGCATAGCTTTTTCTCCGGTAATATCACACTACTAACTAAAGCATACAAAACATTTGCTAGACCAATACTTGAATACAGCTCATCAGTCTGGAATCCATATTACATAACGAATATTAATACAGTCGAGAAAGTCCAGAAATATTTCACAAGAAGAGTTTTCCATTCCTCTACTCGTAGCAGAATACCTTATGCCACCAGACTTGAAATTTTAGACCTAAACAACCTAGAACTACACCGCCTTCGATCTGATCTAAGTATAGTTCATAAAATTATCTACTGCAATGTCCTACCTGTCAATGAATACTTCAGCTTCAACCATAACAATACAAGAGCACACAATAGATACAAACTCAAGGTAAGCTGCACCAAACTTAATTGCAGGAAATATGACTTTAGCAACAGAGTGATCAATGTCTGGAATACTCTACCTGACTCTATGGTTTCTTCCCCAAACCCCCAAAACTTTAACCTTAGACTGTCTACTATTGAACTCAGTCATTTCCTAAGAGATCTGTAGGGGGCATGCATAAGTGCACCAGTGTGCCTACCATCCCATGTTTCTTTTTTATTCGTATCCATTTCATGTACTCATAACCATTCTTATACCTGTTATCTAATACTTGCTTCACAAATAAATAAAATACTTTCAGTTTTGCAATATTCTATAAGCATAGTGCTTATGCTCCTGATTGTGCTTCTTGTCTGAATTAACTCAATTAACAATTAAATTAACAATTATCAAGGGCAGCAGTTAACTCCCAAGCGCTGCCAGCAGTAAATGAAAGCTGACATAATTAACAAGTGTTGCAAAGTGAATAGGTATTAAAGACCCTTTACCTCATATTTAGTCTCCAAGTCATAATAATAGCATTCAATTATTTTTAAAGCATCACCAAGCCATATGATCTACAACTAAATCTAGAACCACAGACCAGTTTTAATAGTACCCTTTCAATCCTCAACATTGCTTTCAAAAAAGGTATTTATTTATGAAGTCTCCTGAAATTTCATTTTATTTACCAGTGCCTTTATCTTTACCTCCCAATTAGTTTCATTAAACAGCACCCTTGCTTCTTATTAGGAGACCCATTTTCCTCCCAATTCATGCAGCAGACTCATCTTGCTTTCCCTGAAATCAAGCAACTTTTCCATCCATCCAAGAGAGGAAGAGAACTGTCTCCAGAACTAATTGTACATGCATGGTCATGGCTAGCAAAGAAATAGAGCATGAATCCAGCCTTAATGGTTGGGAAAGTTAATAAAAAATAAAAGTTCTTATTTATGTTTGGGAAAGAAATAGAATGTTGTTAGATTTTGTCATGCAGAATATATTTCCTTGAAAAGCTGGATTTATGTAATTTGGTATTCAGCATATACCTTATAAATGCAGTACTTGCATTCACTGTAAATCATGGACATGTGAAAGGCAACTGAAGTAAAATTATAATCAAGTTATTGACTGCCACATGAAAAAAAAAAATCACAAATTATAATTACTAGCACCAGAAAAGATTTTAATGAGAAATAGGCCATTTTCTCACAAAAAGATGAAGGATAATAAAGCAGCTTGGCTTAACTACAAAATAATGCCATTATCTTTGACTTAGTCTGAATGGTAGAAGCAGGAGAGATATCTTATAAAACTGCAGAAAGAACATCTCTACCCACAAGTATCTGATTCTTCTAGAATCAGCAGCTCTTGACTTTCCCTGAGCTTTTGTCTTTTTTCTCCATCCTATAGAATGCTCCTTTGCCTGCCCAGGGTGATGTGGAACCCTAGCATTTCCAACATAAATATGACCTCGGAGACTGTCAGGAGCCACTTTTCTGAATGTCCTCCATCCCTTTAAAGGTCCAATTGCAGCCGACTGAAGGTCTTAGATTTCGTTGGACGATACTGAATGACCCAACCATCAGGCTTGCACACTCAGTATGCTCTGCCTTTCTGTCCCTCCACAACTACCACTCAATCATTTTACTTTGGGAATATAATCTACTGTATGTATTAATTATTCATTAACTAGGTTGATAAGGCTGCCCAACTCAAAACATATTATTCTAGGTAGGATACAATGTCAAAAAAGAAACAAAACAAAAACAAAAACACCTCATCCAACTATCCAACACATTACATTAAACATATATATATGATATGTTATATCTTATATATATAAGTTTTCGCCAGTACTTACATGTATGGTATTCAGCTTTGTTTGGGTATTTTCCCATGTCATTATAGTTGCGCTTTTAAAGTTGTAGCAATGTTTCGGCAGAATCTCATCTGCCCTCATCAGGCTTCTGTATTATGTTCGTCTGTGAGTCAGACTTTCACAGCTGTTTAACGTTAAACATTGCCTCATCTGGGTGCCTGGTTGGGGTATGTTTGAGCTGGAGGTATCAGGGGGGATCTGTTTGTGCCCAGGTGTTTGCCTGGCTTGTGGTGTGGAGATTTTTTTGTTTGTGAGTGCAGGCTTCCAAATGATTGACAGTCTGGTGGAATCATCTCTTCTATTCATGCTTTCTGGTCTTTTTTCAATCTCTATGGCTTCTCTGATGATTCTGTGGCTGGGGTTTTCTATAGTGGCTAGGGTTTTGGTGCCATTGAAGTTGATGCTATGACCTGTAGCTTCCATGTGTTGGACTAGTGAGGAAGTGTGTTCCAGCTTTTTGACTGCATTTTTGTGTTCATCCAGGCGGGTACTTATTCTTCTATTGGTCTGTCCAATGTATGTGGCCGGGCATGATGCACAGGGGACTTCGTATATGCCCCAACCAGGCACCCAGATGAAACCTAGCTTCCTAACTAATGATAGCCATCCATTTACCCGGAGCCAAGCTGCACTAAAGGCCTCCAATAAAGTAACACAATGTTGCCAGCCAATCAAGATACAAAAAGAGCCAAAAAATAGACAGGAGATATTAGAAACACCAATCAAGCAGAACACAGTAAACTCCAAGACCAATAAACACAGACCAAGACTCCCAACCAATCAGGATGAAGAAAGAACCATTCTGGCGCAGCAATAGGCTGCCCCAAATCTAAATCTGAAACCACTGTAAAAGCCTGACTCATAGATGAACACTATACAGAAGCCTGATGATGGCAGATGAGATTCTGCCGAAATGTTGCTACAACTTTAAAAGTACAACTACAATGACGTGGGAAAATACCCGAACAAAGCTGAATGCCATACATGTAAGTATCCACGAAAACTTAAGAATATATATATATATATATATATATATATATATATACATACATACATACATACATACATACATACACACACACATACACACACACACACACATATATATATACACACATACATACACATACATACACACGCACACACAAAAGATAACATTTATACAACATATAAATTTGAAAATGATGACCAAGCACCCTAACCAAACAACCAAAGGACTCCGCTCAGCTGGCTCCCAATGGCTGGGGAAAAACAAGCAGATTTGGCGCCATCATTGTTAATGATGTAAAGAACTTGGGTCTAAGATACCTGTCAGATTGTTCTTTGTTATAGATCTAGACAAATCACTAAAGTTGGTGATAAAGCTTATGCTCCAGAGGTGGTATTCAGCAGGTTCTTACCAGTTCTGAAGAACTGGTAGCGAAATTTTGAGTAGTTCGGAGAACTGGCCAATATCCCCTCTGACTGGAGATTTTACAGTATCCTTCCCCTGCCATGCCCACCAAGCCATGCCCACAGAACTGGTAGTAAAAAAAATTGAATCCCACCACTGCTATGCTCTAGATCATTCTAACTCTAACCAATAAGGCACCATTATCATTCATTTCAGACTCTTATTAAATTCTTATATGTTACTCATGAGATTTCCATAAATAAATAAATAAATATTGCCCAGTGGCTTAATCAGTCTAGTACTGTATGAACACAGGGTACCTTATGTTGTGGAGCGGCGGAGACACGAGACTGAAGCCAGAGCGAACGTTTTAAGGGCTTTATTCAGTTGAATAAAGGGTTGCCGCGTCTGCCTGGCTAACTCGGCAGATCAGCTGGCGGCAACAGCTGATGCCGTCTGACAGCTCCCTTTTATAGCCGGCTGTCAGACGGCTTAGCCAATGGGAGCGGTCGGCGCTCCCGCTTGAACGACGGACCTGGTTGGGGACTCCAACCAGTCCTATAGACACAACACTCCTTTCCCCTGGCCAGGAGCATGCGTAGTCCCGCAAGTATGTTGGTTGCCTGCGATGGCGGCTGGACCGTCGAAGCTCAGGCAGGTTGCTGGCTGGAACAAAGTCCTCAGTCCCCGGGAGCGTTTCAGAGGTCGTTGGCGAGCGTGCTCGGTCGGCGTGGTCCATCTGCGGGTCTGGTAAGCCTTCCTGCTCGGTCTGTCTTTGGCGCGTCGTTTGGTCGGGGCGGTAGACCGGGGCCTGCAGGGAGCTTTCGTTGTCGGCGAGGCGAGTCGGGCCCTGCAGGGAACTCTCGGCTGGGTAGGCTGGGCCTTGCAGGGGGGTCTCGTCGTCGGCGTGGTAGGTCGGGTCCTGCAGGGAGCCTTCGGTGCTGGATGGCTGGGCTGGGTAGATCGGGTCGCTTGGTTGGTTAAGGAACCCATCAGCTGCGCCTCTCCATCGCCTCCTTAGCTGGTCCACATGTCTGCGCCACAGGTGTCCATCTTCCAGGAGGACTCTGTAAGATCTTGGCCCTGCAATTGACACAACCTGCCCAGGTATCCACAGAGGGTCCCCTGCATAATTCCTGGCATAGACCAGGTCATGCAGGGCGAAATCCCTGACCAAGCTGTCAGATCCAATAGGGGTATCCGGGCAGTAATGGGGGTGCAGCCTGTCCAGGGTGATCCTAAGGCGTCTCCCCATTAAAAGTTCTGCAGGAGATTTATTTGTGTTGGTGCATGGGGTCGTGTGTTGGCTAAGAAGGTATTGTGACAGTTTGGAGTGCCAGTTTTCCTGGCCAAACCTATCAAGTGCCTCCTTTACTGACCTGACTGCCCTCTCCGCCATCCCGTTGCTAGCTGGGTGAAAAGGGGCTGTGAGGATGTGTCTGATACCCAAGTTGGCAATGAACATGCTAAACTCACAAGATGTGAACTGGGGGCCATTGTCAGACACCAGCGTGTCAGGGAGCCCATGGGTAACAAACAAACGAGTCAGGGCCTTAACAATTGCTTGAGTGGTTGTTGAAGGTAGTAGGGCCAAGTCTATCCATTTGGAATATGAGTCTACTACAACCAAGAAGGTCCTTCCATGTACTGGCCCAGCCAGGTCGATGTGCAGGCGAGACCAAGGTCCCCCAGCACTTTCCCACCTGGTAGGAGTAGCTGCTGGTGGGGCGGGTCTGGTTGCTTGGCAAGGTTGGCACGAGCTTACCCAGGTGGAGATTTGGGCATCCATGCCTGGCCACCAAACGTAGCTGCGGGCCAGGGCCTTCATCCTTACGATGCCCGGATGGCCCTCGTGAAGGACCTTTAGAATGGGAACACGGAGAGTGGCTGGGATGAGCACCCTTGTCCCCCACAACAGACAACCCTGTAGGTTTGACAATTCTTGCTTGCGTATCTTGTAAGGAGTGAAGTCAGGAGTGTATTGTGTTTCCGGCCACCCCCTTCCCACCCAGTCCAGAACCTGGGCAATTACCCTGTCTTTTTTTGAGTGCGTTGCAATGTCTTCAGCTGTAACAGGCAGTTTAAGTTCATTTATTTCAAAAATGGAATGGATAGGTGCTGGGTCTTCGACTGGAACAGGTAGGGGGCAGCGACTAAGGGCATCAGCATGACTTAAGTTTTTTCCAGGGCGATGCACCAATTTAAAGGAGTAAGCGGCTAGGAACAAGGTCCACCTGGTCATCCTAGGTGATAGTACCTGTGGGGTTTGTTTGTCCCCTGACAAAAGCCCCAGAAGTGGTTTATGGTCAGTTATGAGTTCAAAATGGTGCCCAAATAGGAATTCGTGAAACTTTTTTACTGCAGCTACTGCAGCCAAGGCCTCCTTATCTATTTGGCTGTAGTTTCTTTCTGCAGCAGAGAAAGTCCTAGAGAAGAAGGCAATTGGTGCCTCAGAACCATTTGGGAGCCTGTGGCTTAGGACTGCCCCAATACCAAAAGGGGATGCATCAGCAGCCAGGATCAGGGGAAGTTGTTGATTAAATTGGATTAAAACTGCATCAGATGTAAGTAAGGATTTGACTGACTTGAAAGCTTGGGCTTCCCTTGGTCCCCAATGCCAGGGGGATTCTTTGTCTAACAGTCTGTGTAAGGGCTCTGCAATGGATGCTTTATGAGGAAGAAAGGAAGCGTAAAAGTTCAATAGCCCCAGGAAGGCTTGGAGCTCCGTCTTGTTGGTTGGTGTGGGTGCCTCGTGGATAGCCCTGACCTTGGATTCGATTGGGTGAATGCCAGAGGCATCAATCCTATACCCCAGAAAGTCCACTTGCTTAGTGGCGATGGTGCACTTCTCACGTTTGAGTTTGAGGCCATGCTGCCTAAACCTGTCTAGGACTGCTCTGACCCTTTGTATGAGCTGAGTCCTGTTAAGGGCTGAAACTAAAATGTCATCGAAGTAAGGGACAACCCCTGGGAGACCTTGGAGAATCCTTTCCATGAGGGACTGGAAAATACCTGGGGCTACACTAACACCAAATTGGAGGCGTTTGCATTTAAACGCCCCCCCTATGAGTGACTATGGTTTGAAGCTCAGCTGTCTGATCATCAACAGGGAACTGCTGGTATGCCTGGGACATGTCTAATTTTGCAAAGATGGTGCCGGGTTCGAAAGAGTGTAATAAGTGTTGGATCACAGGGACAGGGTATGCGCTGACCTGCAGATAACGATTGAGGGTGGTCTTGTAGTCAGCGCAGATTCTCACGCTGCCATCTTTCTTGAGTGGGGTGACTATGGGGGTCTCCCATTTTGCAAAATCAGTTGGCTCTAAGACCCCTTGCTTTAGTAGCTTATCTAATTCCAGATCTAGCTTTGGGCGGATGGCAAAGGGTACTCTGCGTGGCTTGAGGCGAAGGGGAATTGCCTGGGGTCTACAGTGAAGGAGATGGGGGTGCCAGAATAACAGCCCAACTCGCTGCTAAAAACATCAGGATAGTCTTTGAATAGGGTGTCTACGTCTGAGGTTGAGACAGCATGGATCCCAGTTATGCTAAGGCCGAGGTAGGGGAACCAATCTAGTCCCAGCAGACTTGGGAGGGCACCATTAACAACCACCAAAGGCAAATGGCCTTTAAAACCTTGGAACTGAACTAAAAACTTGCCTTTCCCGAGGACAGGAATGTTCTTGCCCTGGTAGTCTCGCAGGGACAGGTGGCACTTCTGTAGCTTCTTTTTTGACAGCCTTGGGTGGATCTTCTTCAGGGTCTCCCAGGAGATGATTGAAAGTGCAGATCCTGTGTCCACCTCCATCCTGCAAGGCTTACCTTCTAGGAAAACAAAAATACTTATTTTATTAGGGGTTCTGGAAATGTGGTCTGCGTGGTAGCAAGTATAACAGTCCTCCACTTGCCTTTGAAAATTAGCAGTAGGTTGAGGTTTCTGAGGGAAGGTTCGCCCTGCTAGGCAGACCCTAGCTAGGTGGCCCTTTTTTTGACAGTTTAAACAAATTGCATTCCTGAACCTGCAGGATGCTCTAGTGTGGGAACCTCCACAGCCTGGGCAAAAGGGAGGCTGTTTGGGGGTGAAGTTGTTTCTTTGCCCTGCTCCTTCTTGTGAAGGTTTTAGTTGCCTGAGGCGGTTTATGTCTGTAGTGCCTATGGGATCTTCTTCAAGGGAAACTTCTTCAGAGTGAATAGAGGAGCTGCTGGGTCTGATAGAAGCCCCTTGTATTTCTGCTGCTGATTGGGCAGAGAGCTCAGCAGCTTGAGCTTCCTCTATAGCTAAAGCTAGGATTAAGTCCTTTTTGGCTAGTAAGCGTCTTTGAAGCCTGAGGTCCCTAACTCCACAGACAATCTGATCTAAAAGCATGTCTTCTAGATAGTCTCTGAATCCACACTGTAAGGCAGCTGATCTCAGAGCTGCCATATACTCACTAATTGACTCCCCCTCAGCCTGCTTCCTAGTTCTGAAGGCATGTCTTCTAGCTATCTGGGAGGGCTTAGGTGAGTAGTGATTGGTAAGAATCTCTTGGAGTTCTTCCCAAGGGAGATTCCTGACAGAGCGAGGGGCAACTAGTGCTGTAGCGGTGTCAAAAACCGCAGCCCCACAGTAACTAAGGAAGAAGGCTTTTTTCCTGAGCTCAGCAGCGTCTGTTAGACCGATAGCGTCAAGGAAGTAGATGAATCGGTTTCTGTATGACTCCCATGTTTCCTCGGCTGGCTTGAAGGGTGGGAATGTCGGGTTGGTATTCATCTTGAGGCGGCAGGCTTGTCACCTCAGCGGCTGTGACTTCGAAAAACCGCGCTCTTAAAAGAGCGTTTTGCGGCTGCGCCTGTCAGGCGGCATCTGTCTCCTCGGCTTGAGGAGGCTTTTAAACTTCGCGCTCTTGGTGAGCGCCGGCGGCGGCGGCTTCAGCGCCTGTGACTTTGCTCTTTTTGTAGTGACCAGCTCTTCGTAACGAACATCTGGTAGCCTCTTATTGGTATCCCACCCTCGTCGCCAGTGTTGTGGAGCGGCGGAGACACGAGACTGAAGCCAGAGCGAACGTTTTAAGGGCTTTATTCAGTTGAATAAAGGGTTGCCGCGTCTGCCTGG
This sequence comes from Pseudonaja textilis, assembly GCF_900518735.1. The sequence goes on from NW_020769310.1 coordinate 40,392,832, forward strand.
CTAACTCGGCAGATCAGCTGGCGGCAACAGCTGATGCCGTCTGACAGCTCCCTTTTATAGCCGGCTGTCAGACGGCTCAGCCAATGAGAGCGGTCGGCGCTCCCGCTTGAACGATGGACCTGGTTGGGGACTCCAACCAGTCCTATAGACACAACACCTTACATTGCACAGGAGGGGATAAGTACATTTTTAGAGATGATTTTTTTAAATGTTCTATTCAGGCAGAGACCTGGATTGAAGCAGACTTATGGGGGGAGGGAAGGGATAAGCAATTGGATGAATCCATTCCCTAAACTATTGTTCATACTACCCTCATCTTTCACAGGTGCTATTTATTATATTCAGCTGTTCTACCATGGCAAAAGTGAGCAGTGTTCAGTTTGATTCCTTTTATGTTTACAGAGAACAATGATTTGGTATTAATCCAAAACAATTATTGGATGCTCTACAACTTTAAGGAATGGTTGTATTTAATTCACACAGTTTGGGGCTATTTCAAAAACATGCTAAGATAAACTTAAACCATTTACATTGGTTTTACTGCAGTTTCATAATAAAAACCTTATAATAGTTTATAGGTAAAATGCAGAGCCGATGCTTTTATTTTGATTCTTACTGGTTCTCCAGCGTTGTAATTTGAGCTGAGCATCTATATTGCCTTGCATTGTGCACAGCCATTTTATATGTAACACTAGCTTGGTTATAGGAAGTGGAAACACAATAGGTAAAAATATATATACTTTTGAACAATATGGCATTTATTGCCTTTTATAATGACAATATTTCCTCAAATAATTATCCAGGTATTGTCCAGCTGGTTAAAGGGTTGTCTAAACTGCAGGTACAGATCAATTTATTGTACATTGTTAATAATGGGCTGTTAAAAAACTTATAGCTCTTTCTTCCTCTCTAAATCCCCTTTTACTTATAAACCTTAATTCCTTTTGCAAATTGCCTACTTAATTAGATGAGTCAGCCTTTTGTTTTATTACTCAAACTTTACTTCTGCTTTGCAACCATTTTATGAAGAGTTACAAAGGAGATGTTGGGGCTAATCAATGAGTTTCTAGTACTAGTGTGGCTGTTTTAAACAGTAATTTATATTCATAGAAAAATTAGGCAACTATATTTGGTGATTGCATGCCAGAATAAATTTGTAATCAGGTGCTGATCTAACTTTTTAAATGTATTGTGACCATCATTTAGAACAAAAGCTCAGGCACCTAAATGAGAAATCACAAAACTGCACCATATAGACACCAGTATGTTTGCTTCCAATTGCAAGAAGCAGATCCAGAACAGGAATTTTCCTCTGTGTGTGTATGTGTGTGTGTGTGTGTGTGTGTGTGTGTGTGTGTGTGTGTGTAGCTCATATAAATATTTATTGAATACTGTACAGGTAGATATACAACAGCAGGGGTGTCCCTAGGGCAGAGCTCTCCAAACTTGGCAACTTTAAGGCTTGTGGACTTCAACTCCCAGAATTCTGGGAGTTAAAGTCCACAAGTCTTAAAGTTGCCAAGTTTGGGGACCCCTGTCCTAGGATGTGGTTGTAAAAAATCAACCCGATGGCTGTGATGGTATAATCAAAACTCGACCTATTTTTAATGGACAAAAAATTGGGAGGAACTTCTGTCACATCATTGCAGCTCCTATATAGGTAATCCTCAACTTACAATAATTCAGTCAGTGACTGTTCAAAGTTATAGCATCACTGAAAAAGTGACTTAAGACCATTTTTCACACTTACAACCCAGTGGTGGGATTTAAATTTTTTTACTACCGGTTCTGTGGGCATGGCTTGGTGGGCATGGCAGGGGAAAGATGCTGTAAAATCTCCATTTCCTCCCCACCCCACTAACCTGCTTTCCAGCTCTGTTCTCCTGTGCAGGGCAACAAAAGAAAACCCAGCCAATCAGCTGGGACTCGGGAGGCAGAGAATAGATGGGGGCAGAGTCAGTCAGAGGCGGCATTCCAAACTACTCAAAATTTCCACAACTGGTTCTCCAGAACTGGTCAGAAACTGCTGAATACCACCACTGTTATAACCATTACAACATCCCCATGATCATGTGATCAAAATTTAGATGCTTGACAACTGACTTGTATTTTTGATGAAAGCAGTGTCCCAGAGTCATGTGATCACCTTTTGTGACTTTCTAACAAGCAAAGTCAATGGCAGAGCCAAATTGATTTAACATCCATGCTACTAATTTAACAAGTGCAGTGATTCACTTAAGAACTGTGGCAAGAAAAAATGTAAAATGGAACAAAACTCATGCCTCACTTAGCAATAGAAATTTTGAGCTCAATTGTAGTCATAAGTCAAGGATTATCTGTACCGATTTTTTTCGTAACTGCTGCCTGTGGACAGCATAGAATGATTCAATGGCTCCCTCCTATTCATTAGACTTAAGTTTTCTCAGCATAGTGTCCTTAGATCAGAGGTGTCAAACTCAAGGCCCGCAGGCTGGATCTGGCCTGCAGGGTGCTTAGATCTGGCCCACGGGCCATCCTGGAAACAGTGAAGAACAGCTTGCAGTGCCTCTGCCAGCAAAAGCATACCTCAGGAGAGCTATGTATGGCTCTCCTGAGCTCCGTTTCCACTGGCAGAGGATACAGGAGGCTGTCGCAGCTGAAAATGGAGCTTTTGGAGCCAGAGTGCTCAGGCCACCACAGGCATCCCCATCATAAGTGACGTTGAGCTGGCCATGCCCACCGTGGCTATGCTCACTCTGGTCCCGGAGGTCAAACACAATCCTCATGCAGCCCTCGATGAAATCGAGTTTGACATTCCTGCCTTAGATCTATCATTCAGAATTCCCTAGCCATGTCTGAAATTCTGGAAGTTGCAATCCAACAGGAAGACATAAGATGGAGTAAAACTGGTCTTAGATTTGTATTAGACTATCTTATATCGATGTATAGTTCCTAGTTTAATACATATATGACCTGACAACCTAGCTCCCTGAGATATTCCCCAAACAAAATATTTTCTATGTAGGCCACTTTAAGCAAGCTTGTTCCCAAACATCCACCAGCAGAGGAGAGGCTTAATATGAAAAATGTTAAAACTCTAATTATGAGCAGAAAAGAATGATTTTATTACACTACTTGCACTAGGAAAGCAACCACCATAGCGTTTTACTGACAGCATCACACAGGTACAAGAATAATTTTAAATGACAGGAAGCTATTAAACTCAATGGAAAGACTTTACATCCTGTGGACGGGCTTGCTCAGAGCAAACAGTTTGCAGCAGATTGAGAAACCTCCTTAAAAGTACAGCCCGTACACAAGCCAAACTTGCCCTTTCCCCTTAGAAAATGCCTGCAGCAAGAGCCATCCCTACAAAAGTGTGTGTATCAATCTCTTCCTGGTTGCCCAATTCCTCCTCCTGTCTTTCTGCCGTCCTTTGGGTCTTCAAACCTTAACCCCCCCTTTAGCCCATTCTTTGGATAATCTCTGTGGTGAACTTACTGTCCTCTCTCTGAGTCCATGTTCACCAAGAGTGCCGATATTCCTTATCCTTTACCCTCTCTCTCTCTCTCTTTCTCTCTCTCTCTTTCTCTCTCTCTCTCTCCACCAGCTGTATCTCTCCCTTATTAGGTGCAGGGAGTAGAATACTAACTACTTCAGTAGATCCCTGCTGCTTGGGTCGGCACTCTTCTTTTCCAGAGGCCTATATTCTGTTTTTTCTTACTGGCTATAAGGTTATATAAGCTTCTTGTAACCTCCCTTAATCTCCATCTCTATTTACATGGGCATCTTCAAGGCTTCTATTTACTCTGATTATTTTACAGATCTTTGCAATTGGATCCTAGCATCCATATTAACTTCTGTATTTCTCCAATGAAACTTTTTAACAGTTTCCAGTAAACTTTAATCTTATTGGTTATTGCTCACCAGTATTGCAACCAAGTGGATTGCACTTGTATCACATCAAGATATCAATGATAGCATTTTAAAATTTATATCAACAATGAATCTAAGGCAGGGGTGCCAAACCGGCAGCCTGCAGGCCGGATGCATCACGCATAGACCACAGCCACCCCAGCTCCATAAAGGGGAAAAACAAGATGAACCATCACGTGATGGCTGCGATTTGACACCCGTGATCTAAGGAAATAACACAAACAGAAAGGAGAGCAGTGGGATGAAATTGGAATAAGGCAACATTGTACCACTTTGAATTTGTTGGAAGAAGATACACTTTGTATGATTGCTGGGTTTTAACCACTGCCAAACTGAAATGCCTCACACCAGTGGTGGGATTTAAAAAAGTTTACTACCGGTTCTGTGGGCGTGGCTTGATGGGTGTGGTAGGGGAAGGATACTGTAAAATCTCCAGTCAGAGATGGTATTTGCTGGTTCTCCAAACTACTCAAAATTTCCGCTACCAGTTCTCCAGAACTGGTCAGAACCTGCTGAATACCACCTCTGCCTCACCCTTTCCTGAATTGTCTAAAACCAGCATGTAATTCACCATTCCTAGGTCAATCCCTATCTTGCCTCTCATGTCTTTTGTTGAAAGTTTCTGCAAGTTATGGGTTTAAAACCTAATAAATTATACATACTCTGATACTGTCCTTAATGTTGAAATAAGAGAACAATGCTACTTTAACTGTTCAGTTGTATTTTACTCATGAGATAAAGGCAAGTTCATGAGGAGATAGCAAAAATCATGTTGGTGTCTTGGTTATGTACATGAGAAGAAAGGGCCATATTGGATGAATGAACAAAGAGGCTAGGGCAGCAAGCAAATCAGAGCAATGAGAAAGTTAATATAGTTCTATATCAGTAATGGAGGAAAGGTACGTGTGATAGTAAAGATATTAAGTGAGTTAAAGTGTAGAGGGGTGCCATAATAATATTGATTGGTGAAGGAGATTATTATGTTAATTACTGAATATATTATTTCTTTCATCAAAAATAATGGTTGAAGGAATGTTATTTTTATGTTAAAATATATTATTGTGAGTAGGCTATGTCTGCTCTGTGACAATAAATAAATAAACAAAGCTACATGAAGGATTTGAATCTCTCTGCAATCTAAGTCTTTTTTCATCTTTGTCAGTGTTATGAAACTAGCAGATGCTTCTTTTGGAGTCTGATAGTTTCATGGTCTAAAGAACTGTGTCAGCAAGGTCATTGGGACAGATATTTTTAACAAAAAGAAATAGATGCCTGTAGCTCTGGTAAGTCTAGGCCATTAATTAATTTAGAACAAGAAACAGCTAGGAAATATTAAGATTTCTCCAATGTTAGAGTGAAAGGCTATAGCTCATCATTAATAGCTTATTGATCTTCACAGCTGGCTGGTTTGATGTAGCTCTTAGAGCAACAGAGCATATCAGTTTTCTCTGACCTCACCTTTCATTAAGTATTTTGGTACAGAAATGCAAAACAATAACATACCCATTGTGGGTACAGGAACCCCCTCCCCCACTAGCTACTCCACAAGACCAAAATTTTATTCTGTTGATTTTCATTTGGGGTGGAACAACACATTAAAACAATTTTAAAAATAATATCTATTAAACTTAAAGATCCTACAATGGGCACTAAAAATAAACTGAAAACAATGATCAGGCCAACAAAAATGTTCAGGCCATTAATTTCCTGACCCCACACCTGAAGCACATCTAGCTCTTCAATTCTTTGTGAAAGTCTAGCAGAGTCAGGACCCACCTAATATGTGAGGACTGTGGTGTTTGAGAGTTCAAGTACTGTGGCTGAAAAGCCCCATTTCTTGCATCCCATTAGATATTAGTTGAGGAGATCCAGACAGACCAAAACATGGGGCAAAGTAAATACCTTAAGCCTTGTCAAGCTTGAAAGCATCCATTTCATCCCTTAAAAACTCTGAAAATGAGTAGGGAGTTCTGTTTTTAGTGAAGTTTGAATAAACAATGCCTTAATGCACCATTTCACATCTTAAATTTCCCTAGCTCCAGGTGAAGAAGAACAAAACTTTTGATCTACCTAATCATGATGTAGAGTGTCTTGCTTTTCTCTGTCTTCCAGTTCAATATCTCAACCACTAAACCATCACTGGTCAATAGGACTGTTTTGAATATAAATGGCAGGAACGAAGACCACCTATCTTGAACTCCTTGGAAAGAAATTGAGATATAAATGTATTCACAGTTTTAAATTATATTTAGGCTGAATAGTGGAAATTGGTTTCATTTTAACTTTATTGAGCCAGTCAGAAAAAATATTGAAAAAAATGTATTTGAGGACAAATAGTAAAAAAATAAATGTGCAAAATCAGCAATAAGAATAACATATTAATGGACAAATAGAGGTATGTTTTTAAAAAGTATAAAATGAATTATAAATATAGAAACATAGAAAATCGATCAAGGGCAAGACAGCATAATAGAAGTATAGATACAGCAGAGTTAACATAAAAACAATTCAGTAAAATAAATAACAGTTACTAATAAACTACATGCACACTGAATCTTACATTTCAGCTTAAAAATATTACAGGACGTAGAAATTCTCCTGCATTTTTCTTCTGCTGGTTTTTATTTTAATTAATGAAAGAGATCATTTTAGAAATTATTTTATTTAAGAAAAATTCAAAAACATTCTAAGGTTTAATTTTGGGTGATCTCATACTTCAAGAGTTGTTAAATAATGGTGGTTCATATCTCTTGAAAGCTCCACAAGAAAGAAGACCCCCTACACAACTTTCGGATGTCAAATATCTGTCAGTCATTACATTAGTCATTATATTCACTGTCATATTTTGAGTCTTGTCTTACTGTATACTGATAGGGCAGGAAATGGCACTGAGTGTGTAAGTAATAGAAGACTAGAAATCCCATTAAATATTTAAAACTCCTATTTTTATTCCACATTTGAGAGCATCATCTGAGAAGGGGGAAGAACTATGAACTTCTAAAAGTTTGGGTATACTTGAAGATTAAGCCTATGCTACAGACTGAGCAGAATCTTAGAGAGAATTGGGCTGATTTAGAAAGCTTCAGGAGATGCCAATAGAAACAAATTAACTCTAATTCTGAGCCCACAGATAGATGTACTAGTGAATCAGAATTCAGCAGGCACAATAACACAGTGCTTGCAAAAACTGATACTTTTCTCTCCAACATTTTCTATATAAAGACATTCAATGATAACAGAGTGAGTGGATGATCATTCTAATCACAGTAGGTAATGTTTCCAAGACACTCAAATTAGAATACTAAGGTAATATACCATAGGATTCTATCAATAGTTCTTACTGTTTGTTACTATTTCCCAGAATTGAGAAGGATTAAATCCTTAGGAGATGAGAAAGTATAGCATTGGGGTCAATATCCATTCCTTCTTTTTAGACTTATTTATGTAGCTTTAGGGTAGTTGTTATGAAAATGGCATACTGCATGATGGGGAACCTTGGTCCATTGGCTGAATCAGCCAGAGTCTAACTCATCCAACCTATTGAGTTTCAGGCCAGGTTCCTCTTCTTCTCCATTGCACACTACTGAGACTTAGTAAATGGAAATATTCCAGCAGAACAAACTACAGGGGGCAGATGAAGCCAAGAGACCCTAATGGAAAAGAAGGAAGAACAGGAAGAAAGGGGAAATGAGGTAAGGACTGGAAAAGAAAAATAAATGGATTTCTATACCTGCTTTTTAAAAGTTGCCTTTCAATAATCAGAGATATGATCAGTTTTTTCCATAATTTGTATCCATTTTTGGAACAGAATTTTGAATTGATATGTAAATTATAATTGCTAATAGGCATTGAAAACCTTCCTAGAGGAAAAGTGATCACTGTTGCTTTCATTGCTTAATTTTGGCATCATAAGCACAGTGAAACGGTCACATATTCCAAATAACCTGTGCATTGCATGTGCTGCAAAAAAGCTTATTCCTGATCTTTGGCATTTCATAGATATATTCTCTGCTTAGCTTTGCTTTGCTCGTTTAATCAGTTTAAGAGTCAGGATATCCACATAAGCTGTCACTATGTTTAATATATATACACATCAACAAAATAAAAAACCATCAAACCAATGCTAAACAATCAAAAAGGAAAACAATCAGACTGCAACAACCTTTGAAACTATAAGTGAATAAGGGAGCTTGTTGCATCTTTTGGTGGAAAGTATTCCAAAGCAAGGGTTCTAAAGAAGATGCCTTAGGATCCATATCCCTTTGATATTTCATGGGCATGGGACCCTAAATAATAATTTCCTGCTTGCATGCCCAAACTGGGGAGTTTTTACCTGGAGGAGATAGTTTCTAAGGAACCTGGAGACTAGACAGACAAGATTTTATAGGTCAAAACACGCACAATGAATTGGTTGTCACTGCAGCAGCCAGTGACTTAGTATTATATTATAGTTACTGCTGTCATGCACTAACATTGTAGACACTGCATTTAGAAATAACTACAGTTTCTGAATAAAGTAATCTATATGCAGTATACTATACTAGTCCAAGACATTGGCAATGAAGGTGTGAATCACTCTTGTTATATTTTCATGATCCAGGTATCGCTGAAACTGGTATATTAAACTGAACTGGTTGAAAGCTCCCATACCAACAGCTTTCACCTGTCGTTTCAACCGAACCACGAGTCCTGGAAGTCCCCAAGTTGCAGATCTGCTTCTTATTTCATTATCTTTCAAATCTGTCATTCACCACTACTGCCTGGCTACCTGAAGAGCATCTAGCTGACATATAGGAGGATTCACACAAAAGACAACTGTTATGTCCTGAGGACTCAAGGAGTTCTCACTCAGGTCCACTCACTTTGTGTGGGCATTATTCCCCCATTCCCCATTGGTTGGTTCTCCCCAGCAGCCAGCTATAAAAGCAGGCTGCGGGGTCCAACTGGTGCTGATTGCTGTGAGCCAGTTCCAGGCTTGGCAAGCACGGTCAGCCCTTTATTTGTAAATAAAGTACTGTTGCACTCATGCTCTGGTTCAGCCTCTCATTGCTCAAACTTAACACTGGCGACGAGGATGGGATGGCTACCAGAAGCACCTTGCAACCGCTGAGTCACTAGCCACCGATCTACAGCCCAGAGAGAGCGATCGGCTGGCGACAAGGGAAACGCTGATCCGCAGCCATAGAGAGCGGTCAGCTAGCGAAACGAGCGATCAAAAAGAGCAAACGCAGATCCGCAGCCAGAGAAAGCGGTCTGAGTCAAATAGTTAGAAGCGTCTGTAGCCGCTTGTTAGCCCCGCTACGGGGAAAGTGAAGCGCTGCGAGCCGCAGCCGCTCTGCACTTGGCGCGAAATTCAAACGGGTGTCATTTGAATTTCGAGCCAGTAGGAATCACAGCACAGCGCTGTAGAGAGTCACTAACGCCCACTTTTTTTGGCGCGAATCAAGACACCTCCAACGGCTAGCAGCCAACGTGGTAACCCAGAGAGAGAGAAAGAGAGGGTAGCAAAAAACCTCTCCAGAGCTGATATCACTAGTACTCACGAGCGTTCGTAGTCCCAGAGAGATTTTTTCCGCAGGTAGCCCAGCCGTTCCAGCACCATGAGTTCCAATCCAGTATTCCCGGCGTTTAAACCAGACGAAGAGAAGTGGGAATCGTATAAGAACCGTTTCAATCATTACATCGATGCGGTCGGCCTGTCGGATGCGGGAGAGCATCAGAAAAAATCCTATTTCCTAATCTACTGCGGAGCCACCGTTTACGATACCGCTGCAGCACTCGTGGCGCCGAGAGAATTGAAAAACGTTCCGTGGTCCGAGTTGCTTGAGATCCTCACAAACCACTACGCTCCCAGGCCTTCACAAATCGCCAGGAGGTTCACGTTCCGAATGAGGAAGCAATCAAGTAAGGAGACCATCAACCAATATATGGCCGCCCTCAGAACAGCAGCCCTGCACTGCGGGTTTGGAACATACCTGGAGGACATGCTCCTCGATCAATTAGTTTGTGGGGTCAAGGATCTCAACCTACAGAGGCGACTGCTAGCTAAAAAAGACCTCAACCTCGCGCAAGCGGTAGAGGAGGCCCTAGCAGCCGAGCTAGCAACGAACTCAGCCACCGAAATTCAGGGCCCAAGCACCAAGCTAGCAGCGTTCCCAGTCCATTCCGAAGAGGTGGAAGCGGAGGAAGGCCACAACGATGAGAACGATGTCCATCGCCTTACCAATGACAGACGGTCGCAGGTAGGGGCCAAACAAGAATACACCGGTCCACCCAAGCACATCACCCTGTGCCTAGCCTGTGGGGGATCACATCAAAGGGCCACCTGCAAGTTTAAAGGAGCCGTTTGCAACAACTGCCATAAGAGGGGGCACATTGCGAGAGTCTGCCAAGCCCCCCAAAGCGCTGCACAAAGACCCCCGTCCTCGCACTCGGGACCACAGAGGCAAGTATTAAACTGTCACACGCACCGCCTTGCCAGGCGTACTTGTCACTCTGTTAGTAAAATTTCTCTCTCCGTTTCCCTAGAAGGTAAACCGTGCCACATGGAGGTTGACACAGGGTCAGCGCTCTCAATAATCTCGTGGAACACCCTCAAGAGACTCCACCCCAGCCTATCTACTACCCGGCTTCAGAGATGCCAGTTCGGTCTGAAGGACTACCAGGGGAAGGCCATTCCCGTGATCGGCAGAGGCAAGTTCTTTGTCAGTTTTAGAGCTTTAAAGGCCACCTACCTCTAGTGGTAGTTAACGGCAATCTACCCACCTTATTGGGGCTCGATTGGTTTCCCCACCTCGGCCTAGGGTTAACAGGAGTCCATGCTGTCTCAACCTCAGACACTGACTCCTTATTCGCTGACTACGCAGATGTGTTCAGCGAGGAGCTGGGGTGTTATAATGGAACCCCCATCTCGTTCACCGTTGACCCCCAGGCAGTCCCAATCAGATTAAAACCACGTAGAGTTCCATTTGCTATTCGACCAAAACTAGACGCTGAATTGGATAAACTACTAAAACAAGGGGTCATTGAGCCAACAGATTTCGCCAAGTGGGAGACGCCCATTGTCACACCCCTCAAAAAAGATGGTAGCCTGAGAATCTGCTCGGACTACAAGACAACAATCAATAAATATTTACAAGTTAGCGCCTACCCCGTGCCCGTCATTCAGCACTTATTGCACACATTCGAACCGGGCAGTATTTTTGCTAAATTGGACATGTCTCAAGCATATCAACAGTTCCCTGTTGATAACCAAACAGCGGAACTTCAGACCATCGTCACTCACAGGGGTGCCTTCCGATGCAAGCGTCTCCAATTTGGCGTAAGTGTTGCCCCGGGTATTTTTCAATCCCTCATGGAGCGGATTTTACAGGGCCTCCCTGGTGTAGTACCCTACTTCGACGACATCTTGGTCTCGGCCAGGGACAGACCCCAACTCTTCCAGAGAGTGCGAGCAGTGTTAGAGAGGTTCAGACAGCATGGCCTCAAGTTAAAAAAAGAAAAATGCGCCATTGCCACTAGACAGGTGGACTTTCTGGGTTATAAAATTGACGCCTCTGGCATTCACCCCCTGGAGTCCAAAGTCAGGGCGATCCACGAAGCTCCCACACCGAACTCCAAAACGGAGCTACAAGCTTTCTTGGGGCTCCTAAACTTTTATGCATCCTTTTTGCCCCATAAAGCCTCAGTAGCCGAACCCCTACACAGATTACTAGACAAAAAGTCACCGTGGCACTGGGGGCACAAAGAAGACCAGGCGTTTAACGCCGTCAAATCACTACTTACGTCAGAGGCAGTGCTCATACAATTCGACCCCAACCTTCCTTTAGTACTGGCAGCAGACGCATCCCCTTTTGGAATTGGGGCGGTCCTTAGTCACCGACTCGCCAATGGCGCCGAGGCCCCCATCGCCTTTTTCTCCAGGACGCTCTCGGCCACGGAGCGAAATTACAGCCAAATAGACAAGGAAGCCCTAGCAGCTGTTGCAGCCGTGAAAAAGTTTCACGAATTCCTTTTTGGCCACTTCTTCGAACTGGTCACCGACCATAAGCCCTCCTGGGCCTACTGGCCGGCGACAAACAGACACCTCAAGTCCTCTCCCCTCGGATGACAAGATGGACACTTTTCCTAGCGGCCTACTCATACAAACTTATCCACCGCCCGGGCAAAACCCTATCCCACGCTGACGCGCTCAGTCGCTGCCCCTTACCCGCTCCGGCTGAAGACCCAGCTCCTGTCAATGCCATTTTTGAAATCACCCAGTTGGACCTGCCCATCACCGCCCTTGACATCGCCGCCAAAACCAAGGCAGACCAAACGCTCGCCCAGGTGCTAGACTGGGTGAGGAGGGGGTGGCCGGGAGGCAATGTTGATAACAAATTCGCACCCTTTAAGACTCGCATGCAGGAGCTGTCCAGTTTGCAGGGTTGTCTTCTGTGGGGCACTCGAGTGGTCATTCCGACCTCGCTGCGTACCCGAGTCCTGGAAGCGTTGCACGAGGGACACCCCGGCATTGTGAGAATGAAGGCGTTGGCACGCAGCTACGTGTGGTGGCCGGGTCTAGACGAGGACATTGTCAATTGGGTAAGTTCCTGCAGCATTTGCCAGGAATCCCGTCCTGCTCCCCCCATCGCCACCCCTACCAGATGGGAGAGCGCCAGCGCCCCTTGGTCTAGAATCCATATCGATCTGGCCGGCCCCGTGCATGGAAAGATGTTCCTAGTGGTCGTGGACGCTTATTCCAAGTGGATAGACATGGCGCAGCTATCCACGACCACCACACTAGCAATCACCAACGTGTTAACGCGCCTGTTCGTTACACATGGACTACCCGACTCCTTGGTCTCCGATAATGGCCCACAGTTCGCATCAGTAGAATTCAGCCGTTTTGCAGCCAACCTAGGCATTCGCCACATTTTCACAGCCCCATTTCACCCTGCGAGTAATGGGTTGGCTGAAAGGGCCGTCAGGACCACCAAAGAGGCCCTCGCTAGGTTTGGCAGAGATGACTGGCACCACAAACTCTCACGGTTCCTGATGAGCCAGCACTCAACCCCCTGTACAGTCACCAATAAGTCACCTGCGGAACTTCTGATGGGCCGGCGCCTGAGGACTGTATTAGATAGACTGCACCCACAATACTGCCCTGACTCTCCCCTCGCTTCCACTTCGGGGGTTAGACATTTTGTGTTACAGGAGCCGATATTCGCAAGGAATTTCGCTGGGGACCCACTTTGGATTCCGGGCGAGGTCATCGCCGTCACCGGGCCGAGATCGTATAGAGTAAGGCTGGAGGATGGTCGCGTCTGGAGGAGACACATAGACCAACTCAGAAGGCGCCTCAGCAACCTCGCAAACAAGAATCCAGAGTCTCCAGTCGAAGGGGAACCGTCTCATCCGCCACCCAGCCACACCGCACCCAGTGACCAGTCTGCGCCAGCGGTCGTTCCGGTCAGCCCAAACTCGGACGACAGTGCCCAGAGAGTTGACCAACCGGATCCAACCCTCGAGAGTTTGACCCCAGAAACCAACCCGGTGGTTTCCGAGGATGCCCAGTCCAGAGAGAGTGTTGGCGACACTATGCCAGCTCAACCGTCACAGACTGATACCGAACAGTCAGACAATGTTCCCGAGTTGCGCCGCTCCGGGCGCCAACACAAACCCCCCATCTACCTCAAGGACTATGCGTGTTCGCATCTGGGGGGAAGGGGTGTTATGTCCTGAGGACTCAAGGAGTTCTCACTCAGGTCCACTCACTTTGTGTGGGCGTTATTCCCCCATTCCCCATTGGTTGGTTCTCCCCAGCAGCCAGCTATAAAAGCAGGCTGCGGGGTCCAACTGGTGCTGATTGCTGTGAGCCAGTTCCAGGCTTGGCAAGCACGGTCAGCCCTTTATTTGTAAATAAAGTACTGTTGCACTCATGCTCTGGTTCAGCCTCTCATTGCTCAAACTTAACAACAACCTTATCCACTTCCTCAACCTCTACAAGTTCAAATTAAGCCCAGCTAACATTGTTAAACATTGCCCTAATTATCACCCTAGATTCCATATCAGCAATGTCTAAAACCAGACATATATGAGAAATTTTACCTGCAAAGAATCTTGCAAATGTAACATTTTTAGGAAAATTCTTGTTTCAATCTTGCAAACATAACATTTTAGAGAAATTCTCATCCCAACCACTCTACCAAAAGTGAATGAACTAATTTGAGCAAAGCAACTGCACAAAGGTCTATAATTGTAATCAGAGCAAAGCAATCTGAAAGTTTCACCTCTCTTAGTATTAAAGAATATAGTTTGTTAACTGGTAATAGATTGTATTCATTTCTTGTTTACCACCTGTAGGTACTTCTTTACTAATTTCCAAAAGTTCCTCAGAAGACTAGGAATGACAATTGGAAAGATAAGATGCTCAGAAGCAGTTACAGCCAACATTCTACCAACTCCTCAGTCCAGAAGGTGACCAGATATCTGGTGAAACCATCCAAAAGGTCACTGGGAAAATCCCCAGATTCCCCCCAGATTTGTCTCTATTCTTGCAGAAGTTAGAAATGCAGTAATGTAAACTTTACCGGAAACTGATCTGATCAGCATGACTCTGATATATCAGCTATTGGTTGTTACATTTGGCAGTACCAGTTAGGAGATGAAATCTTATGAACTACCTTGACATTCCAGAAAATGCATATCTTCTCATGATCTCATTTTTAAAAGGAATATGATCATTGTTTTTTAGGACCAGAGTATGTGAAATATGTTTAAATGGATCCTACGGATTTGTTTACTAAAATATGCAGAATGAGGCCTGTTATCTTTGAATATATCTACAGATACAGTCGTTTACAGCAACCAAATCTAATAAACCCCCATGTCTCATCACGTTTACTGAATGTTGAAGAGAAGGGTGGGGGAAACTTTATCTACCTGGAGATTTGCTATGAAAAGAAAAGCAGACAGATCTTTTTATATGATCATAGTTGAGAATGAAATTATCTGTCTTAGATAATTTGTAAGTAATAATTTTCATCTATAGTTGTCTAGGGGGCTTTTTGTGGGCTTAATGAATTTAAACTGGCTGCAGAACTTGGGTACTTTCTCTAAGTCTGGCTCCTTTCAGGATCATTTAAAGATAATAATAGAAGTGATGCCTTCTATTGACAAAACAGCATTGGCTAAAACTCTGAGGTTCAGCTATTAATTTCCTTTCTTTTGCTTTAGTGCACAGACAGAGAAATATGCAGCATGCTTATTCACATTTTCAGTCTGAGAATGCTAGAGAGGCAGACTTGGTGCATCTTGTTATCTGCTATCATTGTTGATTTGCTTTCTTAACAAGGGTAAAAAAAAAACCCCTTATGATTTCCACTGAATAATGTTATACTATAGGTATCAGAGACCTGCTTTGTGCCTTCTGTCATATATACCGATATACATTCCATTTCTGAATCTCAACCTCAGTAATGCATACAGAGCAAAGCAGTTCTTCATTACAGATAGTCCTCAACTTAAGAACAGCTGCTTAGTGACCAATCAAAGTTATGACTGATCCCAAAAAGGGACATTATAATCCAAATTTGAAGGTCCAATAGTTGGATTCTTTTTGTGATCATGTAACCAAACTTTGAGCATTTGGTTTAAAATGTTGTTCCTAAGTGGCTACAAAATGTAGAGCAGTACACTGGAAGAGAAGATATTTACACACACACACACACACACACACACACACACACCAAACCCCCCCCACAAAACTTCAATAATAACAACAACAAAAGTATTCAAGGACATTATTTTCCACCCATGAGAATATCACCAAAATTCTCCTTTGAGAAAAAAAGGGAAATAATTTTTTCTTTCATCAAAATGCTTGGGCAAAGTGAATATTTTTTTTCTGCATGGCACTAATAAGAAACCAACCTTTCTCTATAGAGGAAAATGTTATAAAACCTATAAAGTAAAAAATATAATATAGACCTCCCTTGAGCATTTCACCAAATGATCTGGACAATTGTTTAAAAACAAATAGAAAAAATATAACACATTTCATCATATGCAGTACAGTATACAGTATCTAATTTCTCAAACAATTGCAGCAAGAATTAAATACATAACTATGTTAACTTCCTTCAAATAATCCAGTAACTATCCTTACCATTTGGAAAGTCTTTATTGATAACCTTTTAAAAGCAGTATAATTTGAGTTTATAATTTGAGTTTCTATTTAGACCAACAATATGCTCAGCGTTAAGCTAATAGAAAGAACATTACCATAAAATGTTAACCGTTCACAAGCAGAAAAATAATTGCAGAAAAATAAGTGACAGAAAGTACACAAGCATTACTTCATCTCTGACAATGAAAAGAAATAGAATCTCAGCATCAGCCAGATCTGATTTGATTATCAGCATTTTAATAGATTAAATCAATAAATGGCAGCCAATTAAAGAAACTGCATGTGGTAAGAGAAGAGTTGAAAAAATCAAGTGATATTACTTGGACAAAAGAAAAGAAACTGCAATATGACATATCTTTTGTAAAAAGTAGTGGCCGTAATTTACAGAATTTACATATAAATTTATTCAAGCAAGTTTCAGTGCAAATAGCATTTAAAGCAACTGCACATATACTCTTTAGTTGGGCAGAAAAAGCATTGGCTGAAGAAATTTATTGTGCTTCCATGTTGTACTGATAAATGGAGAGTGAGTTTGTTGACACATGGTGGGTTTTGCACAATTTACTATTTCTTCTGTGCCTGCCAACCTCTTGACAAATTACTGTCACCAGCTTGAGTCAATCTATCAAGTCTTCTTCCAGTTTCATTGTACTGTTCTGGTTGAAAGTGGCTTGAAAACTAAAGCTATTATCATTACACGGGACACTTTATTTTTGCAATAGTGGTCATTGATTCATTTTCTTCTTTCACATTACACTGGGAAAACAATTTTTTTCAACTTCCTGAAAAACTTTGATAATTATAATAGACTTCAGTTTGAAGGGGTCTATCATAATCACCAAAGTTTTTTAGGAAACTGAAAAAAATTGTTGTCCAGTGCAATATGAATGCAGAAAATGAATCATCAGTGACATATTGTACTTTATAGTCTTGTATGCTGTAAGAAGTTTGTCAATTAGCTGGATACAGCTTGGTGCTACGCCAAGAAAATCCTCAATGAAATTCTTAAATGCTTCTGAATAGAATAGAATAGAATAGAATAGAATAGAATAGAATAGAATAGA
>NW_020769310.1:40420013-40432541 GCF_900518735.1 Pseudonaja textilis
TTTCTTTCTTTCTTTCTTTCTTTCTTTCTTTCTTTCTTTCTTTCTTTCTTTTTTCTGTTGTTGCTGTTGCTATAACCTCTCTATTTTTAACTTTATTTTGAAATAAATTAAATATTTATGGGAAAAGGGAGGCAGAATCAAAAGATCAGTAAATCTCTGTTTAGATAACAGGTTGGGGGGCATTAAGGCATAAATAATAAATAGATGATTGTGGAAAATGCTAGCTTGAACATTTCAAATGCATTTGAGGATCTGAATAAAAAGACAGGCTGTCTAGAGAGCTAGTATCAATTTTATCGATCTCACAATTTCAGCACAAATTCTAAAAGTGCATAGATATTTTGATATGTACAACAAAATTTGGCCCTTAGATATTGCTGGACCAGACTTTCCATCATTCATCATCAATGACTATGTTGGCTGGAGTTAAAGAGCACTGGAGTTCAGCAAGATCTTAGGCTCATCTTTAATAGAAAAGAGCAAATTTAGAAAGCACTCTTAGAATGAAATCTTACAGTGAATGAAAAGGTACAAGTCTTATTCAGGGGTGGGATTCAAATTTTTAACAACCGGTTCTGTTGGCATGGCTTAGGTGGTGGGCATGGCTTGGTGGTCATGTGGCTGGGTGGTCATGGCTTCGTGGTCATGTTATTGGCTGGGCATAGCCAACTCAATATCACTCACATCGAGGGCACGCATCTCTTCCCCTGGCCTCTCATGACTGTGGGGATGCTGCAACAGTCATAAATGTGAAAAATGATCATAAGTCACTTTTTTTCAGTGCCATTGTAACTTTGAATGGTCACTCCACACAAGCAAAGTACCAGCAAAGGAGGGAAAAATACTCCAGAGAGGTACCTGAGACAGGAAGTCTAGTCCTGCCAAGAATGTAATAAGGGTTAACGGAGAGGCAGTTTCTATAAGCAACACCAGAATGTTTTCTTTCTACCTTCCTTACAGGATTAGGCCAGTAATTTCTTCTAACAACCGGTTCTCTGAACTGCTTAGAATGTTAACAACCGGTTCTAGTGAATAGGTATGAACTGGTAGAATCCCAGCCCTGGTCTTATTCACAAGGCAAACCATGAACGACTAGAAAGTGTTACTTGAATTCTTGTGCTACCTAAATATAAGATACAATTTTATGTAATTATTCCATCATTTGGTCAGTAACTTGATCTGCTTCCCAGAGTTGTTTAGGTATGTATGTATGAACCATCCTATAAATGCTTCATTCTTTGCAGGACTTGGTAGATGTATGAATCAGCCCTAGAAAATATCAGTCGGATTATTTGAGAAAAACTTTCATTATTGTTGTCACACAAAATTGCTAATCATAACCATTTGCAAAACAATAACACAACATCAGGTTATTCTCCTTTTTCTGATCTGTTCATGAAGCCACATTTTTCATAATTTTTGGATCTGAGAAGTTAACACTGTATACACACTGTATAGAAAGGCCATAGGACTATATTCATTAGCCATGTGTCCAGTATCAACTACTGAGCATATTCTAATAATTACATGGTAGTGCCAATGTAAAATAGAAGGTTTAAATGTGTATGTATGTTCATATAAATAAATGTTCCATTTTCCATGGGAATAAGACTCCTGATGAATTAAACGTCTGAGATATTGCCTCTCTTAACCCACAGAGAAAAGAGATTCAAATACTTTGACAAATAAAATCTTCAAAAGTGCCTTTAAAAGGACATTAGAAAAAGCTTTCTCTTGCATCGCTCCCAAATTCCCAAAGTTCTTCCTGAACTTTGCATTTTGTCTCCATACTTTTGTTTGATATAGAGAAAATAAGATGTAGCTCTTTAGTCAAGTCTCTAAATTTAATGATACCTACTTGTCATACCCACAGCTGTCTGTAGGTAAACAGAAAAAAATAGCCACTACAATAAAGGAAGACAGAGCTTAATTATTTCTTCCCCTCAAGAGGTAGAGAACCATCATGTTTTATAAACCACAGAAAAGCTTGGAGGAAGAGACCATTTGTTCTAATGTTTGCTTTTCCTTTTGGCTAGAGAAACTACAAAACATGGGAAATTAGACAAGATAGATAGCTTGAAAGTGTATTTATCAGACAAGAGAAAGATAAATATCCTGATAAATACCTACCTGCAAGAACTTCCCACTGAAATTAGTGAGAAATCATTGCTTTACCAATAGTTTAGCACGGAAAGATAAGAGACAATTCATCATTGATACAGTATTTTTTTTTTTCCTGTAGGTTATCAAGGAAAACAATTCCCTGAGTTTTTGGTTTCTCTATTACCACTTCAAATGCATGTTCTCTGACTTTGCACTTACTACCCTCAGTTTCTATTTTAGACAAATGTCATTTAGCATGTGACTGCTTAGAATCTCTTGACCAGGGCTGTCAAATTTGTGGCCCATGGGGCAGATGCATCACACGCTGGCCACGCCCACGCCTGGTTTAGCAAAGAAGAAAAAAAAACACAACACATCATGTGACAATGCTGTGACAACGCGAGTTTGACACTCCTGTTCTAGACTATATCAGCAGGTTTATTTACTTATTTTTATTTAAGGGCATGCTCAAGAAGGCTAGCAACCTTAAGAATAAAGAGCAAAAAACCTAAAAGTTACATTGGCATCATAAATAACCAGCCATTAAAACTCTAAAAAGAAATGTCTTAACAGATTTTATTAAGTATGACAGTCAGACTCCTGAATGGGTTTGTACCCTCTCTGAGAAAACCATCTGATGTCTTCCAGTGGACACATCTTTAGAAGGGCTTCTGTGTTCTGACCCAGGCTTCGTAATCTGTAATGATGCACAAACTTATTTTTAAAACAAAACCTATTTTTATTGCAATGGTGGGAATTGTTTTCATTCCCAGCCAGAATTAATCTCACACAGTCCCCCAAGATAAGCACACACCTTTTAGTTCTATGAAGTGCTGCCAAAAACAGAAGTATCCAATTAACCAGAATAGAAACCAGCTGAAGTACAAACAAACCCCAACCGAAGTACAAGGAGCTTCAATGATGACTCTGAACCAATAGAACTACTTTGCTTCCTGCAAAGGTTTCGTTATCTGGGCTTGACCTTTATCCCTTTTGGGAGGAACAATCACCTTCCAGCCTTACTCCCAAGTCGCCTCTTTAATTTCAGCTGCTCTCACCTTCTAGCAGCTCTGTGCACATGCGCATTGGGAACAGGCTCCCCTGGGTCCTCTGCTTCACTGCTGCCAGGCTCCGAAGGCTCCGAAGGCAGCACCCCACTCCCTGGGTCCTGGCCCCATCTCTGCATTGGATGCAGGACCCTTGTCCAAGTCCTCTCCAGACTCCCTGACTGGTCCCCTTTCTTCCCCCCTGTGATTCCACTGCCGTCTGCACTGGCTGCTGGTGAACCACAACTTTCTGAAGCTCTTAATATTCACAGAGATTCACATGGAAAAGCAACCTCTCTAATGTACAGACCTTAAGCTATTTAGGACTTTAAATGTTAATAGCAGTATAATTGTGCCTGGTAAGCAATTAATAGCTAGTGACCTTTCAGTAGAGGCATCATGTGATCCTGTACCTTGCACTGGTCAGCAGTCCAGCTACAATATTTTTATCAGCTTCAACATTTCAAAGTAGATCCATGTAGTGCACACTACAATCAACATAATGTACTATAACGAAATCTGACTGTTCAGAAAGGTTGCAGTTGGAAAAAATTAATTATCCGAAAACACCCCTTGCTATACTTTCCAGCTGTGAATCCAGTGATAATTAAAGATAAAGAACTCCTAAAGTGAAGCCTATTCTTTCAAAGTGTCCAGGACAATGCATTCTGTTCAGATTTAAAGGCAATGAGCGTGACTGTGAGGAAAAGGTAGTGGATTTTATCAAAACAAGAGAGAATAGTAACTATATACAAAGGAAATGTCACCTTACATCTGGGTTTCTGTTTCACATAACCTCAAGGATGGCTTTTCTTCTAGATATTATGGATAAATTGATGGAAAAACAATCTTATTTCCGTATATAGTGACAGCTACAAGCATTCTGTGTGTCAAAAATTGGAAAGAAAAAAGAATGCAGAAAAAAGGAATATAGTGGAAGAATGGATTTTGAAGTTGAGTGAGTTAGCAGAGATGACAAAATTAACTGCCCCCATCTATTGTCTGCCTCCCAAGTCCCAGCTGATTGTCTGGGTCTTCTTTTGTTGCCCTGCATAGGAGAATGGAGCTGGAAAGCAGGTTAGTGAGGTGTGGAGGGAATTGGGATTTTGCAGTAACTTTTCCCTGGAGTGGTGTGGGAATGGAGATTTTACAGTATTCTTTCCCTCCATGCCCACCAAGCCATGCTCACTAAGCCATGCCCACCAAGCCATGCCACGTCCACCAAGCCACACCCACAGAACCGGTAGTAAAAAATTTTTTGAAAGACACCACTGTTATTCTCCCTCTTGTGGTCTTTTAATAGGCTTGGGCTACTTTCAAAGGTTCTGGCTGCTTCTATCGAAATGGACAGTAAGGTATAGCAGAACTAAGTATTACTAAGATACTTTCTAGCTCTAAATGATCTCCTGCAGCTGTTTCATACATATATTGATTAAAAGGGAGCAATACAACAGTAAATTCCAGCACAAATGTCTGCATATGGTTCCAACATAAATAAGCAGAGCTATACCTCCATCAATTCTTCCAGAGAGTTCAAAACTATACCAGTCTGTCAGTGAGAACAATCAACCAAAAGGAACAGCTTGCCTTCAGAAGTTGTGGAAGCTTCATCACTGGAAGCTTTCAAGAAGAGACTGGACTGCCATCTGTCAAAAATGGTGTAGTCTGCTTGGGCAGTGGGTTGGACTAGATGACCTACAAGAACCCTTTCAACTCCGTTCATCTGTAATCTGTACCAAAAGCTGTCCAGGCATCTAGAAAAACTATCATAGTCACACTCCCTGACTGCAAGTTTCTATCTTAAGTTATCCACTAAATAACCATAGAAGTCTTAATCCAGATTTCTGCTAAAAGCCTCATTGAAATGGGTCAGTAAATATCATCCAGGTATAGTTAGAACTTCATATATCTGTTCATATTCTTTAACACGTATTTCACAACTTAAATGCTTTATGGATGCAAGCAAAATATTTTAGGTTGGACTTTAAAACTTGTAGACTGAAACACGGTTGTTTATATTTTCATATTATATATGTATTATATTATATGTATGTACACACACACACACACACACACACACTTATATTAAAGCAATATGAATTACATCCTGATACCATGGGATTTTCCAGACAACAGTTTTTCCACTTCTAAGTCTTTATGATCCGTTTTAAAAGAAAGTCAGAATACTTAATTTTATTGGAATACCCTCCAATGGACCACAGAATGCTCCCATTAGCTGAAAAAACATGGATAAATAACAGTTGGGGGTCCCATTGGGAATTTTAAAAGTAAAAGCAGCTTTTTCTTATTAGGGAAATAATGGGGAACAAAGTCATGTTAAGTATCTCACATGGAATGGCTTGTGTGTCATGAATACTGCCAATAGGAATTATATTTGTGGGCCAAAATGAATGTCTACAAAGCTGCTATAATTTTATTTTTCAATTGGCCTTCAAAAAACAACACATGAAAGAAATCACATTTGATGGTTCATAGTCAATAAATCAATTCTTTATTAATTTATTAAAGAAGTAAACGGGAAATAGCACAAATATATTTATCACCAAATAATCATTTGGTAACAAATACCCTCTAGTCACATCTGTCATTACCTTGAACAGTACTGATAGTCCTTGACTTACAACAGTTCATTTAGTTTTCTCACTATAGAGAAAAGTAAAAGTCCTACACTTAGGCAAGAAAAACCAAAAGTACACATATAGACTGGGTGAAACCAGGCTCAATAGCAGTAACTGTGAGAGGGATCTTGGAGTCTTAGTGGACAACCAGCTAAATATGAGCCAGCAGTGTGCAGCAGCCAGAAAAAAAGCTAATGCAATCCTAAATTGCATTAACAGAGGGATACAGTCAAGATCAAGGGAAGTATTAATACCACTCTATAAAGCCTTAGTAAGACCACACCTAGAGTACTGCATCCAGTTTTGGTCACCACATTATAAAAAAGATGCTGAGACTCTAGAAAAAGTACAGAGAAGAGCAACCAGGATGATTAGGGGACTGGAGGCTAAAACATACAACGAACGGTTGCAGGAACTGGGCTTGGCTAGTCTAGTAAAGAGAAGGACCAGGGGAGACATGATAGTGGTCTTCTAATATTTGAGGGCCTGCCACAGGGAAGAAAGGGTCAAGCTCCTGTAGGCTAGACAAGGAATAATGAATGGAAACTGAACAAGGAGAGATTTAACCTGGAAACAAGGAGAAACTTTCTGACGGTGAGAACAATCAACCAATGGAACAGCTTGCCCTTGGAAGTTGTGGGAGCACCATCAGTTGAGATTTTCAAGAAGAGATTGGACTGCCATTTGTCAGAAATGGTGTAGGATCTCCCGCTTGGGCGGGGGGGGTTGGACTAGATGACCTACAAGGTCCCTTCCTACTCTGATTATCTGTATCTAGTGACTGAATTTACAACAGCACTGGAAAAAAATGACTTATGACCATTTTTCGCATGACCATTGCAGCTTCCCCATGTCATGTGATCAGAATTCAAAGACTTGGCAACTGATTCGTATTTATGACGATTGCAGTGTCCCAGAGTCATGTGATCAACCTTTTGTGACTTTCTGTCAGGCAAAGTCACTGGGGAAAACAGATTCATCTAACAACCGTGTTATTAACTTAATAATCACAGTGATTCATATAACAATTGTGGCAAGAAAATGGCTCACTTAGCAACAACAATTTGGGGCTCAGTTGTGGTCATAAGTCAAGGACTACCTCTAATCAGCTTATTCTGTGAAAAGCTCTGAATGCCTATGTTCTCCTTTTGTTGTCTTTGTTTTTTGCATCTTCTAGCATTCCTTAGAATGCTCAGACCTCAATGGCTTGTATTTGGGAGTTGTCTTTCTTAAAGATTGTGAATACATGGGAGCATCCCTGAAATGGCGATATTACTCTTTTCTTCATTTGAGCCACAGAAGCATAGTGGTCACAATGTAGTACTGCATACTACTTCTGCTGCCACCGCCTGCCAGGTCTCACTGGCTCAAGGTTGACTCAGACTTCCATCTTTCCAGATTGTTGGAAGCAATATGCTGACTCTGTAAACTGCTTAGAGAGAGCTGTATAGCACTATGGAGAAGTAAATAAGTCTAAGTGCTATTGCTATTTGATAGGCCAGATTGTCTCTATTCTAATCAATACTCAATGGCTAAATATTTGGGGAATACTTCTTTGAAAAATGATACCTGATTGCTATGGAGAGAGGAGGAAAGAGAAATGTTTATAATACTATTAAACCAAGACCTTTACCCATTTTGACAATGTCTACAACATCCTAAATGATGAGTATTAAAAAGACATGACTGGTGTCCTAAGAACATTATAACATAGTTTTAACACATTTTAATTCACTCTTTCAGCTTGAAATAGCTATCTTTCACAAGCAGAAAAGTTTTTTTGCATCACTAGTATAGTGAGGATCCTGAGCAAAGAAATTCCCCAAAGCCTTATCCATTTTTTTTTCTTTACGAACACTCTACAAACACGAACACTGTAATATTTATTTCATAATTATTTATTTAACTGCTTCACATATGACTAGGTTTCTGGCTACTCTATAGCTAGAACTATAATTATTTTTCTAGGGCACTCTAGGCAACCTTTCAAAGCTGGATTCTGAAAGCTGGGCCCCACATAGCCGCCAAGCATGACTTTTCTGGGTATTTCAATTCCAACAGATTTGAACAAAAATAATTATAATAGATTCTTTTTTCTTGGCTTTGTTCTTCAATACATACTATAATTCTTTATTACCACACTATGGTATTATCTCTGCAATTTTAGTTTGTTTGGTTTTTTTAAACCAACTTTTATGTCTCATGTTAATTTCTTGAATGCTATGTTCCACATACTTCTGCTAGAATAGTTTTAATATTCATTTTTCCCACAAACCATAGTTCATTTCTCAAGAGCATGGTACACTGCCATCGTTTTACTAGCAATAGTATTACCATTCAGCTGTAAAATCCAACTCTGTAAAAAAAAAAGCATACACAGTTCATGCATACATAAGCATATTATATATGTGCATAATTCAAAGGGCAAAACATTTTATGCAATTTTTTTTGTATTTTTAACACATGTTAAGCTTATTAAAGAAAAATATTTAAACTGCTAAACAATAGTTTTGTTTTTTTAAACAAACATTGTATTGCTCTTCTGTGAAAAACATTAAATTTTGATTTTTGTCCTACAATAATTTCATTGTGTGGAACCAAATCTAGTGTCTATTACCATATCAATAACATTTTTGGCATCATTGATAAAATACCAAACTAAAAATCAAGATAAAGATATTTATTGAACATAATTGAACTCTAGAAGCATATCTTCTATAAGAAATTATGGATTTGTGCCATATTTGTGCCACCTTTGTTCTGGAACTAGATCCTAGGCACCGATTAATTTTCTTTTTTTCCTTGAACTGCTCACTTTCACACTTTAAATAAATACATTAACTGGTGATCTGTTGAAACTAATTGGAACTCACGTCCTTCCTTCCTTCCTTCCTTTCTCCCTCCCACCCCAGTCCAGATAAATGTAGTCATAAGTCTTTTGCCACCATTATTTGTTTAATCTATTTGGGAACTGAGATGAAGCCTTTCTACCTCAAGTGACAGCACAATTATGCACCAGTTGTTGCTTTTTAACAAAAGCAATACGGCTAATGCTTCTGAGAAAAAATATAGTACAGGCAGTCCTTGACAGTTGTAAATCATGTTGATCACATGTCTAACCCAGAATTATGACCTTTTTGGTGGTAGTCATTAAGCAAATGCCACAGTCATGAAACGAACTCAATTGCTAAGCAAACGGTCATAAGTCAAGGACTACCTGTACTATATTTTTTTGTAATTTTTTTAAAAGTTTCTGCTGATTTTGAATCAGTGACTTCTGTCTGAGGGTGGTTTGAGTTCAGGCCATGATTGGAATATCTTCTTGCCCAAGAAAAAAGACAAATGGACAAATTATTCTCCCTTTCAGGAAAAAGGACAAAACATCTCAAAAAGCTTACAGAATACCCTATGGATATAGGCCAGAGAGCTGGTGAAAAATAACTCCCTCTATTTGCCTTTTGATAAATGCATCTTCCATGATTTCCCTGTCCACAAGGATAGCCAATTTGTAGACAGGACTTGCCCTTCTTCTTCTATAATGATGAGGTCCTTGGTGGTCTCTGAGTTCTCTAAGCAAGATCAGAGAACCCCAAGAGACCCACAGTTCAACTCTGAGCTACTTCTATTAGTAGAACAAGGATGGTTTTGCTAGGCCTAGGAAGAAGGCAAAAATGTTTGTCAAGAAAACTACATGAACTTTCCATATGGTTACTGGGCTCAAAAAAAAGACTCAAAAGTGCAAAAGCAAAATACAAAAAAAAGGCTTTGCTTTATATATGTTTTTTATTTTATTTTTAAGAGTGGTCATAAGGCACCATTAATTAGTTCCAAGTTTAATCTTTTCACTTGATGACCAAACCAGATGAATATTTTTTTAAAAAAGAAACATGTTCTCTTTGTTTGTTATAAGGCAAGGATATATGTTAACTACTGGTAAATATAGGAATGGTTATTCTTTGGGGGGGTTGGAGGGGGTCTTAGTTGGCTCAACTTTTCTATAAAAATCTGGCTGATGAAAAATGTCTTAAAACAGCAATGTTTGAGGAATTATGGTTCAAGGGGAGTAATTTTCTTTTCTGCTCTCCACTCACTATTAAACATAAATGCACACCCACACTTTATACCCAGAAGAGCAATGTTGTATTTAAACAACATATGGACATCTGATTTAGTCTTCATTTTCCTAAAACATTCTTAATCAGCTGAGATCTGTTTTAATATTTAGTTGTAAATTGCCTTAAAGTATGAAAAGCAGCTAAAAAATCACTTAAAGAAAAAGGAGGTAATCGTGAACTTTAATGCTATATTTGAATGTTCCTATAGTTTTCTTTTTTTAAAAAATGATGTTATATGTAAGTTGAGTTTTTGAAAGAAGT
The DNA here is from genome assembly GCF_900518735.1 of Pseudonaja textilis. The sequence goes on from NW_020769310.1 coordinate 40,430,178, forward strand.
TGAAAATACCCTCCATGTATCCCCCAGGTAGAAAATGAGGAAACCAAAGACATTATGGCCCAGATAATCAAACATCTGGTGCATTTTCAGATGGCTGTTAACTGGACCTAGGCAGAAGTCATCTCCCACTGTGTAACCATGTGAAATTGCTTAAAGAGAGATCAGAGGACAGCTGCAAGAACAAAGAGACACAGGTCAGATTATGATCAACAAGTACAAGTACCACTTTTTATAAAACCTATTTATTTCAGCAGCCAAGTCAAATGTGTTCCACAGCCACATTGTCCAAAAACTAGCAGACACACCCCTCCAAAGAGGTTTTATTTTTGCTGTGGTCAACAGCTTTCCCAAAACAAGTGTTGGTCTGACACTGTTATTAACGTTTACAATTTTGCAAGGTGGACTAGTAAACTAGCCTTTGAGGCTGATTTGCAGAAATCATTACAACATGAAACTTTTCTCACTGGATTAAAGTTGAAGCCGTGTAATAGCTTGTTATGTATGCCCATGAGAACTGTCAGAGGATTTGCAGAAGCAAACTACAAACAAAGCCTCCAACTTTTAATAAATAATTGAGCAGCAGTGCTTGGAAGTAGTGAGACATCATTTTTAAATAATAAGCTCCTGTTCTCCTTATTCTGCTATATTTTCTACCTCTAATTGTTCCTGCTGTCCCAAAGTTCATAAAGACAAGAGGGTAGGAGAGAATCTTTAAAGGCTGGTTATAAAAAAAGAATCAGCCTAAAAAAAAAAAGAGGTTCAAAGAGATCTGTAAAATAATGAAGACAAAGAGGAAATATAAGCTTGATTGTAAACTTCGGCATACTAAGAGCGTAGCTATTTATATCTTGCATTTAGATGATTCATATCAAAATTAAAACACAAAGTAGCCATGACAATTTACTATTACTCATTTGGACTGCTGGATGGTGTCATGCAGTGCATTTCATGAATCTCTTAATTCTTTGCCCTTATTAGCTACCCTTTAAAGAATCACATGCATTCTGTCTTTAATGAGCAAAGCCTGCACAAGAAAATCAGTCTTCCACATATTTTTATACTCTAAAGCAGCACCACCTTGTGACCATCTGGAAGAAAGCAGCCAATCATACCTAATTTGATGGTCACCACTGAAGTTTTCATAGTAGATGCTCTTTGAAAGCAGTGGCATAGAAAAAAAAAGTTTTTTGCAGCAATTGTATAAATACATGTAGCTTAACCTTGGCAAGCAGGAAAAAGCCTTTACTTCACTTCTCATTATGGGAATAACTTTATGTAGAACTTCACTGGCTTTTTAAGATATCACTTAGAAAAATCTCTCGAAACTCCATTTGCCTTCTAGCTCTCATGTTTGTTTGGTTTTTTGCCATAATGATGGAAGAATGCTCACATAATATGCATCCATTTTATAGTACACTACAATTGGGAGATTGGTCTATATAAGCATGTTTTGCAACACTATAGATGAAGCCACCAGAGAAAAAATGTTAACTCATATACTCTTCTGCTGGCTCTATACAGTCTAGAGACCCCCTGACTCTTTCAATGGCTCTTTAAGGATATGCACTGAACCTGCTTTCCCCAGATGTATTGGAACTGCTGATTTCCAAAATACAGCCAATCATATCAAGAAGGCAGAATTAAGCAAATGAACCCCAGCTTAAAATATAATCTTTATGTTCTATGTCCTCAGCATTGTTGATAGCTAATGTCTGTCGCTCTAGAAAGTTTCTGAATGCTATCCATAGTTTCCAGTTTGAGAAGATAAATCGGCTAGTCTACAGCACTGTTTGCACAGCAACATTGAGCACAAAGCAAAGAAGATGGAACATCAAAGTTGCTGAGAATCCCTACTGATGTTCCATCTACTTTCTCAGAAAGTGCTTGAGTGCATATTGGAAGGAGAAGCAAGCCTTAGCCGGAACTCAAGTGGTATGGGCTCACTACCCAGTACAGGCAGAGCAGCATAGAAGAAAAGAAAAGCCATTTGCCTCCCTGCCTCATATCCCACTTTAAATAGGACAGCAACTCTGGCAATTGCAAACTTTACAAGTGATGAGGATAGCAGAGAAGATTATTGGCAGTTCGCTCCCTTCTATCCAGGACATAGTATGTAAGTGTTGCTTGACTAGGGTCCACAGTATTATCTGGGACACATCTTCTTCATGATCTCTTTTTCTTGTTACCTTTTGGGAGGCAGCTTCATGATATCCAAAGCAGAACATCCAGATTCAGTCACACTTTTGTTCCATATGGTATCAGCCTTGTGAACTTGTGAACTCTCAAGCTTCCTTTTTTCGATAAGATTGACAATGATATAGATAGATAGATAGATAGATAGATAGATAGATAGATAGATAGATA